>CM029015.1:155581401-156106922 GCA_016801055.1 Panax notoginseng | reverse complement strand
TGTGGACACTGTATGTAGATGGGTCTTCTACGGTGGAATGTCAGTGGAGCAGGATTATCTGACAAGTCCGGAGGGATTCAAGGTACAACAAGCCATTAGATTCGGATTTAAGCTACAAACAACGAGGTCGAATATGAAGCGGTGTTGGCTGGTTCGGCTGGCGAAGAGTCTAGAAGTGCAGAGGCTAATTGTTTATAGTGACTCTCAGCTAGTCGTCAAGCAGCTATCAGGAGATTATGAGACTCGTGTACAACGATGATCAAATATTTGGCGGAGTTGAAAGATTGACTTCAACACTTTGTCTCTTATGAGTTTTAAGCATCGAGCGTAACGACAACTCTATCGCCGATGCATTGTCAAAGTTAGCCACCACGGATGCTGTTGTTTTTTGGGACAGTCTATTTGGAGTCTTGACAACACCCAAGTATCCAACACGAAGCAGTGATGTGCATCGAGAGATCTAACTGTTGGATGACTCCCTACATCGAATATTTGGCAGATGGCGTCCTCCCCTCGGATCAGATGCTAGCGAAGAAGATCAAGTACAAGAGTGCCAACTTCGTTCTTATTGATGGGGATCTCTTTCGAAGGACATTTTCATCACCATTATTGAAGTGCCTGGTTCCATCTGAAGTTGAGTATGCCCTTCGGGAGGTTCATGAAGGCATCTGCGGCGATCATATGGCTGCTAAATTGCTGGCATACAAAGTTCTTCGGCAGGGTACTACTGGCCGACAATCTTCAAGGAAGCTACCGAATATGTGAAGAAGTGTGATAAGTGTCAACTTAATAGCCCGATCCCACATCAGCCACCAGAAGAGCTATATTCGATATTGTCTCCTATACCCTTTGCTGTCTGGGGGGTTGATATACTAGGGCCGTTGCCAAAAGCTAAAGGACAGGTCAGTTTTGTCATAGTTGCTATTGATTACATGACCAAATGGGTAGAGGCGAAACCACTTCGGCTGATAACGGAACAGGAGTGTCTGAAGTTTATGAAAGAATCCGTAGTGTTTCGCTTCGGAATTCCTAAAGTGGTGATATCAGACAACGGACGCCAGTTTGTGGGATCCAAATTTGAAGGATTTCTGAAAGAATTAGGGGTCCAACACAGGAAGACTTCGGTGGCTCATCCACAATCAAATGGGCAGGTCGAGGTGACTAACAGAACACTGTTGAACGGGATCAAGCGCAGATTGGACGAAGCCAAAGGAAGATGGCCGGAAGAGCTGCTCAGTGTATTGTGGGCTTACCGTACTACACCGAGGACTACGACTGGGGATTCACCTTTTTGATTGGCCTATGGTACTGATGCCTTAGTCCCAGTCAAAATTGGATCTCCAAGTCTTCACGTTAGTCAATTCAGAGAAATCTACAATGACGAAGGACTAAAAGCCAACTTGGATCTGTTAGAAGAAGTCAGAGAAGTGGCTCTGATCAAATTAGCAGCCTACCAGAGAAGAGTTGCCAAGCATTACAACAAAGGGGTAAAACTCCGAAGTTTTGAAGTGGGAGACTTCGTTCTCAGAGAAGCCGAAGTATCTACACCATAGAACACGGGAAAGCTAATGCCGACTTGGGAAGGACCGTATGAAGTAACTGAAGTACCAAAGCCTGGGACGTACCAACTAAAGGCATTGGATGGATCCGAAATAAAGAACACTTGGCACGCTGGTAGACTCCGAAAATACTTTCAGTAGAGATCGAGTCAGTTTTTTGGAAGTCTGTACATAACCGTCCATCATCAATAAAAAGTCACTTTTTCACAACTGATCCTCTTCTTACTTGACCTAAGGCCATAATGGTGTAAGGAGGTATGGTATGACTCGCTGGCCATTCGATGGTAGCCCAATTATTTGTTGCCCTGCGTGGTAGACAAATCCTGGATCCTATATTATTTTTACCAAGGGTGGTAAATCAATGGTCACCGAAGTAAGGAGGTATGGTAGGACTCGTTGGCCATTCGATGGTAGCCCAATTATTTGTTGCCCCGCGTGGTAGATAAATCCTGGATCCTATATTGTTTTTACCAAGGGTGGTAAATCAATGGTCACCGAAGTAAGGAGGTATGGTAGGACTCGCTGGCCATTCGATGGTAGCCCAATTATTTGTTGCCCCGCGTGGTAGACAAATCCTGGATCCTATATTATTTTTACCAAGGGTGGTAAATCAATGGTCACCGAAGTAAGGAGGTATGATAGGACTCGCTGGCCATTCGATGGTAGCCCAATTATTTATTGCCCCGTGTGGTAGACAAATCCTGGATCCTTATATACTTGTTCTACCCCGAGTGGTAAACAAGATTTTAATGGTGCAAGGAAGATCAGCCGAATTCACCTCACACATGACTTTTCTCACACACTTCAGAAACGATAATTTAAAAGTAAGTGCATTCAGGTTCATTAATGTTGAATTATTGACAAGAAACGAAGTAAACAGATGACATAGTAAAGAAAGTTAAAATTTCATTAAACACTTGAACAAATCTACTTAAATTTGTTTACAAAATTTCTACACAAAAGGTCAGAAGTAGCAAGATCCTATTTATACATCACTTTCAAAATCTAGCAAGGCCGGATCTAATTGGGCTGCCACCAGCTTTTCCTTGCATTGACCTCGGCAATCTTCGAATCCTTCGTAATAGACTTTCATGACTTCTGCACCGAGCTCATCAGAAGTCCGATAATCCTCCTGAATTTGCTTGCGCACTTCTTCAGTCAGAGGAGGATCTCGTTCCTGGAGTGCCTTGATCTCACCACGAAGTTCACGACGTTTAGCCTTATATGCCTTCCTATCATCCCTAGCCTTCGCCTGAACTTTGTTAAGTCGAACCGACAAATCTCGATGTGTTGCAATGATCTCTTCATTCTTATTTTTTCAGAGCTTCAGTCTCTGCAGCTAAGTGGACGTTCATATCAGCCAATTTCTGCTCACTGGCCTTTGACGCCTTCAGCTTTTCTCTAGTCGAGCTCAGCACATCGAAAGTATCCTTCAGATCCCCCTTAGTTTGGACCAACTCTCTCTGAAGGTCTTCATTGGCTTGGAAAACCGATTCACGTTCCTCTCTCTCTCCCGAGTCAGTGTGGCCTTCAGCATATTGATCTCCCTCTTTAGGGTCTCTTCATCGGACTCGGCATTTATATGTCTGGGACGTAAACGCCCGAAGACTACATTCGCCTGCACATGTTCGACAGCATCTAATCAGTTCCAGATGTTTACACAAGAAAAGAAATATTCAACCAAGAAAATTACAACTTACCTTTGCCAGATAACTCATGCCTTCGTCAAGAAAATTCCCGTTCGTGTGGTTTTTGAATCGGTGATCATCATCGTCTCCTAAACGAAGGCTTCGAAGAGCTGGAATGGAAAATTGGCATTGAACCGTGGCCACAAGGTCGGCGCCCGGTAGCCTCATCATGGAATGTCCTTGGGGGAGGCCTTAGGGAAGGACACGTAGGTTGGTCACGGGTGGGAGAAGGATCCATGTGGACGTTTTCGGTAGAAGAAGATTGAGCCGGGGTAGTGTCTCGAACTGGTATTGGAACGAGTTCTGAGATAGGAGGGCTATCTGAAGGCTGTTTTCTTTTCCGAGAGGGTGTTGCAGTGACATCCATCGGTCCTTCCTCATTAACTGATTAAATATTCACTGGAAGTTTCGGGGGAAGAACCTGGGAAGGAGGTACCCTGAGCTCATCGGGAGTTAAGGGGACAACCTTGGTCTTCATCTTTTTTATTCGAAGGGCCTGTCTGCGATCGCCTGCAGGAAGATCAAGTAGGCTCCTTCGAACGATTGTTTCTGCAGCTGACGGTGTGGGGTCAGCAGCCGGTGGTTTGGTTCAGTGACTGGTAGTGGTAAGCCCGCGGTTGGCGGTATCGATTCGGTGACAGATGGGGGTATCGGGTTGGCGTTTGGTTTCAATTCAGAAAAGCCTTCGGAATCGGATGGCATGGAGATCTGTCTAGGCTTTCGAGCAGCCTGCTTCCTTCGGCGTGGCCTGACTTGTATTTCCGGTAAAACGGGCTCTTCGTCTTCTGGTTCAAGGGTCTGAGTTTCAGCGTGGATTTGAGGCACCTTGGTAGGTGGTATGAATTGGGAAGAGGTTTCTGGTTGTGAAGATTCAGCACCCACCTTGCTGACTTTCTAGCTACATCATCTTCGGGTGGAAATTCCTGTTGGGAGGATTCGACAGTAACTTCTATAGATTTGCCAGCCAAAAAATCCTCTAACTCCCTCACCTCCGAAGACGTTGGTTTGATCAAAGTTACTGCAGAAAATTAATAGTTTCACATCAAATCCTTTACCACAGTAATTTCTAAAATAATGATAAAATAAATCCGTACTTACATTTGTGGTCGTACAACCACGCTTGCTTAGACAGAAGTTCGAATTTCCATTCCTCTTTTGGAAAATTGTCAAAGAGATCCACCATTTCAACTATGCGTTCTTCTGAAATGTCACTGAAGTCGGCAGATATTTTCTCATCAGTGGCCCAATCCGGAACAGTAGAAATTTCGGGTCCCTTGACGAAAAACCATTTTTCATTCCATTCTTTGTTGCTAGAGGGGGTAGTTACTAGCGAACGCCTTTCGAATTTTTCACCCGTCTTCGGCGCCTGCTTACCTATAACCTTAAACCCCTTCTCACGAGACTGACTGATCTTGTACATAGTGAAAAAGAAATCGATGCTAGGATTGACTCCACCTTCATGGCAGAATGCAATGAAGGCTAAGATGTGTATGTAAGAGTTCGGTACCAATTGGGCGAACCCGACACCGACAAATCCTAGGATGGTTAGCAGAAATGGATGAAGAGGAAATCTGACCCCTTTCTCGAGAATGGTCGCAGCGACTGCCGTCCATCCCTCTGGTCTTTGAAACATCTTTTCCTCAGCCCTAGGAACCCTCACCAGATGAGTATCCGGAATATGACATCGATCCTGAATCCTCTGTAATTCCTTTTCAGTAATGGTCGATGGAGTGTTGGCATGGGTGAAGAATTCCTTGCTCCTGAAAAATTCGGAGGGAGTAAGGCGAGGTTTAGGAGGCATGTTCTTTTTGTTGGGAGCAACGGTTTGGGGATTAGAGCTTGAAGCCTCTTTGCTAGGACTTGGACTAGGTGGGACGGTTGTCATGAGATTCGCTCGGATTGGAGAACTTCGTTCAGAATTTTGAGAAGCCATTGTTGACGATTTGCAGAGGGAAGAAAGAAAGTTCGGAAGAGAAGAAGAAAACTCAAAAGTCCGAAAATTTGAATTGGCAGGTAAAACTGTCAAATTTGGTAAAGTTTATCTTTTATACTGACGATTACGCAGCAATCGAGGGCGGCTCATTAAATGGACAGTCATGATTATGAATTTGAAAGGTTGCGTCCGGTTTGAGCTTTAGATATTTAGCAGTTTAGACTTTCCTTTTGGGCTTCCAGTTTTAATCCCTCTTTTCAGCCTGTTTTCGTCTTTAATCATTTGGGCCTCGGTAAAATCCAATTTGGGTTTATTTTAACCACTTGTAGTTTCCCATAAAATATCCTATTTAATAGAAAACTAGGGGGCAATGTTGGGTCATGATATTTCTCCTATTGGGCCCTACGAATTGGGCTTGTTCACTTAATTAGTCCCTTGGATCTCTTTTGTTGGGTCGTTGAGTTATTGGGCCTAATCCCTACGTCATCTCTCCTTAACATTGAACCGGGCCCATAGGCTAACCCATTAAATCTTTTTATATCTAAGCCTTTGACTGATAATGATGAAAAAGAAGAGCAGTTGACTCAAAGTCTGCAGATCATTAATGTGGATGAGATTTTATCCAGCCGGCGGCAGGTACAGTGGAAAAAAGGTGACAACCTGCATGCACACGGCTGAGACCATAGAGGAGTGGGGGGCTGTGTCAGCTTGGGGTTGGTGGCACAAAAAACTGAGCATGAGAGTATAACTAAGCAAGGGGGGCTTCTAACAGGAGGTACGAACACATTTTATCTCTCTCTAGACGCTAGACATTTTACATCCTCCATTGTTAACCCTTGTGACCGCCTGTACTTACTCTTACGCCGTAGCTATCCCCCGACGGTTCAGCCGTCAAGCTTTGTGTGTTGATCGTGTTTACTGTGCAGGATCGGGACGTCTTACGTGATTGGGACGTGGCAGGAGATCTTGGCGTTAACATATATAATTCCATATTTTTCAACCCAATAAAATGAACTATTATTTCTTCATGATCCAGAAAGCTAATCTGGATATTTAAAACCACAAGCTAGCTTGCAATGATCAAAGATCATGTAGCTATTTAAGTGTTTCAGCTCTGGATTTTCAAGACATTTGTTTTTTGCTATATTGACAAACACACCCCACACACATACACCCTACTTATTGCCACCAAGAATCGAACCATCGATCTCATGGATACCATGAGGCGAATCACTGTGCCAAATACCATTGTGGTGTCAAGACATTTGCGTTGCTCAGTTGCGTGTGAAGTATAATTTTGAAGTGGACATTACATCAGAAAGGTGATCAAGATTTTTCTTTATGGTAGTTTCAGATTTGATTCAATAGAAATTATACTTTAGGATGTCGTTGTATTATTATATTTTCAGTATTGTATGGAACATATTGTAACAACCAAAATCCGAATCGATCTTTTGAATTTTGGTATTTACTTTCTGAAATAATCTTTGCCTTTTGCCAAAAAAAAATTAAAAATAAAAGAAAGAAAAAGAAGCTAGCAATGATCAAATATTATATAAAATGTGAGTAGGAGCTAGAACTAAATGTGATCAGCTGGGCTTAATTTTCATTAAGCCATGTTCTTGAGGTTGTTTGGTTATGAAATAATGGATGAGAATAGGTGTTAATTAGGTGTATTATTTGAGTCAGCTTGGTAACGAAAACAGTACTGGTGGACCATGTAAAGGAAAGAACACAGAAATTACTATATAATTAAGTATACATTGATACATATGTATTTTATAGGAGCATATTATATTAATAGCAATGAGGAAAAGTATGTAAAAAAAGGTGGGAGGTGGATTCATGTGGGATTTGCAGTTATGCCTTACTGGCATTTCAATACTTTAATTCTCATCATCCTCTTTTGAGACAGAATAGACTTTCTTGTAAATGAAACAATAACACCTAAACCACAAAAGACTTTTAGTTGAGATGGTGGTGACAACTCCTTGCCAACCCCTCTCTCCTCTCTCTCTCTCTCTCTCTCTATATATATATATATATATATATATATATATATATATATATATTCTCCCTCTCTCCCACACACACTGAAACACACACAAAGTAGTTGCATATTCTTTCCCCAACTGAAAAACAATAAAACCAATTTGAGAAGAACAAGAAAAGAATGCTCTTCATGAACTTTTTATGATGAAAAAAACTAAAATGGAAAACTCTTGTGTTATGTCCGTGTAATGTTTTTGTCTTTCAATTGACTAGTAATTAAATTCATCTTTTAAGTACAATTATTAGTGGAAAATGTTAGTAGTATAATTAGCAATGCAAAACAAATCCAAAAATTAAAAGATTGCATTATTAATTTTATAATGAGATAATAGTTTGCTATTTTATAAAGTTCAGCTACGTACAAACCTCAACAAAGTGACAAATTTAATGTATAATTTTGCATTTTAGTCCTGATAAAAATCATAAAGCCTATCAAAAAACAAATTGCAATATATAATTACATTGAATTCATTTTAGACAATTTCAACTCCACTTCATCAACAAATAATTCATGATCAAATATGTTAAAAAGAATTAATTCAATGAATCCACACTTTTGAATAATATCATAACAACTAAAATTCAAAATGATTCAAGATTAATCTTAGTTTCTTAGAACCATTTGTATGAATAAAAAATAAAATTAAAAATTAAAAATTAAAAATTAATGTGAAAATTTAACCTCTTTTAGTAGTGACAATCCACCAAAGTTGGCGCCGCGGACAAAACAAGAGGCGATTGCTTCTTTTGTTGTTGTGGGAAGGACAATTTAGGATGATTTTGATTTTGATTATTTTCATCTTCTGGAGTCGCCGGGAGGTTGAGATCCAATGACAAATTGACAATATTACCCTTTGATTTCTTTAAATCTTTTTCAGTTTGATCCATTCCCAATGAGGTACTTGAAAATGGACCCAAACACAAGGTTGTGTTGGTGGCGCTCAGCGGGGGCGCACCGCGGTGGCGCCTCATGTGACCTCCCAACGCTTGACCGGATATAAACTCGGCCCCACAAATCCCGCATTCGTGAACCTTTGGAGATGACTTGGGATTATTGTTATGTAGAGAGAGCGAAGAAGTTGAGAAACTCCTCTTGATTGGTGGTGGTGGTTGTGTATCTTCATCATCGGAATAAACTAATTTTTTTCTCTCTTCAATTGTGGCCGCCTTCGGCTTCCGGTGGCTGGCACGGTGGCCGCCAAGTGCTTGAAATGAAGGGAATTTCCGATTACACGTTTTGCACTCGTAGACATAAATCCCCGCCTTGCCATTTTCTGTGGATGTTTCTACATATATCTTGCTAGAGAATTTATATTTATATGGTGTCCCAAAATCTTCGTCGTGTTTTCGCTTATGGGAATGGCCTTGGAGAGAAGGAGGAGGCATTTTGCGGTGTCTACTTCTTCGTCATTGGTGGCGGTGGGGGTGGCAGCAGGGGATATATCTTCCTCGGTGGTGGTGGAGCTGTTGACGAAATATTCTCTCGCATTGTTCTGGCAATATGATCCACCACCATCGCTAGAGGAATAATATGGCCTTTGTCGCTTGGTTCGCTTTCTTTTTACGACGTGGGAGATATCTTTTGAGGGCATCATGGTGGCGGCGGCGCCTTGCTGAGCTTCCATGTTCTTCAACTCCTCCTCCACCACCATGGAAATCTAGGGAGAGGAGGGAAGAGATAGAGGAGGAGAGAAAAGTGAGGAAAAAAATGTTAAAAGATAAGAGGAGTGTAGAGGGTGGAGGATTGAATATTTATATATAGTGAATGTATGTGAGAGGTTTAGGAGTCAATATTTGGACAACCACTCAGCCATAATAGTTTGTTATGGCGTAATTTTAGTACTAATAAAATTATAAAATGACAAAATTATCACTAATTAATAGAATATGTATGCCAGTTGCTTATGGTTGCAAAATACTTACATTTTATTATGAATAAATATATATTTTACGACTTTATTTATCAATTTTTTATTACCAAATATAAGTATGATTATTAGGGATAACTTTTTTAATTAAATATGTAATATTATAGGTCAATTTTGTAATCTTATTTAATCTTATAAATTAATGTACATTGCAATTGTAAGTCGGTATAAAATTTCTCAATATTATGCTTATATTAAATGTTTGTAATATGTTAGTCTTACTGAAATGTTGTAAATTTACTACTGAAGGTACAACTATTATGTGTCTAAAATTTTGGGACAGTCTAGAGAGAGCATTGTATCTGCGAACTACAAAATGTAAAAAATTGGAGAAGATGTGAACTAAATAAGGAGTTAAAACAGTTGGAGAGATGAGGTTGTTAATGCAAAAAGGCTTAATTTTGACCGAAAATTTTGTCAAAAATTCAGTTGGATTAAAGTTCGTCGGGAATAAGTTCTTCGAAAATTCGGCCAAAAATAAGTATCATCGACAGAATTATGACTGACGAGCATCCCGTCGCAAGTAGACTATTTTAGATGGAATTATTATCGATGTACGAATTGTGTCGTTGATAACATGCACACGTGTCAAACTTTTACTTGTGTGGGAATGCATAATTCTGACAAAACTTCCTTCGGATCGGACATAAGGGTTGTTCAGTTGGAAATAGAATTTTTAAAAATTAATTATAATTCCTTCTTTCTGACGGAAGTTCTATCGGGTTTACAGTATTCCGTCGAAAATAATAAATTTTTTAAATAATTTTTTTGTAACCTACTTTATCCTAACAATACATACAATAATAAATCAATAACTACATTCCAACAACATATAGACCAATAATATAACATAACTACTATGAAGAACAACATATATACACGTTTTAACGTGTGTGTGTGTGTGTGTGTGTGTGTGTGTAACTACTTTTTCAACAATATATAACGTGTATATATACGATAAGTTATAAACTATAAAGTAACTTGAATGATTTACAAAATTAAACTAAAATATATTGATTTACAAAGAATCAAGCTAAACTACAATGATTTAACCTATAAACTACAAAGAATAAATGTAACTTCAATAATTTACAAAATTTAATTAAAATTAAATACATTGATTTACAAAGAATCAAACTAAACTACAATAATTTACATAAAATGAGTAACTATACAATGTTTTACAAAACATTTAAGTAAATGTTATACAAGATATTAACCTAAGCTAGTAGTATCACCACTATAAAGAGAGTCATCGGGTGGGGGGTCGACTTCGCTGGTTTGGTGTCAGAAAATCATCATCATCAACCCCCTGCTCGCGATCTGAACAAGCAGCCTGCTCGCCATCACCACACTATTGATACAATTAAAAATATATCTCATTAGTTCGTATGAGAGATTTAAAGAGACATCTAAATAAAAATTAAACAACATGCAAAATAATCAACTTAAAATACATAGAATATTTGAGTAGTCAGGGGCTGACTCAGCATCGACCCAAAAGACTTCATGAGTAGTAGTAACTACCATCCGGACAACTCATTGTGTATCGCGGCGAACTGCTCTAGAGGGATACCCGTACTCTTGACGGTGACCCCTGTTGCAATGTCCTGAGCAAGCTAATGGAGGCGAGCATGGCTACGCATGTCTTGACAACGGAATATTGGACCCATATCAAACGTCTTCGACATCACTGTCATAACCCTTTGGAACATAGCGTTGTCCAATCCAGTGCTCGTATGCAATGGTCTAACTTGTACTCTCGGACGCTAGCGCCGGCTAGAGCCGACGAAAATAAATATCTATAACATTACTAATAATATTTTATATTATTTTATAAATTATGATATAATGAGAAACATAATAAATATAAATACCTCCAAGTAATGTATACGCCGATACCCTCGGCACTCGATACCTACTAGTACTGTTAGTAGGGGGATCCTAAGATGCGACCCATAGACTCAGCTCCTCATCCCGAGATAAGCTAATATCGGGCGGAGTGATGGTGGACTTTAACAACTCAGAATCCCCCTAGAATCGCGCAACTCAGCTACACACTGGTCTCGAAGCTTTATAAATCGGTCATGTAATTTATTTTGTATGTGAGTTAATTAAATCATTTTATGCTTAATATTAATAATTATTTAAAATTGAGATTAGTCTTACCTATGTAGTTAATGTTACGGGAGACATTGTAACGTCATTTATGTGAGCTCTATCCCAGAACTCGACCATGGTCAGAGGTTGGCCCAAGCTCGCCCGCATGACCTAATAAATACATTCGTATAACATTAATTAAGTATGCTGATGAAAATTGAATAACTAAACAACTAAATATAGATGCTTACTGACTTTACCTCCTCAAATGACTATAAGCTAGTAATTTGTATGACTCGAAATTGACCACGATTCTTCTTTGTCTGCTCGAACTTCTTAAAGTTACCATCATCCCAGTTTGTATACATGGTCTTTCATACTGCATCTGAGACTATCTGGGACTGATGATCTTGTATCGTAGTCCCGGGCTGGTCGACAACTGCCCGGGAGGCACTTTATCTCATCTCTTAAAGCCAATCAACGTAGTTCTTTGCGACATGTACAATAATAACATTGTCACCGACTGCCTAAGATATACCCTTCTCATATCTAAAATAAATCTATAAAAAATGAAAACTTATCAAAAAAAATAAATTAATTGTGCAACGACTATGTATGTATAATTGAGTAATTTAAGTAAATTAACTTACGTGAAACTCACATAACACAGTCTCCATAAAGGAGGCGTCGTTGTCGACGTCAGGATTTTTATTGTCCCTTTTCTGTTCTTGTATTTTTGTGTTCTCATGTTAGGTGAGATTTATTTGAAAAAACAAGTTGTGAAAAGGTCCGACATATATATGTCTACGATTGGACTGTAAGAGTCGCCAGTTGGTATTTTTAAATGGTTGCACTAACTCAATCGAGAAAAGGTGTGCACATTGACCTAGTGATGTGACACTATTTAACTGGTCTGTGAAACTGTTGGTCGCAATACCAATCACTAAATACGCGCAAGTATATGCGGTCTAACAAGTAATACAGTGATAAGGAGAGTATCGTACCCACGAGGAACTATGACTAATATTTACCAAGTACGGATTGTTTATCGCTAAAGTCTTATTCGAACAGCAGTAAATGGAAGGGTGATAAATCTAATTATACTACTTAACAAAGCGAGTAAATGGATAACGAATGGAAATCTAAGGAATTACAAGCTAAGGTCACAACTTCACCGCCACATAGGCATTCTGTCGAACACCTGGCGTGTTATGTTTCATCAAACTAGCTACCCTTTCTCTCTTTGGTCTTAATGGTCATGATAATTTGTCGACCGAGAACGCACAGGTGCTAATGCACCTCTGTCGAGGTATGCACAAACATATCCTCTCCAGATCCACCCTAAAGGAATAGAACAGAAAAGAACGTCCAAGCTAGATGCAATCCTACATATGTCTATGCGAATCAATCATAACAAGGATTTAAGCATAAGTTCTCTATCAGGTCGCACGTGGCGCACAGAGATATGTCTATTCTACGCACAACTTATGCAGTCGAAACCCACAATCACATGCTAATATATTTAGGTGTCAATCTACAATTCTTCTGTCGATATCATGCAGATTACCAAAATCATCACTAATGTCTTAGCGAGAATCAGAAAGCACAAATATATTAAACCAAATCATATGGTGCCAACCAAAGAGATAAAGACAGTCAATTCAAATAACAAAGGGATCCATTATAGCCTCAGAGCCAATATTCAGTTCATAGTTAATAAACCAAATACAAGTAGCAAATAAGACAACATGTATGGAATGCAAAATTAGAGAGGATAAATGGATAGAAGAAACTCTGTCAAAGCCCCTTCAGTCACCAAGCAATCCGCTCCTTTCAAGCTTTCCAATCTGTGTCGCTCGTTGCTCTTATGCTCCAAAGAAAATACAAACTTCTCCCTATTCTATTTAATCTATATTTATATACATGAGAAAGGAACTAGAGAGAGAAATACAAAGAAAAACTTAAAACTAAGCTAATCTATCCTATTCTAAGTTTTGTGTTATGAGAAATATATGTATGCAGTGGCTTCTCTCTGATATATATCTCATTCCTTCCTTCGCTAGGTCAAACCAAGGCATTCACTGTCTGGGCACCAGAGGTGGCGTTGCGGCGCGGCCCATTAAGTTGTGGTTGGCGTTGCGGCGCCACATGTGCTTGGAAAACACGGAGCTCGCGCTGCGGCGCGAGATTGCATAGAATCATTGGCATTGCGGCGCCATGGTAATGTCAGCTGGCCCATGAGGGTGGCGCTGCGGTGCGACCATTAAGCCTGGCGTTGGCGCCGCGGCGCGAGTGTGAGGTAAATGCCCGTTTTACCCCTTTAAGTTGGAAAAGCACTGTAAAGCTTTGCAATACATCAGTTAAGCACAATAACACTATATTTATATAAAACAACATAAAAACTTACGAATTCAGGCAATTACTTAAGTCATAAAGTATCCGATTCGCGGGTATAAATCCCACTCATCAGAAACTAAGATTCGTTAGGGTCCGCGGGCTTGATTATGCAGATGGAAGGTGTTAGGCACCCTCTGACATCCGTGTTACCACGGTGACTGCCACTTTTCAAATTAAACCATTATCTGAATGTGTGTGTGTGTGTGTGGGTCAATGTGCAATTATCTGAAAGTAATGCTATGCCTCATTTGCATCTATATACAAAGGTTTTGAATTTTGTATAAAAGTTCAGTTTTAACAAGATATAACAACGACGTTTTGTAAAATAGGTTTTTTCAAACCCCTGTACTTACCATTTTATTATGTGTTCGACTTGATTGCTTTTATTTTTTGAGATGCGAAGCATCTTCAAGAAAATAAGATAAATAGCAGTGTCGAACTCCTTGTGGGCATAACAGTCATCTAAAGAAATTCAAACACCGTGAATAATTTACAAGCCATGTACAGCTGAAAATGTCCATCACGGGAACCGAATCTAGATCCAAGAGACTGAATATGTGATCACATGATTCCTAGGTTCACATGATGTTGCAGTTTGTATGTAAGCTGTAAACAGTTATATATATAAAAGCTATATATATATATATATATATATATATATATATATATATATATATATATATATATATATATATATATATATATATATATATAGACAATCAACCGCCACGAAGTAAACTCCAGGCGAGACGAAATGTAAATATATAAAAGCTGTAAAAATATATATATAAACGATCAACCACCACGAAGTAAACTCCAGGCGGGATGAAATGTAAATAAAGCAGTAAAGGGCCGCGAAGTAAACTCTGGGCCTGACAGAAATGTAAATATATATATATATATATATATATATATATATATATATATATATATATATAAAAGCTGTAAACACACCGGATATTATATCCAGGCTCAATCAAACAGAGTTTGATGGTAATAATATATATAAAAGTAGTAAACACTCCGGATATAAATCCAGGCTCACCGAACAAAGTTCGATAACAGTTTATATATATAAAAGCAATAAATGCTCCGGATATAAATCCAGGCTCACCGAACAGAGTTCGATAACAACTTATATATATATATATAAAAGCAATAAACGCTCTGGATGTAAATCTAGGCTCATCGAACAGAGTTCGATAACATATTATATATATATATATATACACACACACACACAAAAGAAATAAAAAGCCACGGACCAAAGTTAATGCATACGCACACAACACGACTCTCAACGTGAACAACTGTGTGTGCAAGAATTGGAGAAAAGGCTTTAAGTAATGTAAGAAGGCTTATAGTGGACTATCAAAGAAGACTTAAATAGCTTTAAATGGATGACCACTCGGTTTCCACCGATAAAAAAAATAGCCCAATACAAGCTCACAAGTGTTTGAAATAAGAAAGCACTCAGTTTATAGTGTGTATAGAGCAAATTGGATAGGGCTTTCTCGCCTTTTTCTCTTACAAAATGGCCACCCCAAGCCCTCTATTTATAGAAGGGGGAGCTGTAGGTGTACCTGCGACAGCAGCAGGTGTATCTGCGGCTGACCGGGGTGCGCCGAGCAATGTGGGTCCCACTGTCTCGAAGTACGTGCACTCGAACAACGAGCTGTTCGTTCGAACCTTCCTAACTTTCAATCCGGGAGTCCGATGGAAGCGTGCCATACCATTCCAGAAATCTCTTTCTGAGGGCTATGCAATAACATAGGATTTACCCTTTTTTAAATCCAAGAAGATGGGTCCATGACCGAAATGGCATTTTTGAGTTTCCGTCAAGTAGTCCGTTGAGCCGTTTTGCGTAGTTTGCTCTCGAAAGTTAAGATATGGTTCTTGTGGGACTTCTTTTGTAGCAATTTGAGTTAAAATGAGTGTATTTAATTTGAGTTGAAGTTGAGTTAGCAAAATGACTATTTTTCCCTCTCGGGGTTATCTCCGATTTTCACACAGTTGTAGCAGTCTTTTCTCAGGGTCATCTCTGAAGTTGGTCTATTGTTGACTCTGACTGTCCTCAGGGTTATCTCTGAGATTAGCTTGACCTCCTGGGGTTATCTGTAGGCTTTGAACTTGATCCCCCGGGGTTATCTTCTGGGTTGGAACTGATTTCCCCGGGGTTATCTCCGGGGTTGGTAACTGATTTCCTAGGGTTATCTCTGGGGTTGAAAATTGGATCTCTCGAGGCTATTTCTGGGGTTGGAATTGATGTTGTGGTCTTCCAGGGTTATCTCTGGAGTGTGAAAAAGATGCTTTTATCCTCTTGTATAGTTAGTAACAGGAAAACAAAATTTCGAGTGTCTACAGATGCCTCTCTTTATCATGTTCATGCAATGCAATAGAATGAACATGATAAAAATTACTAGACACTTGAAATATGACAAGGTATTTCTAATGATGCAAATCGCAATGTAATGAATGTTATGATGAATGTTAAAATGTTTTCGCAAATCGCAGTTCACAAATCGCACATCGCATTTCGCACTTTGCTTTTCGCATTTGGCCAATCTCACTTCGCAACTCGCACATCACATTTTGTATATCGCAAATCGCAATGTAATGAATGTTATAATGAATGTTAAAATGTTTTCACAAATCGCTTTACCTTTACCGATCATTGTTGATGCCTATGTTGGTGTTGACTCTAACGGTTTGACTTTTTGTCGGTGTTGCCAATGCTTATTTGATGAAGATAAGTTGAGATGTTTTCTACATCTCTACTGGGGATGAATCACTGGACCTTTTCGATGCATACACTGGTAGTTTATAACGGTGCCTACCCTGATGGTAGTTTGACAACAGTGCCTACCCTACTGGTAGTTGACTATGCTGACATCTCTAAACTATTTCGGTTCCCACTCAAACCGTGGTATCCCTGAACTGTCTTGATGTTACGTTAAATTAATGCCAATGGTTTATAATACCGAATCTTTCTACACCTTTGTTAAAGTAATATTCCAAGGTTTACTTTGCCAGACTCTGCCTGATGTTTCACTCACCCTTTTTGAGGTGATTTTGAGTTTTCTTTTACTGTTGGGTGCTTGTTTCCCATTTCCTTGAGCGTTTAATTTATAACCCGACTGAGCTAATGACCTGAATGCCACTGACATCCCGGGAGGGTGCAGCTCGTTCTTTCACTGCCCAGATTTGAACTTCGATGTAAAGGCCTCAACTTGTGAGGATTCGAAGCCAGTAGGCACATTTGATGATGAGTATTTCATTCGCTAGACCTTTCGTCGTTGGCCTTCTGTTCTCGAGTTACGGACTTTTTTGAGAAATTTCCCCTTCTTCTGTGGGGGCAAGCTCATGTAGCCATGATTTATTTCAGTAGTTCTCCCATTTCTTTTGACGAGAGGCTTGATCCCGCCTTAAGCTCCTTCCATTTCTTGGAATTGGACAATGCCCCAGTCCTTTCGCACGTTAATGCCGAGGATTCATATGAGAAACTCTCTTTGTTGATGAAGTCGCAAGTGAGTAATATCTAAATTACCAGTAAGATGATGTGAGGGAAGCTCTGATGATGATTGTGATGATTGGCGCATTTTCCTCTTTAGGATGGTTGATAAATGCCCCCGTGTTGAGTTTTTTCTATTTCTGAGATTGCTCGAGTCTTATTGTAAGGGTTCCAATATCGGGTTGTCGCCAATTTTGAAATTGCCCCAGCCTTTCTTGTTGTCTAGGATAGTTGCTTTGATAGATGAGCTGATAAGATGCTGAGATCGCAAGAGGCTTTTACTTCTGTACCAGATGGTGAATAGGTAGTGGATTTAGGCGTTAATGCCCTCAATCATTGTTCCTAACTTGTTGTCACAATCGACATTAATGGTTTTCTTCTGCTTTGATGAAGACTTGTAATTGAGGGCGTCAGCTCTTTGAAGGTCCTCGCTGCTTGTTGTCTTAACGTATCACTATTTTTTCCTTTCTGGGATTTATGCCAGATTTGATGGAATGACTTTGAAGTGTTGTTGGGTCTTCTCAACATGGGTCGCTGACTTGGAGGGTTGTTCTTTGGTATCTTGGGATTGATGTTTGGGCATGGATATTTCTTTTGAGGGTTCGACTGCACCACTGATGGTTGCCTACGTACGCCTGTATGTGCGGGAGATCAGGTCTGTGTAGTTCTTGCTTTGGCTTGAAAGGCTAAAAATATTTATTGGAGTTTGAGCTTGGTTGAAGATATTTTTTTGATTTTTGTAGTGGTTAGACCGCATCGTACATGACTGCCTACGTACTCCCATTGATGAGGGGAGATCAGGTCTGCGTAGTTCCAACCTAGCGTGAAAAGGTTCAAGGTTGTAACTGGTGAGATGGGTGTAAAGATGTTTTTGTTTTGTTTCTTTTTCTTTTTTCTTTTTTCTTTTTTTTTGTTTTTGTTTTTGTTTTTTTGTTTTTTTTTGTTTTTTTTGATATTTACATGCATGGAAAATAAAAGGTACACTGCAAAAAAAATGATATCGTCCCAACATCTCCTGGAACTCACAACTGTATCCTCTGGATCTACATCTTCTTGGCTAGCTGAGGCATGATAGTCCAGTTATCAGTGGTTATGTTACCTTCAGGGCTTCCGATAGAGGTTTCCTCTTGGTTCTGAATATCTTTACTAATGGCCATAACTTGATCGCTTCCTGATTCAGCACACCCCTCGGGGATGCTTATATTGGACCTATCGCACGAAGGGATAAACTCTTGATTCTTCAATGGGTTAACTTCCCTGACAACCTCACCATCTTTTCCTTCGTCTGTTCCTTGACCTTCTTCATGGGCTTGAAAGGATCCGACTATGAAATCTCCCTCTAACTGTTGTGGCATTTCTATCAAGGAACTTTTTGTTTTGGCTTTTTCTTCCTTGGAAAGAATCAGTATTTCCTCTTTATCATCGAAGATGATAAAATCTGGAACGTGGTTGCTATCTTTGGGCCACGAGATGTTTGATGTTGGCGGAGGAATCTCCTTTGGGGATTCTCTTGTCTCCTCTGTCATTCCCTACATTTGGATTAGTCCACCTTGTGTTATGCCAGAATTGGTGCTCATAGCCTTTAATTCCTTTGAACTGCCTGTCTCGAGTGGACAACTTAAGCTTTTTATTTCTTTTTCGCCTTTTTTGATCATGAGGAATTCTATCTTCTGCTCTTCATTTTCAATGAGATCCTGGATTTTATGTCATAAAAACCAGCATTCCTCAGTCGTATGTCCAAGTGAGTTAGAATGGTAGAGACATATCTTGGTGGAATCATAACTCTTTATCTTGGGAGTTATAGGAGGCAGCAACTCAGTAATCCTTCATTCGCTTATCAGAAAATGAAGCATTTCTTCATTTGATTTGCTCAGAGGGGTGAATTTTTGGGCTCTTTGGGAGGTTGTTTGATCTTTCTTCTTTGATAAACCGCATTCCCCCGAGCAATTTTTTTGCTGGCGAGATCTTATAGCAATTTTATCATCCCCCTTTTCTTGGACTTTCAGCCTGCTTTGATATTCTTCATTTAGCTGTCTCATCATAGAGAGACATGGGCTTACATTATGGTTAACCTCCTTTTTCTATTGGCTTTCTAATAGTTGAGTGAAAAACTGCCTCGTTTCCTGATGTTGGCGTACTATCAGCTTAGCCAATAGATTTACTTGATTCTGGAGCGTCTCTAATTTTTGCATTACTGGCATACCCTTCTCCGAGTTTTCCCACTCTAGGACATTTGTTGTGTGCCTTTAGGGGTACTCCTCCATCCTTCGTATGTATTTACGATTTGGATATATTTCAGCGCTTTTTAGCCCAATCATGCTTACTTCCTCCGTATCATGCTGCAACGGAAGGTTGGTGTTGACATTTTGTTGGTCGGGTCGTTGGACCACAATACTGCTTCTTTCGATCAGATTTTGAATTTTATGCTTTAAAGACCAACAATCTTATGTATCGTGGCCCGGAGACCCTGAATGGTAAGCACATCTCTGGCTTGGATTGTATCTTTAGCTCATTGGTTCTAGAGGTGGAGCCAATTTGGTAATTTTCTTATGATCCATTAATATCGCCAATACATTTTCAAGGGAATCGCCCAATGGAGTGAACACCCGATTTTTCGTTCTTTCAAATTTTCTTTTTCTATCCTGGCATTGGTTGAATGCAGCTTGTTGTTGAGATGGTAGATTGTCTTACTTTTTCCAAATTGAGGGACTGTAGTTTGGTCTCCCAGCTTGCCTTTGTACAATAAGGGATACATCTTCATCGCCTTTATCAGGTACCCCCTTGGGATCGCTCGCATACTTGCCAGTCTATATGTGTTTGGCGACTGTTTCCAAGGTAGTGGAGTCTTTAATATTGCCTGCCTTCAGTCCCATCTCCGCCATTTCGCCGTGTTTGATCATTTCTTAGAATGGCTTTCCTATGCCTGCTAGGATCCTCTCATAGTAAAGAGTGTAAGTCCCCAACTTATTAATGAATAAAATCAAATTTTCTCTAAATATTACTGTGAATAATAAGGGGTTAATTTGATATAATACTTTGGTTATGGGTGAAATGTGCAAATTTTGCAAAATAAGGAAGTAGTTATAAAATATTCATTTTGTCGGGAATATTCGTTTGGTCGTGGAATATTCTTGCTGTCGGGGAATATTCGTACGACGGCGCAACCTTGTGTGGACCCTATAACGGAAAGCAATTGGATGAAGTAAATGACAAGTATATGTTATTTATAAATAACGGCGTAGTTGTTACCGTAAATACTGTTGGAATACCCGGTGGTTAAAATATAGTAGCACACGGTATTGCACCAATTATTGATTCTTACGTAAGAAGGCACTACTCAATAATTGTTACAGTAGTTATTGTTCAATATTTTATTTTATTGATTCAATAATTGTTGCGTTGATATTTTATATTATTGTTGTTTCAATAATTGTTGCTGCACAGTATTTTCCATTATCAGATCAATAATTCATATTATTTGAATAATATTATTAGATAACATTATTGGCAATGTCTAGAAAGTTCTGTCTAAAGAGAGGTTTGGTCATCTAATTGCGCGCCAGTAAGGAGAAATCCTTATTGGAAAGCCCCCTCTTTCCTGAAAACGGCCTGGTTATCATAAATGTGATTCTGTAATATTATTTGTGAATAATTAATTATTGATTCATATGATAAGAAAATATTTATTTTATGTGGATATAAATGAGGGATATATTTTTGTGGTTAAAAATGAAGGAGTTAATGTTGAGGTTTTTATCAGTATTTTTGTCGGAATGGAGGTATTAAAAATTAGGGTTTTTGAGATATTTTGCGGAGGTTATAATTTTTAATCCGACCGTTGGATCGTGGTAATTTTTGGATATGTTATACATATATAAGTTGAGTATATGTCCACAAATTTTGAACCGTTAAAAATGAACGTATGATTTATTATGAATTTTACGAGATGTCTGGTTCAGAAATTGTTGAATTTTCGGAGTTTATCATTTTGATAGAAAATTCTAGAATTGGTGGGCCCCACTCTTGGTTGGTGAAGTAATGTGCTGAGATTTTTATTCAAATATGGTGGGTTGGAATAGTAGTAGGTAAAGCCATCAGGTTACAGGTTAAGTCTGCTTCGGCGTGCTAACATTTTTCTATAAATAGAGGGCTAAGTTAGAATTGAAAATCACACAAGAAACAAGTTTTCTCTCTTTCTCTCTCTAGATTATTGAGTGTATTTTGTCAGTATTTAGATAATTTGAGAGTTTCTATTCATCAGAGCAAGTTTTTTTTAGCCTTATACCGGTATTCCGACCAGAAGTACTGATATTTTGAGGTAAGGGATATTATTTTCTTCTTAATGATATTATTTTCTTCAATATCATTATGCTGAAATATTGATATGAGTTTTTATCAAATTTGGAACTTTTTGTGTCTGGGTTACTATTCACGTATACGGCACTATTCACGTATATGGTACTATTCACGAATACGGCACTTTTCACCGAAAAATAAATTTTTTTCCTTTTTGTCCAAGATGTCTATTATGGTTACTATCTTTGATTGTATCCATGTTTTGATCTTTATTTTTGAATTCTGCTTCACAATTGATTATTATGAAGTATTATTGATCTTGGATAAACTGTTATACGAATCCCTAATATTTGTCCTTCTGTCTCACTGGATTCGTTCTCTTTAAGATATTTTTCATCATCCTCAGTCCTAAATGATGATATTACTGAATATCTTTGGCCTGTAGTGCAAAGATGCATGATTACTTGATGAATATCTTTGGCCTGTAGTGCAAAGATGAACATGTGTTGAGATGAACATGATTGACAGGTGATACAAATGAATATCTTTGGCCTGTAGTGCAAAGATGAATATTTGGATAAAGATGATTATTAATTGCTGTTACAGGGATAAAATATTGATGATGGACTTTTAAATCTTAGAAGATAGTAGAATTCTTTCTCTACTTGACTCTTCTAATGGTTTGCTGTTTCCGCTACAGTTGTTGATCTAAAACTTGTTGTCGATTATATTCTATCAGATTTTTCCCTGTTGAAGACTAACGATAATTTGTTGTATATTATCTTAGTCATAATATTCTTTACGGGGCTAGTTGAGCTCACCCTTTTCCTTTTTGTTTCATTTTTTCTTCTCAGGAGGTGAGAACATAGCAGGATCTAGTCGTGGTATGGAGTGATGGTTCTAGAAAGATGTTTTAGCAGTCCTCACTATTTCTGTAAAATAGTGTTTGAATAATTGTAATGAAGATTTATTTGAGTGTGGATATTGTCCAGAAGACAATATTTGTATTTAAACTCACAGTATGTGTTGTCGTATTTTGCGCGACAATTGTATTATTGAAGTTGTAGTTTGCTTTCTGTACCATGTATTTGGCGACTCAGAATGGGTGTTGTATACCTATTTTGGGGGCGTCACAGTTGGTATCAGAGCTTAGGGATATGATCCCTGGCTGAGATGTGAGACAAGAACTAGGAGGGGAGAGACGGGGAATTCCTTCGCTAGTATGACCTGACTAATTTTATTTGGTGTTTATTTGGTCGATCAGAGTATAGGGATAATATATGACATGACTATTAACCCTTGTTTTATGGCAGTATTTAAGAATGGCAGCTGAGAACGTTAATAATGGAGTAAATCAGACCGTGGAGACACCTTTGATCACTACCCAGGGGAACGTGCAACAGGAAGGCAATATTCCTCCTGTAAACAACGTTACCGAGCAAACGATGAATGATGGAATGTTTAGGAGCTTTTTGCAGTTCATGCAAAATCAGACGAGGGAGACTCGTATGCAGAATACGGGTGGAAATGATAACAATGCGCGGTTTGTCACAGCTAAGCATTTCAAAGAATTGGGACCACCAGAATTTAAGGGAAAGCCGGATCCGATCATGGCGGAAACGTGGGTCAAGAAAATTACCAAGATATTCGATGTCTTAGGATGCACGGAGGAACAGAAGGTTCCATTCTCCACCTTTATGTTCCGCGGTGAGGCAGACTACTGGTGGGAGTCTGTGAAGCATACCCAGCCTGACGCACTCAACATGTCCTGGGAAACATTTCAAAAACTGTTCAATGACAAGTACTTTCCTGAAAGTATTCGTCATATGAAGGAGGTGGAGTTTATCAGACTGGAACAAAACAACATGACGGTGTCCCGGTACGAGGCGAAGTTTGCAGAGTTATCCAGGTTTGCAGCTCATTTGGTCGAAAATGAGGAACGAATGACAAGGATGTTTCTGAGAGGTCTAAAACCCGAGATTCGGCAATATCTTATCTCTCATAAATTTTTTTTATATTCAGATGTTGTAAACAGAGCTCAATTAATAGAGCGAGATAATGAGTATGTGCAACCGAGGGACCACAACTAGGGTCATAATGGTGGCGGCAGTCATCGAAGCAATGAAAACCAGTAGGGAGGAAAACATTCGGACAAAAGCGGTAACCACTCTGGTGGTAATCATGGTCGTGATAATAGAAGGAGCGAGTCGGGAGGAGATTTCAAGAAGAGAAGGTACAACAATGATAACGTGAAGACGTCAGCACAAACATCAACTGTTTCTAGGGGAGGAGAACGACCACCGGTCGTATGTTACAAATATGCGAAAGAGGGACATATCAGCCCAAACTGCCCACAACAATCTAAGGTATGTTATAACTGTGGAAAGGAGGGTCATATAGCTCGAGAGTGTTCTGTAGCAAAACCAAGTTCAGCGGGGATGGTGACTCCAAAAGTTGTCCCGGATAAGTCGAAATCAGCGGTTCCTGGAAGGGCGTTTGTCGTGACTGGCCAAAACGCGAGAAACCCGAACGAGGTGATCACGGGTAAGCTAATCTTGAATTCTTGCGAAGTTTATACTTTACTAGATACCGGTTCTACCCATTCTTTTATCTCTCCTGCTTGTGCTCAACGTTTAAACTTGACTCTGGAGAAATTGGACTTTAACTTATCTGTTGAAACTCCGTTGGGTGAAACCTTTGTTACATCTACAGTTTATAAATCTTGCATGATCCAAGTTGGCACTATCACATTACCTGTTGATCTTATCTCTTTAAAGATACTTTCTTTTGATGTGATTTTAGGAATTGATTGGTTAACCACTCATCATGCTAAAATTGATTATTTTCGTAAGGTTGTTAGTTTTCATATTCCTAACCAACCTGTCATACGAATTCAAACTACTAAACCACTAAAATCAGTCACTGTCATATCAAGCCACAAAGCTATTCGTTTATTGAAAAACGGATGTCAAGCTTTCTTAGCCCATGTTATGAATTTGAACAAAGACAAGTCAGATTTGAATAATATTTCTATTGTTAGAGAATTTCCCGATGTATTTCCTGAAGAACTTCCTGGTCTACCCCCAGAACGTGAAGTTGAATTCTTTTTTGACCTTGAACCCGGTACAAAGCCCATTTCTAAAACTCCATATCGAATGGCTCATATTGAACTTCAGGAGTTAAAAGTCTAACTACAGGAGTTGTTGGACATCGGTTTTATTCGTCCTAGTACGTCTCCTTGGGGTGCTCCTATTTTATTCGTAAAGAAGAAAGACGGGAGTATGCGACTTTGTATTGACTATCGAGAATTGAACCATGTCACCATCAAGAATAGGTATCCGCTACCTCGCATTGATGACCTGTTCGACCAGTTACAAGGAACACAATTCTTTTCAAAGATCGACCTTCGTTCTGGATATCATTAGCTGAAGATTAAAACTGAGAATATTCTAAAGACTGCCTTCAGAACTCGGTACGGGCATTATGAATTCTTAGTCATGTCTTTTGGATTGACTAATGCTCCTGCTGCCTTCATGGATATGATGAACCGTGTATTCAAAGATTTTTTGGATCAGTTCGTTATTGTCTTTATTGATGACATCCTCATCTATTCCAAAAGCCGTGAAGATCATGAGCGCCATTTGAAGCTGGTACTGCAAAGGCTTCGTGAAAATAAGCTATATGCCAAATTGAAGAAATGCGAGTTCTGGCTTGAAGAAGTAGCATTCCTTGGGCACGTGGTGACAAAACATGGAGTATCTGTCGACCCGGCGAAGATTGAAGCCATACAAAGTTAGGAGCAACCGAAGTCGGTAACTGAAGTACGTAGCTTTCTGGGCTTAGTTGGTTATTATCGGAGATTTGTGGAAAGATTTTCTCGAATCGCTACTCCGTTAACTCAGCTGACTCGAAAAGATACAAAATTCGTATGGAGTGAGGAATGCGAGAAGAGTTTCCAAGAACTCAAGAGGAGACTCATTTCGGCACCTGTTCTGACAATACCATCTGGTTCGGATGGATTTGTTATCTACAGCGATGCTTCAGGCAAAGGGTTAGGATGTATTCGCATGCAACATGGGAAAGTCATAGCCTATGCCTCACGACAACTCAAAGAATATGAGAGGAATTATCCTACTCATGATTTGGAGTTGGCAGCAGTCGTTTTTGCGTTGAAGATCTGGAGACACTACCTGTATGGGGAGAAAGTGGAGATCTATACAGATCATAAAAGCCTCAAATATTTCTTCACCCAAAAGGAACTCAACATGCGGCAGCGACGTTGGCTCGAGTTGTTAAAAGATTACGATCATACCATCCAATATCATCTTGGAAAAGCAAACGTAGTAGCTGACGCATTGAGTAGAAGATCATATGCGGGTACGAGTGCAATGTTGTTAGCACAAAGGCCCATTTTGTATGACTTGCAAAGGATGGAGATAGAGATGAAGGCTCCAAGTACCCACATGATGATATCAAATATACGAGTAGAACCGACTTTAATCGATAAAGTTAAAGCTGCTCAAGTTACGAACATGGAGCTGATGCGTATGAAGAAGAAAGTGCAAGAAGGTGCTATTCCAGAAGCAAGAATCGATGAAGAAGGAATACTTCGAGTCAACTCCAGACTTTGTGTTCCTAACGATTTTGACTTGAAGCGTAGAATAATGATGGAGGCACACAACACACCGTTTGCAATCCATCCTGGGAGTACCAAAATGTATCACGATCTTCGACATACATTTTGGTGGAGCAATATGAAAAGAGAGATCGCGGAGTTTATCTCGAGTTGTTTAACTTGTCAACGTGTAAAAGCGGAGCATCAAGTACCAAAGGGTCCATTGCAACCCCTTGAGATTCTGAAATGGAAGTGGGAACACATTACTATGGATTTTGTTACGGGTCTTCCCAAGGTTTCTCAAGGCATAGATGCGATTTGGGTTATTGTTGATAGATTAACCAAGTCCGCTCATTTCTTGCCGATACATGAGACTTATTCCCTTGAACGTCTTGCTAGTGTGTACGTGAACGAGATTGTGAGATTGCATAGCATGCTAGTATCCATAGTTTCGGATCGTGACCCAAGATTCACATCACGATTTTGGG
Source organism: Panax notoginseng (assembly GCA_016801055.1). Lineage (NCBI taxonomy): Eukaryota > Viridiplantae > Streptophyta > Magnoliopsida > Apiales > Araliaceae > Panax > Panax notoginseng. The sequence goes on along the minus strand of CM029015.1, from coordinate 156,080,355 downwards.
TTAGCTTGCAGAAAGCTATGGGCACGGATTTACGATTCAGTTCGGCATACCATCCTCAAACAGACGGACAATCAGAGAGGACTATTCAAACTCTTGAAGATCTATTAAGACTTTGTGTCCTAGATCTCAAAGGGAGTTGGGATAAGTACCTACCATTGGTGGAATTCTCCTACAACAACAGTTATCAGGCGAGCATAGGTGTGGCTCCATTCGAGGCGTTGTATGGAAGAGAATGTCGTTCTCCAGTATGCTGGGACGAGATGGGTGAAGCAACATTGTTGGGACCAGAGTTGGTACGCATTTCTACAGAGAAGATCCAAACGATTCGACAACGTATACAAACGGCACAGGATCGACAAAAGAGTTATGCGGATCTTCATCGGAAGGACGTGAAATTTAATATTGGGGATCATGTATTATTACGTGTTGCACCATGGAAGGGAGTTACAAGATTTGGGAAGAGAGAAAAGCTCAATCCAAGATTTGTTGGTCCATTTGAGATTCTTGAGCGAATAGAAAATGTGGCATATAGACTCGCATTACCTCCAAGCATGTCTCGTGTTCATAATATTTTTCACATATCTATGCTTCGTAAATATGTTAAAGACCCGAACCACATTATTGAGTTAGAACCAGACGAGATAGCTGAAGATTTAACGTACGAGGAGGTACCTGTTAAGATCTTGGATAGGAAAGAGCATGTCCTACGCACGAAGGTTATACCACAAGTTAAGGTTTTGTGGAGAAACCATGCTATTGAAGAAATGACCTGGGAGTTGGAATCAGAAATGAAAGCGAGGTATCCTTACCTTTTTGAAACATCAGGTACATACGTCAATTTCGAGGACGAAATTTCATAAGGAGGGGAGGTTGTAAGACCCCGACTTATTAATGAATAAAATCAAATTTTCTCTAAATATTATTGTGAATAATAAGGGGTTAATTTGATATAATACTTTGGTTATGGGTGAAATGTGCAAATTTTGCAAAATAAGCAAGTGGTTATAAAATATTCATTTTGTCGGGGAATATTCGTTTGGTCGTGCAATATTCTTGCTGTCAGGGAATATTCGTACGACGGCGCAGCCTTGTGTGGGCCCCATAACGAAAAGCGATTGGATGAAGAAAATGACAAGATTAAGTTATTTATAAATAATGGCGTAGTTGTTACCGTTAATACTGTTGGAATACCTGGTGGTTAAAATACAGTAGCACACGGTATTGCACCAATTATTGATTCTTACGTAAGAAGGCACTACTCAATAATTATTACAGTAGTTATTGTTCAATATTTTATTTTATTGATTCAATAATTGTTGCGTTGATATTTTATATTATTGTTGTTTCAATAATTGTTGCTGCACAGTATTTTCCATTATCAGATCAATAATTCATATTATTTGAATAATATTATTAGATAACATTATTGGCAATGTCTAGAAAGTTCTGTCTAAGGAGAGGTTTGGTCATCTAATTACGCGCCAGTAAGGAAAAATCTTTATTGGAAAGCCCCCTCTTTCCTGGGAACGGCCAGGTTGTCATAAATGTGATTCTGTAATATTATTTGTGAATAATTAATTATTGATTCATATGATAAGGAAATATTTATTTTATGCGGATATAAATGAGGGATATATTTTTGTGGTTAAAAATGAAGGAGTTAATGTTGAGGTTTTTATCAGTATTTTTGTCGGAATGGATGGATTAAAAATTAGGGTTTTTGAGATATTTTGCGGGAGTTATAATTTTTAATCCGACCGTTGGATCGTGGTAATTTTTGGATATGTTATACATATATAAGTTGAGTATATGTCCACAAATTTTGAACCGTTTAAAATGAACGTATGATTTATTATGAATTTTACGAGATGACTGGTTCAGAAATTGTTGAATTTTCGGAGTTTATCATTTTGATGGAAAATTCTAGAATTGGTGGGCCCCACTCTTGGTTAGTGAAGAAATGTGCTGAGATTTTTATTCAAATGTGGTGGGTGAGAATAGTAGCAGGTAAAGCCATTAGGTTGCAGGTTAAGTCTGCTTCGGCGTGCTAACATTTTCCTATAAATAGAGGGCTAAGTTAGAATTGAAAATCACACCAGAAACAAGTTTTCTCTCTTTCTCTCTCTAGATTATTGAGTGTATTTTGTCAGTATTTAGATACTTTGAGAGTTTCTATTCATCAGAGCAAGTTTCTTTCAGCCTTATACCGGTATTCCGACCAGAAGTACTGATATTTTGAGGTAAGAGATATTATTTTCTTCTTAATGATATTATTTTCTTCAATATCATTATGCTGAAATATTGATATGAGTTTTTATCAAATTTGGAACTTTTTGTGTCGGGGTTACTATTCACATATATGGCACTATTCACGTATACGGTACTATTCACGAATACGGCACTATTCACCGAAAAATAAAAAATTTTCCCTTTTTGTCCAAGATGTCTATTATGGTTACTATCTTTGATTGTATCCATGTTTTGATCTTTATTTTTGAATTCTGCTTCACAATTGATTATTATGAAGTATAATTGATCTTGGATAAACAGTTATACGAATCCCTAATATTTGTCCTTCTGTCTCACTGGATTCGTTCTCTTTAAGATATTTTTCATCATCCTCAGTCCTAAATGATGATATTACTGAATATCTTTGGCCTGTAGTGTAAAGATGCATGATTACTTGATGAATATCTTTGGCCTGTAGTACAAAGATGAACATGTGTTGAGATGAACATGACTGACAGGTGATACAAATGAATATCTTTGGCCTGTAGTGCAAAGATGAATATTTGGATAAAGATAATTATTAATTGATGTTACAGGAATAAAATATTGATGATGAACTTTTAAATCTTAGAAGATAGTAGAATTCTTTCTCTACTTGACTCTTCTAATGGTTTGCTGTTTCCGCTGCAGTTGTTGATCTAAAACTTGTTGTCGATTATATTCTATCAGATTTTTCCCTGTTGAAGACTAACGATAATTTGTTGTATATTATCTTAGTCATAATATTCTTTACTGGGCTAGTTGAGCTCACCCTTTTCCTTTTTGTTCCATTTTTTCTTCTCAGGAGGTGAGAACATAGCAGGATCTAGTCGGGGTATGGAGTGATGGTTCTAGAAAGATGTTTTAGCAGTCCTTACTATTTCTGTAAAATAGTGTTTGAATAATTGTAATGAGGATTTATTTGAGTGTGGATATTGTCCAGAAGACAATATTTGTATTTAAACTCACAGTATGTGTTGTCGTATTTTGCACGACAATTGTATTATTGAAGTTGTAGTTTGCTTTCTGTACCATGTATTTGGCTACTCAGAATGGGTGTTGTATACCTATTTTAGGGGCGTCACAATACACCAAAGACATTCAAATGTAACAACAATGATCATGATCATACCAATCAATTGTCTATCTTTGAACTACGGGCCAAAGATATTCAACTGTGATATCAATGATCATGATCATACCAATTATTTTTCTATCTTTGCACTACGGGCCAAAGATGTTCAACTGTAAAACCAATGATCATGCCAAATAATAGTCTATCTTTGCACTATGGGCAAAAAATATTCAATTGTATCATCAGTGGTCAAGATCATATCAAACACCTGTCCATCTTTGCACTACGGGCCAAAGATATCAGTCATCAGTTCTTCTTTGCACTACGGACAAAAGATATCAATCAACAGTTCTTTTTTGCATTACAACAAAAGATATCAATCAACAGTTCTTCTTTGCACTATGGGCCAAAGAGAACTTTCATCACAAGTCTTTATCTGTAACATTAAAGGTCAATCTTATACCAATACACAGTTTCTAGTCATAATCATATCAATCAACAATTCATCTTTGCACTACGGGCTAAAGATATCAATCAACATTTTTTCTTTGCACTACGGGCCAAAGAGAACTTTCATCACAAGTCTTTATCTGTAACATTAAAGGTCATGATTATACTAATACACTATTTCTTGTCATAGTCATACCAATCAACAATTCATCTTTGCACTACGGGCCAAAGATGGCTTTAACCACAATTTAAGTTTGAGAATTTATAACAATGATATAAAGAATGAATCAAGTGAGATCAAGGATAAATATTAGAGATTTATAATTCAATTTATCCATAGTTCAAAAATGTCCAAATGGTCAACATGATGATCAAAATGTGGATTCAAATTTAAGAATAAGATTTATATATCAAAAATAATTTATACAGAAAAAGAAGCTAATTTTATCGTGAATAGTACCCCGGCATGAATAGTACCCGAATGAATATTACCCCGTCATACAAAGTACCCCAAATGAATAGTACTTCATCATGCAAAGTACCACGAATGAATAGTACCCCGACATGAATAATACCCTGACAGGAAAAGATTAAAATTTTAATAAGAAAGTTCAGACCAATATTCTAGTGAAATGATATTAGATGAAGCGCAACCTCAAAGAATTTGTAATCATTTCAGGAATTATAAAAACAACTGAAATAATATACGAAACTGCAAATGAATTTTCACCCGTCATGTGGTAGTCCGCGTAGATAGATTATTTCGACAATTTAATACAAAATGAATACGAAAGGTTATTCACCAGGTATGCGGTAGTCCGCGTAGATAGGTTATTCCCACAGCTTAATAAAGAAATGAATACGAAGGGTTATTCACCAGGCATGCGGTAATCCACGTAGACAAGTTATTCCCATAGATTAATAAGGAATATAATGACAACCCTTATGAGTATAAAGTACTATCACATACGAATATGAAAAAAATAACATCCTTTACGAATATGAAATAAATAATACCCCTTACGAATACGAAAAATAATATCTCTTACCTTAGTAGAAGATTGGATACTGCAATAGTGTAGTAGTAGAATACTCTTTTTCTTTATCTTTTATTCTCTCTCTATAGTTTCTCTATAGTTTTAGTGAATTGGTGAGAAATAAGGAAGAAATAAGCTTATATTTATAGGAAAACATAGTTTCACTAATTGCACTTTTAGGAGTTCGACTTATTATACTTTAGTACCTTTATCTTTGCCTCTATTTTTAACTTAGTTCTTCAAGTATTATCAATCTTGCATAACCTCCCCTAATAGTACTTGCATAAGAACCAATAATTCCTTGCATGTGAACTAATAATAATTAATTGCTCATTTATTTGATTAACTATCCGTTTGGGCAATTTAACATCCAGAAATTAACTATTATCGAAATAAATATCGATTTTCACTAACATTAATATTCCCAATACAATAGAAATATTTTTATCTATAATTATTCATCATTAATATTATAATTCATAATATTAACAACCAGATCGTTCCCAAGAAAGAGTGGGCATTTCGATAAGGATTTCTCCTTATTGGCGCGAAATTAAATAATCTAACCCATTTCCTCGACAGAACTTTCTAGACATTGTCAATAATGTAAATAATAATGAGTAATTGTGTCATGACAATTATTGATTTAATAATATAAAATATTGTGCAGATGATACTGTGACAATAATTGAATCAATAATATGAGATGCTATGCAGTAACTGTGACGCCCTCAAAATAGGTATACACAACCCATCTTGGGTCGCCAAATACATGGTACATAATTCAAATACAACTTCATTTATACAATTGTTAAATGTTGTGCAGAATACGACAAAACATAATATGTGAGTTTTAATATACATATTGTCTCCTAGACAATATCCAAACTCAAAATAAGTCTTCATTACAATTATTATCACACTATTTTATAGAATAGTGAGGACTACTAAGCAACCATCTTTGTGACACCCCCAAATTCGGGCTACCTGACCCTCGAGTTTGGTGTTCACGATTCACAATATAATACCATTTAACTACCCATTCATATATAAATAGGAATACATAAGTCATTAACATATGTTGTTAATACATAAGTCCCAGGTTTGCTAACCTTAAAATTACAAACATACCCTTAGATAAACAAAAAGGGTTTACAATATAACATAATAATAATACTGTTTATTATACTACTCCGGCATCTTGCCTTTGCCTTTGTTCTTCTTTGACCCGCTGGCCTCTTCGTTCCTAGCTGAAATGTTTTATTTATAGCAAGGGTGAGCAACAAGTTTGCCCCGCAAGTTAATACATACAATAAATGTATATGAATCAATAAGAACATACTATCTATTTTGATAGAATGAAACCAAAGTTCGATGAACTTTGAAATAGCTGAACAAATTGTTAATCAATAACAAGTTTTCTCGTATTCTAGGCAACGCAATAATCTAATAATGAAAGAGTACAACGCTTTCAAAGTTTCTACGATATTCTATTGAATAATCAAGATCAATTCTACGCAATAACAAAGTGGAATGTTTTCCAGATTTATGTTGAGCGATCACACTAGATCTAGAACTTATTTTCTCGGGTATCTATCAAAGATTTACTTTAATACATACGCAGCTGTATCAGATAACCATAAAGATTAAATTATACCCCTCTGCAAGTACTTAGACCCGGCCAACTCCTTGTACCCTATATTATGCATAATACTTATAGGTCGCGCGCAATGGTCGAATATACAACTTAAAATATTCCCTTTTATATAAAAGGTTGTTCTTCTCAGTCTCAGAATCAAGATTTTGATTTAACAACGAAATCTTGGGCCAATTCTTGGCAGTTGTGGATTTTGGCATTGTCAAGTCAGGCATACTAGGCTTTAGCCTATCCAGTGAGACTCTTTTGAAAAAGTTGCATTCTGAGGCTTTCATCTTCAGCATAAGACCCCAGTTCGCCAATGTACACTTTTAGGTGCGTATAGGGATCGCCTGCCCCATTGTACTTTTCAAACTCTGGGATTTTGAATTTGTCAGGATATCGAACCCTTGGGAATATGCATAGAACTGAATAGGTGACACTTCCATAGTTTACAGTCCCTTTGATTGATCGGATGGTTTCTTCCATTTGTTGGACTTTCTTTCTTATATCCCCAGTTTCTCGATCATCCCTGAGTTTTGTGATTTCAGGGGTTTTGTTGGTTCCTTTATTGGAATGAGGTTCAGGTATCTGGGTTTCTATTAGGTAAAATCTAATAACGTACAACACACAAGTATACGTGGTCAACAAGTAATATACTAGTAAGTAGAGTATTGTTTCCTCAGAGACTTGGTAAGAAATTAACTCTCACAATTACCAATTTTCTATTAATCCTAATTTTATTAAACTAATCAATTTCCAGCTTGTAACTAAAAATATTAAAATCACCAAACAATCAACAAACCCTAAAAACTGAATTTCAAACAAATATTGGAGAATTAGGCCTCCGACTTCACTTTAAGCGTCACTGTGATTATTACACCTTTATTCCACTTTAACTCACTATCCCAGTTTATTAATCAAGAACACGTATGTAGAACTAGCCACCTCTCGATGTACTAATACTGTAATAACTTCAATCCACAATTAAGATAGAATCAAGTTAAACACCTTAATCAACTAACTCTCTATATCTCTTTGTCAATTACAATCAAAGAAGGTTTAAGTTCAAGTTCTTTATCCGATTACATGCGATGTCAAGCATATCTCTACCTTAACATTCATCAAGATTTTGATCATTCACAAAAATTCAAGAACACATGCTATATTAACTAAGTCTAGACTCGTATTTCATCTCTCGAGTTCATACAAGTCCACAAAGAATCGTTGATCAGGCAATTCATAAATCCAAGTTCAAATTAATATAGATAAACTGGATAATAGCTTATTAAACTAAAATCAAAGTTACATAATCATCGTTCCACTTAAAGATCCGTCTTAAGCCTAAAAAGTATTTAGTTCATCATAAATGAAATAATAACTGAATAAATTAAAGGTATCATCTTTGAATTACAAATATAAAACTAAAGAAGAAGAATAACGCAGAACACCCTTCACTTTAGCCTTAATCCGTAATCGATATGAAAGTTCTTCAAAATCTTCACTCCAATGCGCTCAATATGAAAACCTGTCCTCAATCTCTGTTAATTACTTTGCATGATGATCCTCTTGCTGTTCATTGCTCGATATATATATATATATATATATATATATATATATATATATATATATATATATATATATATATATATATCCAACACATGAGTTTTGGTCGAAGTCTCGTGTTGTTTAGAGTCCAAACGCATTCCACGCACCAAAATCCATGTTCTAGCAGAGTTTGAAACAAGTCAGAACTGTCAGATTTTGGCATCCCCCGCCTCGGCGGGGGTATTGGCTTGGTAAACGCCCGCCCCGGCGGGCCTCTCTCCTGTCAGTTGATGTTATCACACTAACTTCTGACTTTGCTTGTTCTTCATAATTGCTAAAATGTTGCTCCAAATGCCTCCTTTCTTTATCACTTGCCACACCAACCACCCTACACACAAAATAAGAAATAACAAGTAAAAACAAACATGACAACAAGGAATTAACACCGATTAAGCTTGGATTAGGCATCGATTCGCGGGTATAAAACCCACTTATCAAAATCCACCAAACTTAAAACGTGTTAGTCCTCGAGCACAAAACAACTAACATGCGATGCAATGAGATGTAATGTATCTAACTATATGTCAACGAATCCAACAATATCACAAAATCATATTTATTCCTTTGGCCTCAAAAAAATCGAGCAAACACTACAACACCTCATATCAAAACCACTCAATAACTTCTTATCAATTCTCGAATCTTAGACCGTCATTGTGATACCCCCAAAATAGGTATACATCACCCATCTTGGGTCTCCAGATACATGGTACATAAATCAAATACAAACTTAATTATATAACTGTCGTGTACAATATGATAAAACATAGCTGAGAGTTTAAACAAGAATATTGTTATCTAGACAATATCCACACTCAATAGTGTCCTCATTACAATTATTGTCACACTATTTCACAGAATAGTGAGGACTACTAAAACAACCATCTGGACCGTCAATCCGTTCCCCGACTCGTCCCAACTATATTCTCATTTCCTGAAGAGAACAATGAAAGAAAGGGTGAGCTCAACTAGCCCAGTAAGAAATATTATGACTAAGATAATGCATAATAAATTATCCTTAGCCTTCAACAGTATAATAACTGAGAGAATTTAATAGACAACAAGTTTTAGATCAACGACTGCAGCGGAATAAGCAATCCATTAGAAGAGTCAAGTAGAGCATAAAATTTACTATCTTCTACGATTTAAAAAGTTTTTTTTATCAACTTTATCGCTGAGACTCAGCTTAATAAATAAAATCAAATCATCCATGCACCACGGCTAAGGATATTCATGTAATCATCAATGGTCATGATTATACCGAATAATCCTTGGTTATAATCATACCAACAACTGTCCATCAATGAACTACAGGCCAATGAGGACTTTCACCACATCATTCGTCACATTACGGTCATGATTATACCGAATAATCCCTGGTCATAATCATACCAAGTCCATCAGTGCACGTAAGCCAAAGATGACTTTCATCACAATATAAGCATGAGGATGATGACAATGACATAATAATTCAATAAAACAAGTTCAAGGATAAATTTTAAAGATTTATAATTTAATTTATCCAGAAATCAATAACGTCAAAATTGTCAACATGATACTGCTTTGTGGAGTAAAATTCAAGAATAATATTCATGTACCAAAAATAATTTGGAAAGAAAAGAAATATATTTTTTGGATAAATAGTACCCCATGAATAGTACTTCGAGAATAGTACCTCGTGAATAGTACCCCGACATGAAAAGTATCCCAAATGCCCGAGTGAATAATATTCGGGTGAATAGTAATTTGGGTGAATAGTAACTCGTGAATAGTACTCTGACATGAAAAGTGCTCCGAATGCCCGAGTGAATGATACTAGAGTGAATAGTAACTAGGTGAATAGTAACTCGTGAGTAGTAACTCGTAAAAGAAAAATACCAAAGAAAATGATATTCCATGACGAGTACAAAAGAAATGATATCTCATACGAGTACAATAGAATATACGAAACTGCAAATAGATTTTCATCTGCCATGCGGTAATCCACGTAGACAGATCATTTCCAATAGAATAATAAAGAATGGAATAACAAAAGAATTCATCAGGCATGCGATAGACCGCACAGACATGTTATTCAAACAGAATAATAAAGAATGTAATAACAGAAGAATTCACCAGGCATGCGATAGACCGCACAGATAGGTTATTCTAACAGAATAGTAAAGAATGGAATAACAGAAGAATTCACCAGGCGTTCGTAATCCGAACAGACAGGATATTCCAACAGAATAATAAATAATAGAACCAAGTCATGCGTAATCCGCACTGACAAGATATTCTAATAGAATAATAAAGAATGGAATAACAGAAGAATTTCACCATGTATGTGGTACTTCGCATAGACAGGTTATTCCAACATAATAATAATGAATGGAATAATAGAATCTCTCTTCATGAATATGAAAGAAATAATACCCCTTACCTTAGAAGAAACTGGATACTGGAATAGTGAGGTAGCAGACTTCTCTTCTTCTTTCTCTCTATAATAGTTGCCTTATAGCTTTAGTGAATTGGTGAGAAATAAAGGAAGAATGAGCTTCTATTTATAAGAAAATATAGTTTCGATAATAGCACGTTTTGGGACTCGAAATATTACAGTATAACACCTTCCTCTTTCTCTTCATTTTTAATTTAGTCTTGCAAGTATTATCAAACTTGCACCACCTCCCCTAATAGTAAATAATGTGAATCAATAGTAAATCATGTGAATCAATAGTTCTAAACATGTGAAAATACGAATTACAATATAGTATGTGAGACCCCGAATTTTATGAAATAAAAGTATTCAATTTTTTTATTTTGGTAAATAGTTAAATTGATAAAAGTTTAAAGTTAAGGGTAATATGTGAATTTTTTTTGGCAAAGTAAGCAAGTTGATATAAAATATTAGTTGTGTCGGGGAATATTCGATTAGTCGGGGAATATTCTTTTTGTCGGAGAATATTCGTACGACGGTACAATCATTGGTGGACCCCACAACGGAATTATTGTCGGATTGAAAAAACGACAAAAATATTTTTATAAAAATAACGGCGGAAGTTTTACTGTTAACTTTTGAAACACCCGGTGTTAAAAGTACAGTAATACGCGTGGTTGCATAGTAGCATACGGTATTGATTATTGATACTTACGTGAGAAGTCACTCAGTTTTGTTTTATTAGTATTATTAATGTAATAAAACAGAAAAGCTTTTTATATAAAACAAGATACTTTTATAAAGTTATTCGTTTTATTAGGCTAATAGTAGAATCTTTTTATATAAAATAAAATATTTTTATAAAGTTATCTGTTTTGTTAGAGAATAATTAGAATATATTATATTTTATTATGGATAGTGTTTGCATAGTGACTGCATAGTGTTTGCATAGTAAAATCTTTTATAAAGTTATTCGTTTTATTAGATTATAAATATAATATATTATATTTTATTTAAAAGATTTTGCTTTAAATATGGACCGTCCGATTAAAAGTAAATAAATTTGGACCGTTCATGAATTAGTTACTATGCAGTCCATTCTTCTATAAATAGAAGCTCATTCATTCATTATTTCTTACGAATTTACTAAAACTCTAGAGAGAGAAACTATAGAGAGAGTTCTTCTTCTATAATCTTGAGCGTATTTATTTAGAGTTTAAGAAAGCTTTGAGCGTAGTACAAGTTTTCTTCGAGTATATCCTCGCCTTACCAGTCGGAATACTCTTCTTTCAAAGGTAAGGAATATTATTTGTTATACCCGTAAGGGTATTATTTCTTTTGTATTCATGAAGAGAACTTCTGTTATTCCATTATTTATTATTCTGTTGGAATAACCTGTATACGCGGGCTACCCTATACTTGGTGAAATTATTCTGTTATTCCATTCTTTATTATTCCATATTATTCTGTTGGAATAACCTGTATACGCGGACTACCCTATACTTGGTGAAATTCTTCTGTTATTCCATTCTTTATTATTATGTTAGAATAACCTGTTTATGCGAAGTACTGCATACATGGTGAAATTCTTCTATTATTCCGTTCTTTATTATTCTGTCGGAATATCCTGTTGGTGCGTACTACGCCTGACCTGTTCTATTAATTATTATTCTGTTGGAATAACCTGTATGTGCGGTCTATCGCATGCATGGTGATTTTTGTTGTTATTCCATTCTTTAATATTTTGTTGGAATATCTTGTTGGGGCAAATTTCGCCTGACCTGGTTCCGTTTTTTATTATTCTGTCGGAATATCCTGTCTGTGCGTTTACGCATGACCTGGTTCTATTCTTTATTATTCTGTTGGGAATAACCTGTCTGTGTAGTCTATCGCACGCATGTTGAATCCTTCTGTTATTCCATTCTTTATTATTCTGTTGGAATAACCTGTCTATGTGGATTACCACATGCATGGTGAATGATCCTTTGTATTCATTCCATATTAAATTGTGGAAATGATCTGTATATGTGGATTACCGTATGTCAAACGAAAATCCATTTGCAATTTTATATATTCTATTATACTCAGTTGGTTAAAGTTTTAGCTTCTATACTCCATGAAATTAGTGAAATATCCTTGATATTTGCGCTTCATCCAGTATCTTTTCATGGAAATATTTTTCTGAGCATTCTTAAATTTTACTCTACAAATAAGTATCATGTTGACAATTTGGACGTTATTGACTCCTGGATAAATTAATTCTTAAACTTGTTTTATTGAATTATTATGTCATTGTCATCATCTTCATGTTTATATTATGTTGAAAGTCATCTGTGGCCTGTAGTGCATAGATGGACTTGGTATGATTATGACCAGGGATTATTCGGTATAATCATGACCGTAATGTTACAAATGATGTGGTAAAAGTCATCTTTGGTCCGTAGTGCATAGATGGACTTGGTGTGATTATGACCAGGGATTATTCGGTATAATCATGACCGTAATGTGATGAATGATGTGGTAAAAAAAATCCTCATTGGCCGTAGTGCATTGATGGACAGTTTTCGGTATGATTATGGCTATGGATTCTCTTCGGTCAAGGGTGCAAAGATGAATTGTTTTATGGCATGATCAGGGCCGTTGATGAAAACACGATTATCTTTGGCTCGTAGTGCATGGATAATTCATGGTCGTGATACTAATGAATATCCTTGGCCTGTAGTGCAGGGATGATTGGATGATGTGGATTAATTATTGAGCTGAGTCTCAGCGATGAAATATTAATTCATGGATGTGATAATAATGAATATCTTTGGCCGTAGTGCATGGATAATTCATGGATGTGATACTAACGAATATCCTTGGCCGTAGTGCATGGATAATTTGAAGGTATGGATTATTTATTAAGCTGAGTCTCAGCGATAAAATATTGGTTATACACTTTTAATTTGTAGAAGATAGTAGATATCATGCTCTACTTGACACTTCTAAAATACAGTTGTATGTCTTTGGCCGTAGTGCAAAGATGAATTTATTAGTATGATTATGAACAAGAATTGTGATTTGGTATAACCTTGATTTTTGATGTTTCAGGTGAATATAGGTGATGAAAATTATCTTCGTTCTGGGTGCGAAGAGAATTTAGAATCACAATTATGATTATGAGTTATTCATATAATTGTGGACAAGAATTGTTGATTGATGTTACAGGAATAAAATATTATTGGTGGACTTTCAACATGGAGAAGATAATAGACCTAATGGTCTATTTGACTCTTCTAATGGATTGCTCGTTCCGCTGCAACTATGGTTGAAAAGTTTTATCAGCTACTATATGTTCTAAATCTCTGATTTATTAATGATGAAGGTATTGATGATGTAAATTAGCTTTAATTATTATATTCTTTACTGGGCTAGTTGAGCTCACCCTTTTGCTTTCATTGTTCTTTTCAGGAAGTGAGAAAGCAGCAGGGACTAGTCGGGGAACGGAGTGACTGTCCAGATGATATCATTAGTAGTCCTCACTATTCTATGAAATAGTGTGATAGCTGTGGAGGTTCTCCCTAAACAGTATAAAAAAGTGTGTTGTATTCTATACATCATTTAGTAGTTATATTTGGTGAATCAAATAGGGTGAGGCGAACCCAACTTTGAAAGGATGTTTTGCCACTATCATACAAGATGTCTAATGACATACAACCTCGCGTTCTCATAAGACATGGTTGTGCACATCCACTTGCTGAATATATCTACGAGCACTATCTATATGATCTTGGAGTTTATTTGAAGTATAATTTTCACTTGGAAATAACAGAAATATTTATATGTCAAGAGAAGACTCACCATTGGAAAGAAGATGATAGTAATCTTCTTGTTTTTATTTGGGGACTTTTGGGTCAACCAAGGATAATTCTGTGGACATATGATATCTATCATAACCTAGACACATGGCCTCCCATGTACGAAGGTTTCTTTGAGCACTTCCTAAATATTTTAATTTCTAAAACAGTTTTTGACTATACTTTTATGTAAAGTATCATTGTAAGGTTGTGGTCGAGGTACCATGAGAATTACATATATTTGTATTAAAACTCATAGTTAACTGTGGTCGTATTCTATACGACAGCTCAACAGTTGTATAATTAAGTTATTATTTGTATTTTGTACCATGTATTTGACGACTCAGAATAGGTGATGTATACCTATTTTGGGGGCGTCACATAGTACCTCCATCTATACCTCCATTTTTAACTTAGTCATGCAAGTATTATCAATCTTGCACCAACTCCCCTAATAGTAAATCATGTGAATCAATAGTACACACATGTAAACACATAGTTATAAGCATGTGAATTAATAGCAATTAATTGCTCATTTATCCGGTTAATTACCCTATTGGTCAATATAACCTCCAGACATCAATTATTATCGAAATAAATGTCAATTTTCACTAACACTAATAATTCCCACACAGTGAAACTATCAATTTCATCTTTAATCAACACGAACTTATTCATCATTAATATTATAACTCACAATATTTAACAACCATGTCGTTCTCAGGAAAGAGGGGGCTTTCCGATAAGGATTTCTCCCTATTGGCGCGCAATTAGATTATCTAACCTCTCCTCGACAGAACTTTCTAGACATTGTCAATATTATAAATAATAATATGAATAACTTTGTCGTCTCAATTATTGATTTAATAATATAACATATTATACAGATGATACTGTTACAATAATTGAATCAATAATATGAGAGATATGATGCAGCAATTACTGTAGCAATAATTGAGTATAAATGAGTGACTTCTTACGTAAGCATCAATAATCAATACCGTGTGCTACTATGCAACCACGCGTATTACTGTACCTTTACTACCAGGTAGTTCAACAGTTTTAACAGTAATGCTTTCGCCGTTATTTTTATAAAATGATAATTCTGTCGTTTTCTAACTACGACAATACTTTCGTTGTGGGGTCCACCAATGATTTTGCCGTCGTACGAATATTTTTCGATAAAAAGAATATTCTCCGACCAAACGAATATTTTATAACAACTTGCATACTTTGTAAAAATTTTCATATATCACCCTTAACTTTAACCTTTTATCAATTTAACCATTTACGAAATAAAATAATAATTATAAAAAAAATTGAATACTTTCATTTCATAAAATTCGGGGTCTTACAATCCCCCCTCCTTATGAAATTTTGCCCTCGAAATTTATGTATATACCTGGTATGCCGAAGATGTGAGGATACCTTGACTTCATATCATATTCCAACTCTTGAGGTATAACTTTTGAGTGTCGAATATGATCCTTCTTATCCAAGATTTTAATACGTATCTCCTCATACGTTAAATCTTCTGCTATCTCATCCAGTTCCAATTTAATAATGTGGTTTGGATCGTCCACATATTTAAGTAACATCGATACGTGAAAAAAAACGTTATGAAAACGCGACATACTTAGCAGTAAAACGAGTCTATATGCCACAGTTCCTACTCGATCGAGGATTTCAAATGGGCCAATTAAATCGAGGGTTGAGATTTCCTCTATTCATCGACTCTTGCTTCTAGAATAACGCCCTCTTGAACCTTCTTCTTCACATTCATCAGCTCTGAGTATGTAGCTTGAGCGGCTTTAACTTTATCGATTAAAGTCGATTCTACTCGTAAATTCGCTATCTTCACGTGGGTCTCTAGAGTCTTTAACTCTATCTTCATCATTTGTAAGTTACACGAAATGGGTTTTTATGTTAACAACATCGCACTCGTAAATGCATACGATCTTCTACTCAACGCGCCAGCTACCACATTTGCTTTTTCCACGATAATATTGAATGGTATGGTCGTAATCTTCAACAGCTCGAGCCAACATCTTTGGCGCATTATACGTTCGTTTTGGGTGAAGAAAGTATTTTAGGGTTTAAGAAATGGGTTTTGTACTGGGGTCAATACAAAATTCGATTTTACGCTATAGGGGTAGGCTAGGAAGTCTTCAGGAATACGTCAGGAAATTTATTAACAATAGAAATATCATTCAAAATTGTGACTCTCATCCAAGACTTGGATAACACATGTAATGAAGGTTTCTCCTAACAGAGTTTCAACCGATAAGTCAAAGTCTAATTTCTTCGGAGTCAAATTTAAATATTGAGCGCAAGCAAGAGAGATAAAAGAATGGGTAGAACCGGTATCTAATAAGGTATAGACTTCGCAAGAATTTATAATTAACTAACCCGTGCTAACTTCGTTCGGGTTACTCGCTTTTTGAGAAGTCACGAAAAACGCTCTTCCTAAAACCACTGACTTTATTTTGTTCATATCCGCCTTTGGTACCACCGTCCCAGCTGGACTTGACTTTGGTGCACGACAAAATTGGGCTAGGTGACCTTCTTTTCCACAATTGTAACATGCTTTGGACTGCATCGTGCAACTTGGAATGATATGTCCCTCCCCTCCGCATTTGAAGCATACGACCGGCTGTCGTTCTCCTTCCTTAACAGGTGCTGGTGCTGTTGTATTTCCATTATTATTGAACCTTCTCTTCTTGAAATTTCTATTTCTATTATCTTGGCCATGATTACCACCGAAGTGGTTACCATTCTTGGCATGATAATTTCCCCCACGATGGTTATCATTGTTTCGATGGCCGTTGCCATTGGTACGATTATTATCATGTTGTTGGTCGTTGCCTTTTGGTTGTGTTGACTCATTATCGCGCTCTAATAACTGAGCCCTATTCACAACATTTGAATATAAACAAAGTTTGTGAGAAATGAGGTATTGACGTATATCGGGTTTCAAACCTCTTAGAAACATTCGCATCATTCGCTTCTCATTATCGACCAAATGGGACGCAAACCGAGATAACTTCGCAAATTTAGCCTCGTATTGAGACACGGTCATATTGTTTTGCTCCAACTTGATGAATTCCACCTCTTTCATGTGACGAATACTTTCGGGAAAGTATTTGTCGTTGAACAACTCTTGGAACTTCTCCCAAGACATCTTGAGTGCGTAAGGCTGGGTACGCTTTACAGGTTCCCACCAATAATCTGCCTCTTCACGCAACATAAAGGTGGCAAAGGGAACCTTTTGCTCCTCGGAGCATCCCAAGACATCAAATATCTTGGTGATCTGCTTTAACCACGTTTTCGCCTTAAGTGGTTCTTGCTTTCCCAAAAACTCCGGTGGTCCCAACTCCTTGAACTACTTAGCGGTGACCAACCGTGGGATGCCATTATTTCCACCTATATTTTGAACAGGAGTCTCTCTTACCTAATGTTTCATAAATTGCATAAAGCCTTTGAACATCCCATCGTTCATTATTTGATCGTTGTTGTTTACATGAGGATTATTGTCTTCCTATTGCACATTATCCTGGGTATTAATCTGTGGTGACTCAACGGTCTCATGTGCTTCATTGCTTATCTCAACATTTTCGGATGCCATTTTCAAATACTGCCACAAAACAAGGGTTAATTAACATATCATATATTATCTTTATACTCTGACCGACCAATTAAATACCAAATAAACTTAGGTAGGTCATACTAGCGAAGGAATTCCCCGTCTCTCCCCTCCTAGTTCTTGTCTCACATTTCTGCCAGGGATCATATCCCTAAGCTTTGATACCAATTGTGATGCCCCCAAAACAAGTATACATCACACATCTTGAGTGGCCAGATACATGGGACATAAATTAAATACAAACTTAATTATATAATTGTCGTGTACAATACGACAAAACATAGCTGAGAGTTTAAACAAGAATATTGTCATCTAGACAATATCCACACTCAATGGTGTCCTCATTACAATTATTGTCACACTATTTCACAGAATAGTGAGAACTACTAAAACAACCATCTGGACCGTCAATCCGTTCCCCGACTCGTCCCAGCTATATTCTCATTTCCTGAAGAAAATAGTGAAAGAAAGGGTGAGCTCAACTAGCCCAGTAAGAAATATTATGACTAAGATAATGCAGAATAAATTATCCTTAGCCTTCAATAGTATAATAAATGATAGAATATAATAGACAACAAGTTTTAGATCAACGACTGCAGCGGAATAAGCAATCCATTAGAACAGTCAAGTAGAGCATAAAATCTACTATCTTCTATGATTTAAAAAGTTTTTCATCAACTTTATCACTGAGACTTAGCTTAATAAATAAAATCAAATCATCCCTGTACCACGGCCAAGGGTATTCATGTAATCATCAATGGTCTTGATTATACCGAATAATCCCAAGTCATAATCATACAAGCAACTATCCATCAATGAACTACAGGCCAATGAGGACTTTCACCACATTATTCGTCACATTACGGTCATGATTATACCGAATAATCCCTGGTCATAATCATACCAAGTCCATCACTGCACGTATGCCAAAGATGACTTTCATCAAAATATAAGTATGAGGATGATGACAATGACATAATAATTCAATAAAACAAGTTCAATGATAAATTTTAAAGATTTATAATTTAAATTATCCAGAAATCAATAACGTCCAAATTGTCAACATGATACTGCTTTGTGGAGTAAAATTAAAGAATAATATTCTTGTACCAAAAATAATTTGGACAGAAGAAATATATTTTTCGGGTAAATAGTACCCCGTAAATAGTACCTCATGAATAGTATTTCGGAATAGTACCTCGTGAATAGTACCCCGACATGAAAAGTATCCCAAATACCCGAGTGAATAATATTCGGGTGAATAGTAATTTGAGTGAATAGTAACCCGTGAATAGTAACTTGTGAATAGTACTCCGACACAAAAAGAGCCCCGAATATCCGAGTGAATGATACTAGAGTGAATAGTAACCGGGTGAATAGTAACTTATGAATAGTAACTCGTAAAAGAAAAATACCAAAGAAAATGATATTCCATGACGAGTACAAAAGAAATGATATCTCATACGAGTATAATAGAATATACGAAACTGTAAATGAATTTTCATCCGCCATGCTGTAATCCACGTAGACAGATCATTTCTAACAGAATAATAAAGAATGAAATAACAAAAGAATTCACCAGGCATGCGATAGACCGCATAGACATGTTATTCCCAACAGAATAATAAAGAATGGAATAACAGAAGAATTCACCAGGCATGCGATAGACCGCACAGACAGGTTATTCCAACAGACTAATAAAGAATGGAATAACAGAAGAATTCACCAGGCGTGCGTAATCCGCACAGACAGGATATTCTAATAGAATAATAAAGAATGGAACCAGGTCATGCGTAATCCGAACTGACAGGATATTCTAACAGAATAATAAAGAATGGAATAACTGAAGAATTTCACCATGTATGCGGTACTTCGCATAGACAGGTTATTCCAACATAATAATAAAGAATGGAATAATAGAAGCTCTCTTCATGAATACGAAAGAAATAATACCCCTTACCTTAGAAGAAATTGGATACTGGAATAGTGAGGTAGCAGACTTCTCTTCTTCTTTTTCTCTATAATTTCTCTCTATAATAATTGCTCTATAGCTTTAGTAAATTGGTGAGAAATGAAGGAAGAATGAGCTTCTTTTTATAAGAAAATATAGTTTCGATAATTGCACGTTTTGGGGCTCAAAATATTACAGTATAATACCTTCCTCTTTTTCTTTTTTTTTAATTTAGTCCTGCATGTATTATCAAACTTTCACCATCTCCCCTAATAGTAAATAATATGAATCAATAGTAAATCATGTGAATCAATAGTTCTAGACATGTGAAAATACGAATTACAGTATAGTACCTCCATCTATACCTCCATTTTTAACTTAGTCATGCAAGTATTATCAATCTTGCACCAACTCCCCTAATAGTAAATCATGTGAATCAATAGTACACACATGTGAACACATAGTTATAAGCATGTGAATTAATAGCAATTAATTGCTCATTTATCCGGTTAATTACCCTATTGGTCAATATAACCTCCAGACATCAATTATTATCGAAATAAATGTCAATTTTCACTAACACTAATAATTCCCACACAATGAAACTATCAATTTCATCTTTAATCAACACGAACTTATTCATCATTAATATTATAACTCACAATATTTAACAACCATGTCGTTCTCAGGAAAGAGGGGGCTTTCCGATAAGGATTTCTCCCTATTGGCGCGCAATTAGATTATCTAACCTCTCCTCGACAGAACTTTCTAGACATTGTCAATATTATAAATAATAATATGAATAACTTTGTCGTCTCAATTATTGATTTAATAATATAACATATTATACAGATGATACTGTTACAATAATTGAATCAATAATATGAGAGATATGATGCAGCAATTACTGTAGCAATAATTGAGTATAAATGAGTGACTTCTTACGTAAGCATCAATAATCAATACCGTGTGCTACTATGCAACCACGCGTATTACTGTACCTTTACTACCAGGTAGTTCAACAGTTTTAACAGTAATGCTTTCGCCGTTATTTTTATAAAATGATAATTCTGTCGTTTTCTAACTACAACAATACTTTCGTTGTGGGATCCACCAATGATTGTTCTGTCATACGAATATTCCCCGACAAAAAGAATATTCCCCAACCAAACGAATATTTTATAACAACTTGCATACTTTGTAAAAATTTTCACATATAACCCTTAACTTTAACCTTTTATCAATTTAACCATTTGCGAAATAAAATAATAATTATAAGAAAATTGAATACTTTCATTTCATAAAATTCGGGGTCTTACAGTCATCGCCGATATAATGTATGTGTTTTCAACATCTATGTTATCTGATACGAATTCAAATTCAATACATAACCAATCTCTTATTAGGAATCATACAGAAGAAACTCAAAAATTTCCAAAACAGACGAGTTCCAACTAAAATCAAACATTTACCAAGATCGAGGGTCAATATGGGATACTTATACTTTATTTTCCATCCACGGGGGCTTTTTGCTCTTATTTCCCATTTTTTTTCTTCTTTGGTTTATATACACATGGCTATGCAATGTCTTATTCCCTTAGGCTTTTCAATGCTACCTTAATGAGCTTTTGACCAACGACTCCCAGACCATTAAGACCTTAGGGCGCTAGGTGTAAAGACAATCCCCTCGGGCTTACTTACTCAAGTAACAAAGGCCATAAAACTAGACAAGTACGCCACGGTATTTTTTATTATTATTTATTTTTAGATAAACTTATATACCCCAAATATTCCCCCAAACTTAGGTTCTTGCCTAATTCTTTGTATTCACTGTCTATTCTTGTCATTCAATGATTTACACTAGCATTATCTTTTAGAAACTATTTATGTATCAATTTAAACTACTCAGTCTACACAGACGTTGTTAACGTGCTACCCTTTTTATAACAGTTTCAAACATGCTCAAGATTTAATTTATAACTCAAAATTACATCACAGTTCTAATACTGGGTACTGTATTTATCTACTCAATCCCAATCTCATCATTGGCTAAAATAAAAATGAATTACAATAACTGTTGGACATATGCAAAACAACACAAGTCTAACTATAATTTTTTTTATATATATATCAAACATAACATAACATAATGCAAAGCAAAAACTATATGTGTCTAAGCTACTATGCAACTATATGATTACATGAATGCAACATTAAAACTCCTAAAACTAATCATGCAAACTAAACATGCAATACAAATGACATTTAACATGCAAACATGAAATGCAACATAAAAACTATTTCCCCCTAACTTAAAAACTACAATGTCCTCATTGTATGGATAATGCAATAAAATAAGTGAGGACTTCCCTGTAATTACCTAAGTCTGGGTTGGTGGTGGTTGATCTTCTTCCTCAGAGTCACTTGGTGGAAACTTTGGCATTGGCATGGGCTACTGGTATGGGAATTGGGCAGTTGGATTGAAGCTCTAGAGCGTCGCATTCAATGAAGCGAAAGATGTATTCATAGCTTCAAACATGTGGTCTTGTCTCACTACGAGTCGACGCATCTCTCAGCGTACTTCCTTGTTGTACTCATCCACTTGGCGTTTAAATGCACGAAACTGAGGGCTAGATATGGCGTCAGAATGTGGTGCCTCATCTGTTCCTTGCTCTCCCATCGTCGCATCCTCTTGAAACTCGACATCATTCGAGATGTCTTCAGCGTCAGCTTCATCCTCCAAAGCTGAGGGAAATATAAAGCCTACTCCTCTTGGATGTGACTGACCCCCGGCTCACACTGCATACTGCGCAATCATTTTGGAATCTAATAACTAAAGCGACATCTGAGTGGGTTCATCATCGGACCATCTAAGCCCCGCTTGGCGACACAACCCATAAATGAGTGATGGGTGTGGCAAGTCGCCCGAGAAATTTCCTCTTAAGCATCGTCGAATTGAAAAATTGATTATAGCGCCGACGTCGATGATGAAATCTTGCACAATTGCATATAAAAGTAGTGCCTTTTCTTTGGTCACGTCTGATGTGTGCGTGGACGGAAACAGCTTGGCACACAAGAATGCGTACCATATCTTTCCATACCTACTGAGATCCTTGCTGTGAAAAACTGTGCCTCCTTTTTTACCCTTAATCCATGTTGTATCCGGCTTAGTCATGTCCTTCAGAATAGCCTCAAAGTCCGGATCGTTGTCGCATAAGTGAATGTACTAACAATGTCTCGGCACTCGTAACTGATAATAAGTGTTGATTGCATTGGCACTAAACAGAACCAATCTATCCCGCACAAAAGCGATGAAAAGGGCTTTGTCCTCGGCGTTAGTATAAAACTCCTTGACTATGCTGACAACGGCGGCCTCGGGTTCCTCAATGAACTTGTTCCACCCTTTTGGATATATTTGCTACATCATCTCACCGTCGATATGGTTCGGTGCCAACCCCCGCTCTGGTGTAAGAGCTTTCATAACCATGTAGTCGTAACGGTCGACGGCGATGACACTTTAGAATTTTTGTCGGTCAAAGGTCTATGTCGGTTGTGCGGGCCTTAAACTTTCTCCCCTTTGTTGATTTGATGTGGGTTGAGACGCCATTGAATTGATGAAACCTTAACACAACTATTTCCCCCCAAACTTGACTCACACACTCTGTCAAACACTTGATGTGCACACTGATGTATCCCCCCAAACTTGATAATTTTGCTTTTACTATGGTGCTAGGAAGGGAGGAATTATAGAACAACGTGCTCACTCTCAATTGTTGTATAGCTTCTCTCCAAAAAGACCTTAATTCGTAGCTATCTGAGTTGGTTGAATGTAAGTGGTGAACTTAGGTTGAGAGGGTGTATTTATATAAAGATGGTGTATGAGGAAGAATAGGAGTAATTGATGGAAGTAATGGGTGTGTGTGTTTTAATGAAATGGAATGATGGAGTTGTAATGGCCAAATCGTGGGTAAGGAGTGGGTATAATAGATGGGGAGTTAGACTTGTAATGGAGGAAGAAGGAGAAGTAGTGGGTGTATGCTCATGTAACTGCCGAAATTGATTGTTCGAATTCCAGGACCCCTGCCCCGGTGGGCATACACCCTATAAGTTGGAATTTAGAGACCCCCGCCCAAGCGGGGGGTATAATGTATTAGGGGCCTGCCCCGGTGGGCATGCACACTACAAAATGAGCTGTGTACTCCACTTTTCTTTCCTGCCACTCCACTTTATAAGCTTGTTAAGTTCTTGAGAAATCATGAAACCTAAATGTGAGTAGATTATCAATCTAATGGAAAGATTATCAAGAATATGCAACTTAACTAATTAGTATAAGAACTTATTCTATATTACTAATTATGCTAACTATAATTTGACAGTTATGAATAAAAATATGTAAAATAAAAGTACGATTGGGTTGCCTCCCAATTAGCGCTTGATTTTAAGTCGTTCAGCCAGACTACTCCCTGTTTATGGTGCGTCGGCTAGTGTGATTGTGATGACATCCATGTTTGAATCGCCACCCCAATAATGCTTTAGCCTTTGACCATTGACCTTGAAAGCCTCCAATGGGTTTCTACTGTATAGTTTAACGGCGCCATGTGAGAAAACTCTTTTGATGGTGAATGGTCTCGACCATCTTGACTTAGGCTTGCCTGGGAACAACCTTAATCGTGAGTTGAATAACAGGACTGATTGCCCCGACTCGAACGTTCTTTGTATGATTTTCTGGTCATGCCATTTCTTTACCTTTTCTTTATATAACTTCGAGTTCTCATAAGCTTGAAGTCGGAATTTATCGAGCTCATTTAACTAAAGTAGTCTCTTTTCACCCACAACTGCTTGATCGAAGTTCAGTTTCTAAATAGCCCAATAGGCCTTGTGTTGTAACTCCACAGGTAAGTGGCATGCTTTTCCATAGACCAATTGATATGGAGACATACCAATGGGTGTTTTGTACGCAGTCCGGTAAGCCCATAGTGCATCGTCCAACCTGAGAGACCAATCCTTTCGATTTAGGTTCACTACCTTCTCTAAAATTCTCTTCACCTCCCTGCTCAAAACCTCAGCTTTCCCATTTATTTGGGGATGATAAGCTGTAGCTACCTTATGGTTGACCCCATACTTTGCCAAGAGAGCAGTAAACGATCTGTTTCAGAAGTGACTACCCTCATCACTTATAATAGCTCTTGGCGTGCCAAATTTTGTAAAAATATTCTTCTGCAAGAATTTGAGAACCACTTTGGCATCATTAGTCGGGAGTGCTATGGCTTCAACCCACTTTGATACATAGTCCACCGCAAGAAAAATGTACTGATTGGTAAATGAGGAAGGGAATGTCCCCATGAAATCTATGCCCCAAACGCCAAAAATTTCAACTTCCAAAATTGTTTGTAGCGGCATCTCATTCCTTTTTGATATGTTGCCCACCCTTTGACATCTATCACAACTTTTAATAAACTGGTGAGTGTCCTTAAATAGTGTAGACCAATAAATCTCGGCTTGAAGAACTTTTATTGCTGTTCTCTCACTTTTGTAATGTTCCGCATATGCAGATGAGTGACATTCATGCAGTATGTTCTTCACTTCACTATGGGGCACACACCTTCTAATAATCTTGTCGGCGCACTGTTTGAATAAGTATGGCTCGTCCCACATATACCACTTGACGTCATGAAGAAATTTCTTTTTCTGTTGTCGTGTAAGATCAGGGGAAGAATGTTGCTCACTAGATAATTCGCGAAGTCCGCGTACCATGGAAATTCTGTATTTATCCCAAACAGTTGCTCATCCAGGAATGACTCATTGATTACACACTTGTCCTCTTCCTTTTTACTCTTATTTTCCAGCCTAGACAAATGATCAGCGACTTGGTTCTCCGTCCCCTTTCTATTCTTTATTTCTAAATCAAACTCTTGTAAAAGGAGAATCCATCTGATAAGGCATGGCTTAACATCTTTTTTCGAAATTAAGTACCGAATAGCCAAATGATCTGTATAAACTACTACCTTTGTCCCGATCAAGTATGCCCAAAATTTATCGAACGCATATACCACTGCAAGCAATTCCTTTTCCGTAGTTGTGTAGTTCATTTAAGTCTCCGTGAGTGTCTTACTTGCATAATATATGGCATGAAATACCTTCTCTCGATGTTGACCCAAAATAGCCCCAACCGCATAGTCGCTCGCATCACACATTAACTTGAAGGGCATATTCCAATCCACGCGACGATTACGGGAGCTGGTGTTAATTTCTTCTTCAATAGCTCGAATGCCACTTTACACTCCTCATCAAATTTAGAAAACCGAATCCTTCTCTAAAAGACTGCACAAAGGTTTTTCAATTTTAGAGAAGTCATTTATGAATCTCCCGTAGAACCCAGCATGTCCCAGAAAACTTCTAATTCCCTTAACTGAACTCGGTGGAGGAAGTTTTTCAATCATTTCCAGCTTCGCTTTATCAACCTCTAATCCTTGAGCTAAGACTTTGTGCCCCAAAATTATGTCTTCTTCAACCATGAAGTGGCACCTTTTTCCAGTTAAGGATCAAATTCGTGTCTATGCATCTTTGTAAGACCATTACCAAATTCTCCAGACACGCATCAAAATCATCCCCATAGACAGAGAAGTCGTCCATGAAGACTTCCACATTTTTCTCCACCATGTCCGAGAAGATGTCCATCATATACCTCTGGAAAGTAGCGGGTGCATTACACAAGCTGAACGACATCCTCCTAAATGCGAATATGCCGTATGGGCACGTGAAAGTAGTTTTCTCTTGATCTTCAGGAGCGATGATGATCTGATTATAACCCGAATATCCATCTAATAAGCAGTAGTACTCATGTCCCGCTAATCTATCCAACATCTGATCGATAAAGGGCAAAGGGAAGTGATCTTTTTGGGTCGCCTTATTCAACTTCCTGTAGTCCATGCAAATCCTCCAACCAGTCACTGTCCTTGTCGGAATTAGCTCATTTTCATTATTTTGTACCACGATAATTCCTCCCTTTTTCGGCACACATTGCATCGGACTGACCCACTTACTGTCTAAAATCGGGTAGATGATACCCGCATCTAACCATTTCAAGATTTCTTTCTTCACTACTTCTTTCATGATTGGGTTGAGCCGTCTTTGTTGCTCCACTGTTGGTCTTGCATCGTCTTCCATCAAAATTTTGTGCATGCAAAAGGATGGGACTGATTCCCTTGATATCCGTAATTATCCATCCTATGGCCGATTTATGGTCCCTAAGCACTCTCAACAACACTTCTTCCTGCAATTCATTAAGTGCAGCAGAAATAATAACATGTAAAGAATTAGAATTGCCTAAATACGCATACCTGAGGTGTCTAGGGAGTGGCTTAAGTTCAAGTGTTGGTGGCTCCTCCAATGACAGTTTCATCATTGTTGTGGCTTTTTCCTCCGTGTGCAATGGTTTAAAGTGTGCTTTAAATCTGCTAACTCGTGGCAGAGAGTCTAGCATCTGCAAGTAGTCCACAAATTCCGGACCATCTAATTCTTCATCTCCCAATAATGTCATTTCCAATGGATCGTTAACCAAACTCTTGCCAATGTCTTCGCTGATTATTTGATCAATGATATCCATCCTGAAACACTCTTCTTCATCCATAGTGAATTTCATGGCCTTGAAAACATTAAATTTTACTTCTTGATCTTGGACCCTCATTGTTAGTTCTCCTATTTATACGTCGATGAGTGTCCTACCCGTAGCCAAAAACTGTCTCCCTAGGATAATTGGGATGTTCTTATCTTCCTCAACATCCAGAATTATGAAATTCGTGGGGAATATAAACTTGTCAACCTTTACCAATAAGTCCTCTACAATGCCTCTCGGGTACGTGACTGACCTATCTGCGAACTATAATGAGATGTTCATAGGCTTTGGAGTGGGCAAACCCAATTCTGTATATACTGATAGCGGCATAAGGTTCACACTTGCCCCCAAATCACACAAACATTTGTTGAACGCCATATTCCTAATCGTGCACAGAATGGTGAAACTCCTCGGATCTTTCAACTTCGGTGGCAACTTCCGCTGTAAAACCACACTACACTCCTCTGTTAATGCCATTGTCTCGAAATCTTCCAACTTCTTTGTGAAATCCCAGATTTTATGAATAAAGATTTAATTTTTTCGAAATATTTTTTTAAATATTATGGTGTGAATTTGAGATAATGTTATAGTTGTGGGTAATATTTATAAATTTTGCAAAGTATGCAAGTTGTTGTATTATATTCGATTGGTCGGGAAATATTATTTTTGTTGGGGAATATTCGTACGACGACACAATTATTGGTGGACCCCACAACGAAATTATTGTCGGATAGAGAAAACGACAAAAATATTTTATGAAAATAACGGCGGAAGTTTTACCGTTAATACTGTTGAACTACTCGGTAGTAAAAGTACAGTAATATGTGTGGTTGCATAGTAGCATACGGTATTAATTATTGAGGCTTACGTGATAAGTCACTCAGTTTTATTTTATTAGTATTATTAACGTAATAAAACAGAAAAACTTTTTATATAAAATAGAATACTTTTATAAAGTTATTCGTTTTATTAGGCTAATAGTAATTTTTTTTATATAAAACAGAATACTTTTATAAAGTTATCTATTTTATTAGACAATAATTAGAATATATTATATTTTATTATGCATAGTGTTTGCATAGTGTCTGCATAGTGTTTGTATAGTAATTTTTTTTTATAAAGTTATTCATTTTATTAGATTATAAATAGAATATATTATATTTTATTTAAAAGATTTTGCTTTAAATATGGACCGTCAGATTAAAGTCAATCAATCTAGACCGTTCGTGAGTTAGTTGCTATGCAGTCCATTTTTCTATAAATAGAAGCTCATTCCTTCATTATTTCTTACGAATTCACTGAAACTTTAGAGAGAAAAAATTATAGAGAGAGAAGAAAAGTATTTTGCTACTACACTACTCCTATATCTAGTACTCTTCCTTTCGAGGTAATGGATATTATTTGTTGTACTCGTAAGGGATATTATTTGTTGTACTCGTAAAGGGTATTCTTTCTTTCTTATTCATGAAGAGAACTTCTGTTATTCCATTCTTTGTTATTCTGCTGGACTAACCAGTATACGCGAACTACCCTATACTTGGTGACATTCTTCTATTATTCCGTCTTTATTATTATTCTATTGGAATATCCTGTCTGTGCGTTTTACGCTGGACCTGGTTCCGTCTTTACTATTATTCTGTTGAAATATCATGTCTATGCATTTTACGCCGGACCTGGCTCCAATATTCATTATTCTGTTAGAATATCCTGTCTGTGCATTTTACACCGGACCTGGTTCCGTCTTTATTATTCTGTTGGAACATCCTGTCTGTGCGTATTACGCCTGACCTGGTTCCGTTATTTAGTATTATGTTGGAATAACCTGTCTATGCGAAGTACCGAATGCATGGTAATTTTTGTTGTTATTCCATTCTTTATTATTCTGTTGGACCATCTTGTCGGTGCGTATTACGCCTGACCTGGTTCTGTTATTTAGTATTCTGTTGGAATAACCTGTCTATGCGAAGTACTGCATGCATGGTGATTTCTGTTATTATTCCATTCTTTATTATTTTGTTGGAACATCCTGTCGGTGCGAATTTCGCCTGACCTAGTTCCGTTATTATTATTCTGTTAGAATAACCTGTCTATGCGAAGTACCGCATGCATGGTGATTTCTTTTGTTATTCCATTCTTTATTATACTCAGTTGGTTAAAACTTTGACTTCTATACTCCATGAAATTAGTGGAATATCCTTGATATTTGCGCTTCATCCAGTATCTTTTCATGAAAATATTCTTCTGAGCATTCTTAAATTTTACTCTACAAAGCAGTATCATGTTGACAATTTGGACGTTATCAGTTCCTAGATAAATTAATTCTTGAACTTATTTTATTGAATTCTTATATCATTGTCATCATCCTCATGTTTATATTTTGTTGAAAGTCATCTATGGCCTGTAGTGCATAGATGGACTTAGTATGATTATGACCAGGGATTAGTCGGTGTAATCATGACCGTAATGTTACAAATGATGTGGAAAAAGTCCTCATTGGCCCGTAGTTCATTGATGGACAATTTTTGGTATGATTATGGCTATGGATTCTCTTTGGTCGTAATGTAAAGATGAATTGTTTTATGGCATGATCAGGACCATTAATGAAAATATGATTATCTTTAGCCGTAGTGGATGGATAATTCATGGCCGTGATATTAAAGAATATCCTTAGCCGTAGTACAGGGGTGATTCGATGATGTGGATTATTTATTAAGCTGAGTCCCAGCAATAAAAGTCATGAAAAACTTTTTAAATCATAAAAGATAGTATATTTTATTCTCTACTTGACTCTTTTAATGGATTGCTAGTTCCGCTGCAGTTAAACTTGATGTCTATTGTATTTTATCAGTTTAACATTGTTGAAGACTAATGCTAATTTATTCTGCATTATCTTTGTCATAATATTTCTTACTGGGCTAGTTAAGCTCACCTTTTCTTTCACTGTTCTCTTCAGGAAATGAGAATATAGTTGGGACGAGTCGGGAAACTGAGTGATGGACCAGATGATAGCATTAGTAGTCCTCACTATTCTATGTAATAGTGTGATAATAATTGTAACGAGGACTCCTTTTGAGTTTGTATACTCTCTAGTAGACACTATTTGTATTCAAACTCACAGTTTATGTTTTGTCGTATTGTACACGACAGTTGTATTATTAAGTTGTATTTGAATTCAATGCCAACGCTATCTGTCCCATCTGATTTTCTAAATTCTTGATGGCTATTGCTTGGTTTTTCATGGCTATCTCATTGCTTGTTATATACTTTGATAGCAACTCTAGGGTTATCTCTGGAGTGTGAAAAAGATACTTTTATCCTCTTGTATAGTTAGTAACAGGAAAATAAATTTTGAATGTCTACAAATGACCCTCTTTATCATGTTCGTGCAATGCAATAGAATGAACATGATAAAGATTACTAGACACTTGAAATATGACATGGTATTTCTAATGATGCAAATCGTAATGTAATGAATGTTATGATGAATGTTAAAATGTTTTTGCAAATTGTAGTTCGCAAGTCGCACATCGCTTTTTGTATTTGGCCAATCGCACTTCGCAACTCGCACATCACATTTTGCATATTGCAAATCACAATGTAATGAATGTTATAATATTTTCGCAAATCGCTTTACCTTTACCGATCATTGTTGATGCCTATGCTGGTGTTGACTCCAATGGTTAGGCTTTTTATCGGTGTTGCCGATGCTTGTTTGATGAAGATAAGTTGAGATGTTTTCTACATCTCTACTGGGGATGAATCATCGGACCTTTCCGATGCATACGTTGGTAGTTTACAACGGTGCCTACCCTGATGGTAGTTTGATAACGGTGCCTACCCTACTGGTAGTTGACAACGCTGACATCGCCAAACTATTTCGGTTACCACTCAAACGGTGGTATCCCTGAACTGTCTTGATGTTACGTTAAATTAATGCCAATGGTTTAGAATACCGGATCTTTCGATACCTTCGCTGAAGTAATATTCCAAGGTTTGCTTTGCCAGACTCTGCCTGATATTTCGCTCACCCTTTTTGAGGTGATTTGGAGTTTTCTTTTGCTGTTGGGTGCTTGTTTCCCATTTTCTTGAGCGTTTGATTTGTAACCCGACTGAACTGATGACCTGAATGCCGCTGACATCCTGGGAAGGTGCAGCTCATTCTTTCGCTGCCCAGATTTGAACTTCGGTGTAAAGGCCTCGACTTGTGAGGACTCGAAGCCAGTTGGCATATTTGATGATGAGGTTTTCATTCACTAGACCTTTCGTCGTTGGCCTTTTGCTCTTAAGTTAATGACTTTTTTGAGGAATTCCCCCTTCTTCTGTGGGGGCAAGCTCATGTAGCCATGATTTATTTCAGTAGTTCTCCCCTTTCTTTTGATAAGAGGCTTGATCCCGCCTTAAGATCCTTCCATTTGTTGGAATTGGACAATGCCCCAGTCTTTTCGCATGTTGATGCCGAGGATTCATATGAGAAACTCTCTTTGTTGATGAAGTCGCAAGTGAGAAATATCCAAATCGCCAGTGAGATGATGTGAGGGAAGCTCTGATGATGTTGTACCATGATGATGGTGCTGATTGGCGCATTTTCCTCTTTAGGATGGTTGATAAATGCCCTAGTGTCGAGTTGTCACTATTTTTGAGGTTTCTCGAGTCTTGTTGTAAGGGTTCCAATATCGGGTTGTCGCCAATTTTAAAATTGCCCCAGCTTTGCTTGTTGTATGGGATAGTTGCTTTGACAGATGAGCTGATAAGATGCCGAGATCGCAAGAGGCTTTTACTTCTATACCAGATGGTGAACAGGTAGTGGATTTGGGCGTTGATACCCTCAATCATTGTTCCTGACTTGTTCTCGCAATCGGCGTTGATGGTTTTCTTCTGATTTGATAAAGACTTATAATTGAGGGTGTCGGCTCTTTGAAGGTCCTCGCTGCTTGTTGTCTTAGCGTATCGCTGTTTCTTCCTTTCTGGGATTTGTGCCAGATTTGATGGAATGACTTTGAAGTGTCGTTGGGTTTTCTCAATATGGGTCGCTGACTTGGAGGGTTGTTCTTTGGTATCTTGGGATTGATGTTTGGGCTTGGATATTTCTTTTGAGGGTCCGACCGCACCACTGATGGTTACTTACGCACTCTTGTATGTGCGGGAGATCAGGTCTACGTTGTTCTTGCTTTGGCTTGAAAGGATGAAAATATTTGTTGGAGTTTGAGCTTGGTTGAAGGTGTTTTTTTGATTTTTGTAGTGGTTAGACCGCACCGTACATGACTGCCTACGTACTCCCATTGATGAGGGGAGATCAGGTCTGCGTAGTTCCAACCTAGCGTGAAAAGGTTCAAGGTTGTAAGTGGTGAGAAGGGTGTAGAGATGTTTTTGTTTTTGTTTTTGTTTTGTTTCTTTTTCTTTTTTCTTTTTTTTTTATTTTTCTTTTGGTTTTTTTCTTTTTTTTTCTTTTTGTTTGGCTTTTTTGATATTTACATGCATGGAAAATAAAAGGTACACTGCGAAGAAAGTGATATCGTCCCAACATCTCCTGGAACTCACAACTGTATCCTCTGGATCTACATCTTCTTGGCTAGCTGAGGCATGATAGTCCAGTTATTAGTGGTTATGTTGCCTTCAGGGCTCGCGATAGAGGCTTCCTCTTGGTTCTGAATATCTTCACTTATTACCATAACTTGATCGCTTCCTGATTCAGCACACCCCTCGGGGATGCTTATAATGGACCTATCGCACGAAGGGATAAACTCTTGATTCTTCAATGGGTTAACTTCCCCGACAACCTCACCATCTTTTCCTTCGTCTGTTCCTTGACCTTCTTCATGGGCTTGAAAGGTTTCGACTATGAAATCTCCCTCGATCTGTTATTGCATTTCTAGCAAGGAACTTTTCGTTATGGCTTTTTCTTCCTTGGAAAGAATCAGTATTTCCTCCTCATCATCCAAGATGATAAAATCAGGAACGTGGTTGCTATCCTTGGGCCACAAGATGTTTGATGTTGGCGGAGGAATCTCCTTTGGGGATTCTTTTGTCTCCTCTATCATTCTCTACATTAGGATTAGTCCACCTTATGTTATGCCAGAATTGGTGCTCATAGCCTTCAACTCCTTTGAACTGCCTGTCTCGAGTGGACAGTTTAGGCTTTTTATTTCTTTTTCGCCTTTTCTGATCATGAGGAATTCTATCTTCAGCTCTTCATTTTTAATGAGATCCTGGATTTTATGTCGCAAAGACCAGCATTCCTTAGTCGTATGTCCAAGTGAGTTAGAATGGTTGAGACATATTTTGGTGGAATCATAACACTTTATCTTGGGAGTTATAGGAGGCAGCAACTCAGTAATCCTTCGTTCGCTTATCAGAAAACGAAGCATTTCTTCATTTGATTTTCTCAGAGGGGTGAATTTCTGAGCTCTTTGGGAGGTTGTTTGATCTTTCTTCTTTGATAAATCGCATTCCCCTGAGTGATTTTTTTGCTGGCGAGATCTTCTAGCAATTTTATCATCCCCATTTTCTTGGACTTTCAGCCTGCTTTGATATTCTTCATTTAGCTGGCTCATCATGGAGAGATATGGGCTTGCATTATGGTTAACCTCCTTTTTCTCATGGCTTTCTGATAGCCAATAGATTTACTTGATTTTGGATCGTCTCTAATTTTTGAAATCTGGAATACCCTCCTCCGAGTTTTTCCACTCTAGGACATTTGTTCTGTGCCTTTAAGGGTATTCCTCCATCCTTCGTATGCATTTACAATTTGGATACATTTCAGCGCTTTCTGACCCAATCATGTTTACTTCCTCCGTATCATGTTGCAACGGAAGGTTGGTATTGACATTTTGTTGGTCGGATCGTTGGACCACAATACAACCACTTTCGATCAGATTCTGAATTTTATGCTTTAAAGACCAACAATCTTGTGTATCGTGGCCCAGAGACCCTGAATGGTAAGCACATATCTGGCTTGGATTGTGTCTTTTGCTCCTTGGTTCCAGAGGTGGAGCCAATTCAGTAATTTTCTTATGATCCATTAATATCGCTAATACATTTTCAAGGGAATCACCAAGTGGAGTGAACACCCGATTTTTCGTTCTTTTAAATTTTCTTTTTCTATCCTGGCATTGGTCGAATGCAGCTTGTTGTTGAGATGGTAGATTGTCTTACTTTTTCCAAATGGGGGGACTGTAGTTTGGTCTCCTAGGTTGCCCCTGTATAACAAGGGATACATCTTCATCGCCTTTTTCGGGTACCCCCTTGGGATCGCTCGCATACTTGCCAGTCTGTATATGTTTGGCGACTGTTTCCAAGGCAGTGAAGTCTTTAATCTTGCCTGCCTTCAGGCCCATCTCTGCCATTTCGCCGTGTTTGATCATTTCTGAGAATGACTTTCCTATGCCTGCTAGGATCCTCTCATAGTAATGAGCCTCTTGGATATCAATAAACGTCATTACCATCTCAGTTTTTGTCATTGATGGAATGACTTGCGCTGCTAGATGTCTCCACCTTTGGGCATATTCTCGGAAAGATTCAGTACTTTGCTTTTTGACTTTAGTCACTTGGTATCGATCCGGTGCCATTTGTGACTGAAAACTGTACTGATTTAGAAAGGCGTGGGCCAATTCTTCCCACTTGTGGATTTTGGTATTGTCAAGTCAGGCATACCAGGCTTTAGCCTTTCCAGTGAGACTCTTTTGAAAAAGTTGCATTATGAGGCTTTTATCTTCAGCATAAAACCCCTGTTCGCCAATGTACACTTTTAGGTGCGTATAGGGATCGCATACCCCATTGTACTTTTTAAACTCGGGGATTTTGAATTTGTCAGGATATCGAGCCCCTGGGAATATGCATAGATCTGAATAGGTGACACTTCCATAGTTTACAGTCCCTTTGATTGACCAGATGTTTTCTTTCATTTGTTGGACTTTCTTTCTTATATCCCCAGTTTCTCGATCATCCCTGAGTTTTGTGATTTCAGGGGTTTTGTTGGTTCCTTTATTGGAATGAGGTTCAGGTATCTGGGTTCCTGTTGGGTAAAATTTAATTACGCACAACATGCAAGTATACGTGATCAACAAGTAATATACTAGTAAGTAGAGTATCGTTCCCTCAGAGACCTAGTAAGAAATTGACTCTCACAATTACCAATTTTCTATTAATCCTAATTTTATTAAACTAATCAATTTTCAGCTTGTAACTAAAAATATTAAAAATATTAAAATCACCAAACAATTAACAAACCCTAAAAACTGAATTTCAAATAAATAATGGAGAATTAGGCCTCCGACTTCACTTTAAGCATCACTCTGATTGTTACACCTTTATTCCAGTTTAACTCACTATCCCAGTTTATTAATCAAGAACACGTATGTAGAACTAGCCACCTCTCGATGTACTAATACAGTAATAACTTCAATCCACAATTAAGATAAAATCAAGTTAAACACCTTAATCAACTAACTCACTATATCTCTATATGAATTACAATTAAAGAAGGTTTAAGTTCAAGTTCTTTATCCGATTACATGCGTTGTCAAGCATATCGCTACCTTAACATTCATCAAGATTCTGTTCATTCACAAAAATTTAAGAACACATGCTATATTAAATAAGTCTAGACTCGTATTTCATCTCTCGAGTTCATACAAGTCCATAAAGAATCGTTGATCAAGCAATTCATAAATCCAAGCTCAAATTAATATAGATAAACTGAATAATAGCTTATTAAACTAAAATCAAAGTTACATAATCATCGTTCCACTTAAAGATCCGTCTTAAGCCAAAAAAGTATTTAGTTCATCATAAATGAAATAATAACTGAATAAATTAAAGATATCATCTTTCACTTACAAATATAAAACTAAAGAAGAAGAATAACGCAGAACACCCTTCACTTTAGCCTTAATCTGTAATCGATATGAAAGTTCTTCAAAATCTTCACTCCAATGCTTAATATGAAAACATGTCCTCAATCTCTGCTAATTGCTTTGCATGATGATCCTCTTGTTGTTCGTTTCTCGATATATATATATCCAACACATGAGTTCTGGTCGACGTCCCGTGTTGTTTAGAGTCCAAACACATTCCACACACCAAAATCCATGTTCGGCACCCTCCGCCCCGGCGGGGGTATTGGCTTGGTAAACGCCCGCCCCGGCGGGCCTCTCTCTTGTCAGCTGATGTTTAAGACCCCCCGCCAGGCGGCAGGGGTATAAGGCTAAAATAAGCCCACCCCGGCGGGCTATCACACTGACTTCTGACTTTTCTTGTTCTTCATAATTGCTAAAATGTTGCTCCAAATGCCTCCTTTCTTTATCACTTGCCACACCAACCACCCTACACACAAAATAACAAATAACAAGTAAAAACAAACATGACAACAAGGAATTAACACCGATTAAGCTTGGATTAGGCATCGATTCGCGGGTATAAAACCCACTTATCCATTTCCATCTTTTTGCTAATACCCTGATTTCCCCCTAGTGTGAATGACTCTAGTTGAGTAGGCATTGTCTAGTCCTGAGTGTTTTTACTTTGTTCTTTTAGAAAGATAACCAATTCTGCTATCTGATTCCTTAATCCTTCGAATTACTTGCGAGAGACATGATTAGGTTCAGGCTGGCCAGATGTAGCCATGTCAGGCTGTAAGCTTAATGCCTCTTTGGACTTTGAATAGGTAACGGGACCAAATGCTTCCCTACAAAAAGACTTATATAGTTTAGTCTTAGGGAATATAGAAATGTTACATGCTATGTGATGTGTCCATTTTAGGAGTATTATCCTGCAAAACGGATGTCAGTTGTATGACCAAATAACATGCCAAATAAAAGGGAATGCATGTACACATATTCCTTCATATTTTCCATTATATTGAGATTTACATGAAAATGAAATTACAAGTAATTAAAATGGGAAAGTATGAAGAGACTTTTCTCCGCGTTTGGTTTATTAGAGGGTGACTTATCTTAGGCTACTCTCGCTGCTTTTTGGCATGAAGGTTCCTAGATCATCGCAATTTACTCGAGGAGAAGTTAATCCGGTCTTTTAACTGGAGCGAATCTGGGTGGTGCCTTTCCTGAGCCTCGTTGGAATTAGTATTTCTACGAGTCCAGTAATCAAACACCGACATGATAGCCTCCTGGTGTAGGAACCACACAACATACATTCATATAGAACGTGTCTCACCGTATGGAAATGATAACATGTGCGAAGCACTAATATCACAAGCAGATATGGTGCGAAGCACACTAAGTGCAATAAGTAAATGTATTCGTACACATTTATTCAAATGTAAATGCAACATACACACACAAGTAGAAAAATGTTTTGAAAAGTCTGTAAATAGCGGCTTAAGACCTCTTACTGGATGTCCCTAGCAGAGTCGCCACTTGTCGACGTTGAGATTTTTATTGTCCCTTTTCTGCTCTTGTCTTTTTATGTTCTCATGTTAGGTGAGATTTGTTTGAAAAAATAAGTTGTGAAAAGGTCTGACATGTATATGTCGACGATTGGACTGTAAAAGTCGCCAGTTGGTATTTTTAAATGGTTGCACCAAATCAACCAAGAAAAGATTTGTACATTGACCTAGTGATGTGACACTATTTAACTGGTCTGTGAAACCGAGATTTGTTAGGGTCCGGGGGCTTTATTATGCGAAGGGAAGGTGTTAGGCACCCCCCGACATCCGTGTTACCACGGTGACTGCCACTTTTCAAATTAAACCATTATCTGAATGTGTGTGTGTGTGTCAATGTACAATTATCTGAAAGTAGTGCTATGTCTCGTTTGCACCTATATAAAAAGGGTTTGAATTTTGTACAAAAGTTTAGTTTTAACATGATATAGCAATGACGTTTTGTAAAAGAGGTTTTTTCAAACCCTTGTGCTCAATAGTAATTGAGGCCTTTGATACTTCCATTTTATTATATGTTCGGCTTGATTGCTTTTATTTTTTGAGATGCGAATCATCTTCGAGAAAATAAGATAAATAGCAGTGCCGAACTCCTTGTGGGCATAATTGCCATCTAAGGAATTTTAAACACCTTAAATAATTTACAAGTCATGTACAGTTGAAAATGTCCATCACAGGAACCGAATCTAGATTCGGGTGACTGAATATGTGATCACATGATTCCTAGGCTCACATGATGTTGCAGTTTGTATGAAAGCTGTAAACAGTTATATATATAAAAGTTGTATATATATATATATATATATATATATATATATATATATATATATATATATATATATATATATAAAAGCTGTAAACGCACCGGATATTATATCCAGGCTCAATCAAACAGAGTTTGATGGTAATAATATATATATAAGTATTTATATATATAAAATCAGTAAACGCTCCGGATATAAATCCAGGCTCATCGAACAAAGTTCGATAACAGTTTATATATATATATATATATATATATATATATATATATATATATATATATATAGAGTCCGGTTCCTATCCGGACTCCCGGACTTTCTGAAAATACAGACTTTTTTTTTTGCTTTTCTTTAAAACAACTAAAAAGAAATTTAATATTTTATGAAAATTTAATTTTTATATAATATAGTGTTTTGGATATGATTTAGATACGTATAACAAAATAGGTCTGTACAGTCTGTGCAGACTGTACATACATTTTTTGGTATTGGTATCCAAATCACGCCCAAAATATTGTATTATGAAAAAAATTTCAGTTCCATAAAATATTAAAAAAAATTAGTTGTTTTAAAAAAAAAGCAAAAAAAAAAAGTCCGTATTTTAAGAAAGTCCGGGAGTTCGAATAGGAACCAGACTCTATACTATATATATATATATATATATATATATATATATATATATATATATATATATATATAAGCAATAAATGCTCCGGATGTAAATCAAGCCTCAATCAAGTCATAACTCGATAATGTTAGTACAAATATATATAAGTATATATATACAAACGAATTAAAAAGCCACTGACCGAAGTTCGGGCATACGCACACAATACGACTCTCAACGTGAACAACTGTGTGTGCAAGAAGTGGAGAAAAGGCTTTAAGTAATGTAAGAAGGCTTACAGTGGATTGCCAAATAAGACTTCAATAGCTTTAAATGGATGAACACTCGGTTCCCACCGGTAAAACAAATAGCCAAATACAAGCTCACAAGTGTTTGAAATGAGAAAATACTCAGTTTATAGTGTGTACAAAGAAAATTGGACAGGGCTTCCTCGCCTTTTTCTCTTACAAAATGGCCACCCAAGCCCTCTATTTATAGAGGTGGGATGCCCGGGTTGCCCTGGGC
Source organism: Panax notoginseng (assembly GCA_016801055.1). Taxonomy (NCBI): domain Eukaryota; kingdom Viridiplantae; phylum Streptophyta; class Magnoliopsida; order Apiales; family Araliaceae; genus Panax; species Panax notoginseng. The sequence goes on along the minus strand of CM029015.1, from coordinate 156,040,528 downwards.
AATGTGGGTCCCGCCGTTTCGAAGTACGTGCACTCAGACAACGCGCTATTCGCTCGAACCTTCAGAACTTTCAATCTGAGAGTCCAATGGAAGCGGGCCATACCATTCCAAAAAGCTCTTTCCGAGGGCTATGCAATGACATATGATTTGCCCATTTTTGAATCCAGAAATATGGGTCCATGAATGAAATGGCATTTTTGGGTTTTCGTCAAGCAGTCCGTTGAGCCGTTTTGTGTAGTTTGCTCTCGGAAGTTAAGATATGGTTCTTGTGGGACTCCTTTTGAAGCAATTTGAGTTGAAATAAGTGTATTTGATTTGAGTTGAAGTTGAGTTGGCAAAATGACTATTTTTTCCCTCATGGGGTTATTTCCAATTTTCGCATAGTTGCAGCAGTCTTTTCTCAGGGTTATCTCTGAAGTTGGTCTGCTATTGACTCTGTCTGTTCTCAGGGTTATCTCTGAGGTTGGCTTGACCTCCTGGGGTTATCTCCAGGCTTTGAACTTGATCCCCCGGGGTTATCTCCGGGGTTGGAACTAATTTTCCCGGGGTTATCTTCGGGGTTGGAAACTGATTTCCCGGGGTTAAAAACTGGATCTCCCGTGGCTATTTTCGGGGTTGGAATTGATGTTGTGGTCCTCCAGGGTTATCTCTATAGTGTGAAAAAGACGCTTTTGTCCTCCTACATAGTTAGTAATAGGAAAACGAAATTTCGAGTGTCTACAATCGTAATGCACGTATTAGCTGAAGTGTATGCAGTCAGTCGGGAGGTGCATCAGGCATATGGCGTGAATGGTCACCTAAGCGATTGTGTCCAATATAGTATAATAAAAATAAAATTGTATTGTGTTATATTAATTGTGTCATCAAATAAATTTTATTAATTAATTTAACTACTTATTTCTTATTCTCTAACACTTACTGTGTAAAGTCGACATCCACCCAGACTGTAAATGGAATTGTCGACAGACGACCAAAGATACCGATGTTAGTTCATCGGTGTCGTCGACGACCAATATCTGTAATTATTACAGTAATTGTGTTTAATGTAACATTTTTAGAAAATATAAAAAAGTGAATTGAGAAATATCGAAATCATGACGACGTCAACTTACTAGCTCCTGAAGATGAGTTGCCTTGGCTATCATCAACTGATCCTGAACTGTAACGATTGTGAATTTTGTAAATAATTAAAAATATTTATCGAATAGTTGGTTTATTTATTAAATAAAATAAATATTTGATGGAAATTATTATAGAATAATTTATTTAAGTATGGTGATATTAATTAAATTTATGTTAAAAGATTTTATAATTGGTGCATATTTAATTACGCTTGTGTTGGAACGACCCCAAAATTCATAAAATTCATCTCTCGACTTCGGTCGTTAACAATATGTCTAACTTCTGATTTTACATCATTATTCAATATTAAACTTAATAAAATGCGGAATAATTTAAACTTTTATGTCTTCTTACTCTAATTCCCTGAATCAAAACCTTTATCATCTACACATCTTTGAATCAAATTTATTTTATGAATCGCTTCGTCAAAGTTATTATATAAAATCTTACATCTCAGCTCGATATCCCTTATACATTAGGTAACTCAAACTTTACAACTAAATATGAAATTTTCACATCATAACTTATCAAGTACATGTCTCAAAACTTTAAACATGGTTTAAAAGAATAACAGCTATAGCTAAAGTATTTAATCTTCATGCATTGCATCTGATCCATGTCATTCAAGTAGCACATAGTGTTACCTTGAATCCTTAACCTACAAAAATGGTTATTTGCAAGGTTGAACTCGACAGGCCAACAAATCTAACAGTCTTCATGCATCACGTAGCACATAATAATATTCTAAACATACATCTCATAATCATTGGACTAACATAACATACATGATGCAGTTCACATAACAAGTATAAAGATTGAGTTCCTTACTCAATCAACATTCTTTACTCAATCAACGTAGTCATAAATTGACTTTAACGTTTCATACTTTCAACATATATAACACATCATGCTCTTTGAAATAAAGATTTAAAACAGTTTATCATCAAGTTCACATAGCAAATATGAATTGAAAGACTTACCTTGATCGTTGTTTACCAATAACAGTTTAACAGCTTACAGCTATCTGCACTTCACGTACCCTACACAATTATATAATCATACACATCAACTATTAGTCACATAGCAAAACATAGTAGTTGAAATGTAAACTTTACTCTAAATCTCATAATCCTTCCTATTAATCAATACACAATATTCAATTTGATTGTGTTAATTTTTGACTTATATCTCACTATATTTCTTCTTAGTCATACTCGAAGTTCATTCAAGTATTTAAGTCTTGCTAGAACTCCTTATTGGTTTTATATTAATCCTATTCCATATCTCATAATGTTCATTTCAATTGAATTGAAATAGTTTTTAAGTTTAGTAACACTTGTCACGGTGTTTCTGTAACGAATGTGATTTTTATAATTATTTAAAATATTTATTTGAGTTAGATAAATATTTTAGTTAATTTATTTATTGAATAATAAATATTTGATGTTAGTTTTTATGGCTTAATTTAATTAAGCGTTATAATTTGATAGATAATTTTATAATTAATGTGCATTTTATTATTAAAGTTTAATTGATTTTACTAATAAAATAACTTTAAATTATTTAAGTGTATGTTAAATAATTCTTCAATTGATGTGTATTTTATTACTTTAATGTTATGAAAATATTCTAATTTAATTAAATAATTAAATTAGAAGGTTTGTAATGTGTTAAATAAAATTGCAATTATTTTGGTTAAATATGGATTATAATTAGTAAGGTTTAATTGAGTTTATTACTAAAATAAGTAATTATTTAAGTGTGACATTAGAAATATATTATATGTCATAGTAAAGTAATAATAATATATAATGAATAGCCTAACCATTGGGTTATACAACTAATGATGGAAAAGTAACGTTATGCTACTAAGATGGCTTAATGTGATATTGGTCAAGCATGTAGGAGTTTTGTAACATAAGCCTTATGTTATTAGTGGGGGTTATTATTATATTAATTAATTACATAACTATTACCCAAATGAGAGAGATAAAGAGAAATAGAGGAATTGAGAGAAGCTAGAATAAGAAGAAGAAGCCATGGAAGAAGAAGAAGAAAAAGCTATAAGAAGGTAACTTCTAAACCCTTGTTTAATCTTTGATTTTTTTGGGTAGATTTATGTTTTTATAGGATCTAGGGTAGTAGATCATACTTAATCTTATTTGTATTGGTTTAATCTTGGATTATCAAGAATCAAACAAGAGGATTCAAGAAAGAAAATGATATGTAAAGAAAATTTGAAGAACAAAATTCATAGGTTTTGAGTAATTGTGGACAAATATTGTGAAATTCATACCTCTTTGGGTATAATGAATCAGAAAGTGAGCATTATATCAAATCGAAGCTATGTAAGTAAGCTATATTCTGAAAGTGGAATCACATGAAAACTCCTTGTAGATTTCTTGCAGTGTCTGTTTTAGTAAGGCTGGTCCGAAGGAAAAACAATCTGCCCAGAAAATCAAAATTGTTACGGTTTCTGACTTTGAAAAATTCATATAAATTCGTGTGTTTTGAATTTGAAGAAGCTTTAAACTGAAAAGTTGTCGATATGGAAGGTTACTAGCCAAACATGCGTGATTGAGCCATTTTATGGACCGGATCATGTCCTAAATAAATTGTTTAGTAAGGCTGTCCAGAAAATGAAATTTTCTGGACTAGTTGATGAAATTGCAGAATCTGGTTTTGATGGATAAGGGTCTGACTTTAAGTCCTAGATGACGTTGTAGTACACTGAGTAAGGGTTAATTTTATATAAGAAGTAACAAAAACGAACATGTAAGAAATGAGTTACGTTAAAAACGAAAACAACATTTTGTTAAAGAAATTGTGAAAATGAGTTTTATAATTCTGTTTGAATTAAGATTTTGGGTGATGGTATATTTTGATGATTAACAATATGTTTTGACATATGTAACGAGTATAGATATGTGTTATCACATTCTATGCATAATTAACCATTTAAGATCAAGAGTTGAGATAAGTTAATGTGTGCATATAACGTGCTCGATAAAATGCCTAAGAGTAATAGTGTTTCTAAACTTTGGTATACAAAGTGCCTAACTAATGGCTAATATCGAGTTTTATGCGCATCTAAGTATGAAAAGATGATAATACAAGAATAATAACGAAAAGAAATCGAAAAGGGCGATTTTTGATTTTTGAAGGAAAATTAAACATGTAGACAATGTGTTGAATATGCATTTTTGAAACCAAAGTGGTATAATAAAATGGTGTGATATACGCACATTAAACTACAAGTGCAATAGTCTAGCATGTGTGGTGATGAAAATGAAAATAAAACCGAGTTGCATATAAAACACAGTTAGATATCTATAAAGACATTATAAAGGATAATAAGATAAAGTAAGGTCTTAGAATAAATTTGACCATGAGATCGGGTATTGATTTTGTTTATTATCAATCTCACATATAGCGTAGGTTGGGCAAGGACGCGAAGTATTAGCATGTTCGTAAAACGTCGGTAAAGGCAAGTCTTTCAGTTCCTTTTTGCTATGTGAACTTGATGATGAACTACTTTAAAATTTTATTATAAGATGTATTATATATGTCAAAAGTATGAAATGTGAAAGTCAATCTATGACTATGATGATTGAGCTATGAATGTTAATTGAGTAAGGAACTTAATCTTTATAGTTGTTATGTGAGCTACAACATGTATGCTATGTTAGTTTTATGATTATGAGATGTATGTTGAGCATGTTATTATGTGCTACGTGATTGTCGACGTCAGGATTTTTATTTGTCCCTTTTCTGTTCTTGTCTTTTGGTGTTCTCATGTTAGGTGAGATTTGTTTGAAAAAACAAGTTGTGAAAAGGTCCGACATGTATATGTCGACGATTGGACTGTAAGAGTCGCCAGTTGATATTTTTCAATGGTTGTACCAACGCAACCGAGAAAAGGTTTGCACATTGACCTAGTGATGTGACACTATTTAACTGGTCTGTGAAACAGAGATTCGTTAGGGTTCGGGAGCTTAATTATGCAAAGAGAAGGTGTTAGGCGCCCCCCGACATCCGTGTTACCATGGTGATCACCACTTTTCAACTAAATTGTTATATGAATGTGTGTGTGTGTGGGTCAGTGTGCAATTATTTGGAAGTAGTGCTATGCCTCGTTCGCACTTATATACAAAGGGTTTGAATTTTATATAAAAATTCAGTTTTAACAAGATATAGAAACGACGATTTATAAAAGAGGTTTTTCAAACCCTTATGCTCAATAGTAATTGAGGCCTTCGATACTTCTATTTTATTAAATGTTCGGCTTGGTTTCTTTTATTTTCGAGATGCGAAGCATCTGCGAGAAAATAAAATATATATATAGCAGTACCGAACTCCTTGTGGGCATGAAAGCCATCTAAGGAAATTCAACACTGTGAATAATTTACAAACCGTGTACAACTGAAAATATCCATCACGGGAATCGAATCTAGATTCAGAAGACTGAATCTGTGATCACATGATTTCTAGGCTCATATGATATAACAATTTGTATGAAAGCTGTAAAAAGTTATATATATAAAAGTTGTAAATATATATATATATATATATATATATATATATATATATCTCTCTCTCTGTGTGTGTGTGTGTGTGTGTGTGTGTGTACATGCAATCAACCACCACGAAGCACCTCTATAGGGGATTGAAAAAAATGTAAATAAAGCTGTAAAAGCGATCAACCACCACGAAGCAAACTCCAGGCAGGACAAAATGTAAATAAAGCAATAAAAAGCCACAAAGTAAACTCCAGGCCTGACAGAATGTATATATATATATATATATATATATATATATATATATATATATATATATAGCCACGGACCGAAGTCCGGGCATACACACATAACACGACTCTCAACTTGAATAACAATGTGTGCAAAAGATGAAGAAAAGGCTTTAGATGATGTAAGAAGGCTTTCAGTGGACTGCCAAAGAAGTCTTCAATAGCTTTAATTGGATGAACACTCGGCTCCCGCCGGTAAAAAAGTATCAAAATATAAGCTCAAAAGTATTTAAAATGAGAAAACACTCAATTTATAGTGTGTACATGGCAAATTGGACAGGGCTTCCTCGCCGTTTTCTTATTCAAAATGGCCACCCAAAGCCCTCTATTAATAGTGGGGGGAGCCTCAGGTGCACCTGCTGTAGCCCGGGGTGCCCCGGGCTCCGCTGGTCCTGCCATCTCGAAGTACGCGTAAGCATACAACGTGTTATCCGCTCGAACTTTTAGAACTTCAATCTGGGCACCCGATCAAGGTGTATAAAACCTGTTATGACATGCTGTTGTCGAGACCTACACAATGACATGGGATAAGAGGTTGTACGAAGTTGGGAAGATGGGACCATGTCTAGGTCTTCAAGTCTTCAAATTCTATCCGGTGTGCTGTCCTATGTAGTAGTCACTCGGGATTGGAGCTATTGGTTCTTGTAGGGCATTTTTGTGTAGAATGTATGTTGAAATGTTTGCTGAGCTCTCTCCTTGCTCCTACTTTGAATCTTCAATGGTCTCCAAGTTGCTTCAATATCTAAATCTTATAAGAACTAGAGTTTTGGTCCTAATCTATTCTAATATAATCTAATGGAATCCTCTCTAATCTAATCTATATTGGAATCATTTATGCCTCTCATCATGTATTTATAGGTTACAAGTCTAATTTTTAGCTTAGGAACAATCCCAATCCAATTTGGAGTCAAAAAGGTATCAAAATTCGACCCAAAATGCATCAAAAACGTGTTCTGGCTCGTACCCCCTCCCCGACGGGGGGTAATAGGCTTAAATAGCCCGCCCCAGCGGGGGTCCTTCCCTGAATTTTTTCTATTACAATGTCCTCTGGTAAAATGGCCATAACTTTCGCATCCGGGAAGAGTAATGAGGCCTGCCACCTATCAAATCGAAGATATCGACGAGATCTACAACTTGCATTCTTTGAGAATTGACAGATTCGCATTGGATCAAGGTGGAAATCGGGCTTGAAGTAGATGCTATGTAAATGGCAAGCATGACAACTCTTAGCTTTGATCTTTGATGATAAAAAGGCAATAACTCTCGCATCCGAACTCCGATTGGGACGGTTCAAGATGTTTCGGAAAGCTAAGAAGTAGATCTACAATAAAATCCGAGTTCCAAGCCAAGATCATAAATCTAACTTGGTGTTAAAAGTCCTTCAATCTTCCCTTGCTCCTACTTTGAATCTTCAATGGTCTCCAAGTTGCTTCAATATCTAAATCTTATAAGAACTAGAGTTTTGGTCCTAATCTATTCTAATCTAATCTAATGGAATCCTCTCTAATCTAATCTATATTGGAATCCTTTATGCCTCTCATCATGTATTTATAGGTTACAAGTCTAATTTTTAGCTTAGGAACAATCCCAATCCAATTTGGAGTCAAAAAGGTATCAAAATTCGACCCAAAATGCATCAAAAACGTGTTCTGGCTCATACCCCCGCCCCGACGGGGGGTAATAGGCTTAAATAGCCCGCCCCAGCGGGGGTCCTTCCTTGATTTTTTTCTATTACAATGTCCTCTGGTAAAATAGCCATAACTTTCGCATCCGGGAAGAGTTACGAGGCCTGCCACCTATCAAATCGAAGATATCGACGAGATCTACAACTTGCATTCTTTGAGAATTGACAGATTCGCATTGGATCAAGGTGGAAATCGGGCTTGAAGTCGATGCTATGTAAATGGCAAGCATGACAACTCTTAGCTTTGATCTTTGATGATAAAAAGGCAATAACTCTCGCATCCGAACTCTGATTGGGACGGTTCAAGATGTTTCAGAAAGCTAAGAAGTAGATCTACAATAAAATCCAAGTTCCAAGCCAAGATCATAAATCTAACTTGGTGTTAAAAGTCCTTCAATCTTCCCTTCTTGCATTTACTTGCGTATTTTGGTCTAAAAGATGTCCGAATTACTTTCCCTTGCTTTTTCATGGCAATAGTCGCCTTTTTCTTGCGTTTTCATACCCAAGCATATAATCTACCAAATGAATACAAAATGCATAAAAAGTAACTAAGAGACATAAGTTTGAGCAACTAATTCAAGTAACAGATACCGGATAAGTAGGTATAAAACCTACTTATCAAATATCCCCAAACTTAAACCTTTGCTTGTCCTCAAGAAAAAATACAAAAAAACAATGCTATGCAATGCAACTAATGTATATGCCTACGAATCCAGCAGTAATGACAAAAACAAGTCTATTCAACCGACCTTAGAGAAATCAAGTAAACATGATAATACATCATATCAAAACAAATCATTAACTTCCCAATCAATCATTAAATCTTAGACTGTTATCACTAATATAGTGCGTGTGTGCTCCACAACAATGTTAACTGATATAAATTCAAATTTAATACATAATAAGTCTCTTCGAAGGCATCATACAATGTAAACTCAAGAAATCCAAAAACAAGCTAGATCCAACTAAAATCAAACAATTACCAATATCGAGGGTCAACATGGGATACTTATGCTTTATTTTTCATCTACGGGGGCTTTTTTCTCTTATTTCCCGTTTTATTCAATTTTTTTCCTTTTAGTTTATATATACATAGCTATGCAATGTCTTATTCCCTTAGGCTTTTCAATGCTACCTTAACGAGCTTTCGACCAACGACTCCCAGACCATTAAGACCTTAGGGCGCTAGGTGTAAAGACAATCCCCTCGGGCTTACTTACTCAAGTAATAAAGGCCATAAAACTAGACAAGCACGTCACGGTGTTTATTCATACTTTTTTAGCTTATATACCCCAAACATTCCCCCAAACTTAGGTTCCTGTCTAACTTTAGCCATCACTACTTATTCTTGTCATTCTTTCATTCAAACTAGAGTTATCCTTTAGAATCCCATTATGTATCAATTTAAACTTCAATCAATCAACAAGTTGTTTTTACTGTGCCATCATTATTATACTAGTTTCAAACAGAAAAAGACTCAATTCAGAACAAGAAATCACATCAAAGCTCTAATTGTCAGTACTATACTTGTCTACCCAATTCTAATATCATCATTGGCTAAAAAAAATTATAAATATCAAACTGTTGGACTCATGCAATGCAAAAACTAAATGTAACTATACGAACTAGAATGTAAATAACTAACTATATGCAATACGACACTAAAATGCCCCCCAAACTTAAACTGGACATTGTCCTCAATGGTTAAAATAGAAAAAAGTAAAGCAGAGGACTTCCCTGAAAATATAGCAATCCTCCTCCTTGTCCGCTAAGTTTGGAGAATAGGTTAGGCACATGGAATAAATTGGGCACCACACTTGAATTTGACTTAACTAACCTGTGAACACAAAAGAAGCAAGCTTATAAAATCCTAAAAAAATGAAAAAAAAATCTATTAACTAATATGAAACCTTAAAAAACTAAAAATAAAAATTAAACTTGGGTTGCCTCCCAATAAGCGCTTGATTTATAGTCCTTCAGCCAGACTTTGTCTGGTCAACGCTATCCTATTCCTCTTCGGAAGTTGATGAACCCTTCATCCATCAGTAACAAATTGTCCTTTTGGAGGTTCCCACAGGCGATAACCAATGCATCAAAGTCACCTAGCATGCTCTGATTTATTATGATCTCAATCAAGAATGTCCCATAGCTAGGTGTTTTCTTCATTGTGTATGTGATCACTTTGGGGAATGGAAGCTTGTCACACACCATGGGTTCTTCGTCTATCTTCTCCTCCTCATCCCACCATGGCTTTACATTTGTACTAGTTCTCATGTCATAAAGAGCCTTGCCGACGACATGACTACCAAACGGACACAATTTTGTAAATCTAACTGGACCCTTGATCTTTGGCGGAGAAGGAACTTGGGGAACTAATAACATCGGCTCATCCTCATTGGTACTCATAGTTAGTTTTTCACTGACCTTATTTTCATTATCCCCACTTGTTTCCTCTTTTTCAACATCTTGTGTCTTTTCCAGTTGTATATTTGCCTCGGGCACTTCATCAATTTCAGAATCCTCGTCATAACACCAATTGTTTTGAGGACATTTGTTTAAGGCTTTGAGCTTTTGATCCATCTAGTTCTGCAGATTTTGAATTGATATCTCTTGATTCTGAATTGACCGCTCTTGATTAATCCTCCTCTTCTCATTTGATGCTATGAATTTGGAACAATTCCTCCAACCTTGAATTATCTGTCTCAGTTTTGGAATCCATGTATTGAGGACCATGGGTTGAAGTAATGATGAGTTGTTCCATTTGGTTCTAAAAATTATGGCTTGATATTTCTTGACTCATCATCCTTTCCTCTTGGTTTGCTATGAGCTTTGACAATAATTCCTCCAAATTTGACTTTTCTTCTTGTGGCAATGGATGTGGATATTAGAATTTCGGCGTGTATGTTTGATTTGGAGCGTAGTATTGGTCTTGATATTTGTAGCTCCATGAAGAATCCGGGTGATATCCCCAACCTTAATGATAATTATCATATGCATACTGGTTGAGATAATTACCCCCTTACTGGACCGACCTAAGACTGATGGTGCATTGATGACTCAGATGATTACCAGCACAATAATTGCACATAACTGCTATCCTTAGAATATATTGGGTTGCAACAACATCCAACCTCCTCGAAAGTGTCTCAAGTTGTGCTGATAATGCAGAAAAGGCATTGAGTCCATCAATTCCTGTGTGCCTTGGCTAAGTCATATTTGAATAAGGCCATTGATAATTGCATCCAACCATGGTACCTGAGAAGAAAGAAAATTAGGGAGAGAATTAAATAAAATGAAAAAAATGTTTCAATTAAGACTAATTTGATTGAAGCTAATATTGGCAAAAAAATATTAAACTAATTTCCCGGCAGCGACGCTAAAAACTTGTTGGGTAAAATTTAATTACACACAACACACAAGTATACATGGTCAACAAGTAATACAGTGAAAGTATAGTATCGTTCGCACGAGGAATTGTTTAATAAAAATAACCAAGTACTAACCCGTAGCCAACTCAATCTTATTTAAACGAATGAATTTCAAATTATATAAATTAAATTATTTAATTACACTAATTATAATTACCACTAATTAAAAATCAGATTACGGAGATTTAAGTTCATAACTTCACTTATTGCTTTATTTAAGTTAACACATTTCTCATCAATTATATTCTATCCTGAATTGTTAATCAAGAACACTAAAGCAGATAAAACCACCTCTCAATGCATAATACCCATACTAACTTAAATCCACAGATGATAGAATTAAGCAAGACACCTTAATTAACTAATCCACTATATCTCTATGTGAATTACAATTAAAAAGAATTTAAAGCACAAGTTCTCTATAAGATTACATATGGTGTAAAGGCATATCTCTATCCTAAACACGAATCATGAATTCCATCTATGCAAAAATCACAAACACATGCTATCATGATCAGATCTAAACCTATACTTCATCTCTTGAGTTCATATAGATTATCACGGGAATTGATAGCTAGGAAATTAAGCAATTAAGTCCAAATCACAATAGACAATCCTCACGATAGAACATAATAATTGATAGCGAAGCATATTAAAATAAACTACACAATAAGATCCATTGTAATCTCAAACAAAGAATTAGTTCATTAAATTAAAACTAAGAACCCACAATTGAATTAACATTAAAAGAAAAAGATAGAAGAAGATAAGAAGATAGAATCTATTGTCTGTAGATTTGATGCCCTCTCCTTGCTTCTACTTTGAATCTTCAATGGTCTCCAAGTTGCTTCAATCTCCAAATCTCATAAGAACTATAGTTTTGGTCCTAATCTATTTTAATCTAATGTAATGGAATCCTCTTTAATCTAATCTATATTGGAATCCTTTATGCCTCTCATCATGTATTTATAGGTTACAAGTCTAATTTTTAGCTTAAGAACAAACCCAATCCAATTTAGAGTAAAAAAGGTATCGAAATTCGACCCAAAATGCATCAAAAACGTGTTCTGACCCATACCCCCGCCCCGGCGAGGGTTTCCTTCACAAAAAGCCCACCCTGGCTGGCTATGATTCTATTTTCCAGCCCGTACCCCTCCCTAACGGGGGGTAATAGGCTTAAATAGCCAGCCCCAGCAGGGGTCCTTCCTGGAATTTTTTATGCTACAATGTCCTCTGGTAAAACGACCATAACTTTCGCATCCGGGAAGAGTTACGAGGCCTGCCACCTATCAAATCGAAGATATCGACAAGATCTACAACTTATATTCTTTGAGAATTGATAGATTCGGATTGAATCAAGGTGGAAATCGGGCTTGAAGTAGATGTTATGTAAACGGCAAGCCTGACAACTCTTAGCTTTGATCTTGGTTGATAAAAAAGCCATAACTCTCGCTTCCGAACTGGGATTGGGATGGTTCAAGATGTTTCAGAAAGCTAAGAAGTAGATCGACAATAAAATCCAAGTTCTAATCCAAGAAAATGCATCTAACTTGGTTTTAAAAGTCCTTCAATCTTCCCTTCTAGCATTTACTTGCATATTTTGGTCCAAAAGATGTCCGCATTACTTTCCCTTGCTTTTTATGCTAATAGTCGCCTTTTTCTTGCGTTTTCATACCCAAGCATATAATCTACAAAATGAATACAAAATGCATGAAAAGTAACTAAAAAACATGAGTTTGAGCAACTATTTCAAGTAATAGATACCGGATAAGTTGGTATAAAAACTACTTATCAAGTGTTAAAGCTGATCGCAGGGGTTTGAAACAAGCATTTTCGAGGTTATCTCCGGAACTACAACTGCACTCCTCGGGGTTATCTCTGAGGTTGGGTCTGAAACTCCCGGGGTTGTCTCCGAAATTGGAACTGAATATCTCGGGGTTATCTCCGAGATGACAAACCTCTTCGGTGTTATCTCAAGAACTGGAACTGTATTCCTCGGGGTTGTCTTCGAGGTTAAAATGGAGTATCCTGGGGTTATCTCTGGGACTGCAATTGTATATCTCGGGGTTATCTCTGAGATGGCAAACTGAGTACCCCGGGGTTATCTCCGGGATGGTTCTGATTTGACTTCCAGGGTTATCTCTAGAATACAGATGCTCCTCTTTATCATATTCATGTTTCTACAGATGCCCCTCTTTATCATATTCATGTAGTGTAATGGCATGTATAGGATAAAGAATACTAGACACTTGAAATTTGACAAGATATTCATTATGAAATGTCCTGTAGCATGATGCAAATGATGTATGTGGTCTGTTGGACCATTTTCCAACGGGATGTGATGACCGTTTGCTCACATAACTTGTGATGGGGACTGGAGTTATCATAGATATCCCTGATGAACTGCTTGGATGTGTACTCCAAAGTTCTCAGGAACTTCCAGGATGCTGACATTGGGGTTATCACCAAAGTCCTTAATCCTTGGTACAGACTTCCCATTGAGGATGTACCTCTCATGTACGAGAGACCTATGGGGATGTATTCTGTCTGTTGAAGACGTGTATAACAGATTCCATCATCGGTCATCCCCGATGAAGATGGTCTTCCCTGGTTTGTATCACAAGGTCTTTCCAGTGTTCTGTTGGAGTTATTGCCAACAATTTGTATTTTTTAGGGTTGCCTGACCCTCACTGAAATGTACATTAATGAATGAAATCCCTACTAGGGCAGACGTCAAGGCTGCTTGACCTTCGTCGACGTGTGCATCAACGACTGAAATCATCAGATGGCTTTCAATGCTTCGATGGATTTACTTGCCATCGGCTGAATGTTGGCAAGGTTGCTTGACCTTCATCGATATGTGCATCAATGGATCAAATGTATGACGTTCCCGCTGAGGAGAAGTGTTTTGGGAGTTGCGACTCCAAATTGACGGCATCAGACCTTCGTGAGGTATTGCCGAATGTTATTTGCAACAGTTGTGATCATTGGTATAGTGAGCCTATGTCCGTGGAAATACCAATGAATGACATGTAGACCTATAATTTGGTCCACGAAAACCAGGATTTTAGGCTTTTTCGCTCAATTGCGTAACATCTTTTTTCTTGATTTGGCCTTTTCAGCTTGTGAGAACTCCTTTGCAACTCGAATTGGACCGAGCCAGAGGGATAGGTCCCACCCAGGTGAGTCGTAGGTACACCTGTTACCAGCCATGGGTGGCCTTTAAGGCAATTGTGTCTTTCACAAGTCATTTTCAAGTTGATTCGCATAAGAAATCTGAGAGCTCTTCTTTAGAACTGCTGAGTTCGGGCGTCTTTCTACAAATTCTGTCACGGTACAAGTGTTCTACACTGCCCTGGTAACGTATGCATGTCTTTTTTTCCAGTTTCTATCCGTTGGAAAATGACTTATCATATGAACTGCTTCTAAACACATAATAGTGAATATGCATGCTCATATGTCTTGATAAAAAATATTCAAAATAGTAAATGTTAGTATTCAACCATGCTGAACATAATGATGTGAAAAAATTTGACTTTTGAAACAGTCAAATTGGTACCTTTTTCTGCTATTTCTTATCCTATTTGAGGATAAATAAGCAAAAGGTAGTAAAGCAAAGTAATCTTCGTAATTAGGCTACCCTCGTGGATTTATGACTTTTATATATTTATGCATATATAATGTTTATGGCTGTGGGTAGGTGTGCTACTGAATGGCCACCTAGTTATGTCTATGTGCATGTAGATAGTCCTGTTTATAAAGGAGACTCTGGCAAAATTTCTCCAAAAGTGTAGGCGTTAGGTAGACATGCATTTTTAACTCTACTGTAGGCATATGTTAAAGTAATGCATGCATGCATATAGGTATAAAAATGCATTTGAAAAGCTCCACGTTAGAATTTATCACACTCTTTCTGAGGTAATTTGGAGACTTGTGTCCAGATATACATGGATCCAGATCAGCCGAGTAGTTCCCACAGGACCACTTCAGGTGTGCGAAGGAGGGCTTCTGAATTGCCTCGACCCCATTCAGTTAAACAGCCTCGTCGTTTGGCGGAGGCGGTGATTCATCTTGTCCGGGTTGATGTACCAGATGTTGAGGACGAGGAGGAGAATGTACCAGTCGTGGCTTCTGCTCCTATAGCTAATGTTCCCCGTAAGGATCTTCCATGCATTCAGGTGACTATTCCAGATCTTCTGGGTGATTTGAGTCACCACGCATCGGTTTACTTGCATTAAAATGAGGTAAAAGCTGGATTTGACTTCCTTTTTCCTATTGATGAGGAGCAAGGATTTTGATGTTTGATTTGCATTTGATGTAGGTTCTCAGCTTTACGCAGCCTTTAGGGAACTAGTTTAGCATACACTCCCTGTATCAGGCTCTGCATCCATATTATCAAGGTATTGTGCATGATTGGGGTTTTGGAGCGTTCTTTTCCATTCTCCCCCGCTGTTGTCCCTGGGGTTATCTCAGGGCATTGTCTGAGTGCTGGTTTTACCAGACTCAGTCTCTCCATTTATTGGATTATGAGGTGATGATGACGCTGATGGATTGGCGATTTATCACTAGTATGGAGTTTGGAGGGGCGCCAGTGCCATGTACGGCGAACATTACCCCGACTACCATCAGATTCTTGCTAGGAGTCCCGGCTGAGGCGCTCAAAGACAGGACCATTGGTATCGGTCCTTTGAGCGTAGATGCTATGAGTGGGCTATTGAGTGAGCCCATGCCCGCTGATGTGAGAGTTAGGGATCACAATCTTCAGCGATTATTCCTAGTTATTATCAGGGGTTGTTTCATAGCAGACAATTCTTCCATGGTGTCATTCGCTTTGATCAACGCCACTCGGGAGGTGGACCGTATTGGAGAGTATAATTGGGGCTCCTACACCTTTGCCTATTTCCACAGGGGAATGAGCATGCGTTCGCAGGGCTTGACAAAGGCTTGGCTAGGATTTTACCCATTTTTGTTGGTGAGTATTTTTCTTTTGATTTCCCATGTACAGGTTAAGAGTGTTCATTGACAGCAGATGTTTACCTTTGTGTTGGCAGTTTTAGGCCTATGAGAGGCTTCCATGTTTGCGTCCTGTGAGTGTGTTAGGTTTGGAGACCTATCCACGAGGACGGCGATGGCATCACTCCATATTGGCAGAGGTTCTTGTAGCTGAGGGTTTTACCCATTGTCGCTTACAGTTAGAGTTATTGACATCTGATGTCATCACTTGGGTTCCCTACTCTGGGGAACACTTGACCATTGGATTTGAGGATGGATTCCCGATTGGTGTCGAGCATGTGATATCCACCCGTAGGATTCCTCTCTTCACAGATGGAGGATGGGAGCTCTATTTAGGAGAGTATGCTATTAGGAGCACCACATGAGAGATTTGTGTACCGATCTTGCCTCCTGTCAGGCGTTATTGGCTTGTGTTAAAGTCGCCTGTCGATGATATCCCGTTGTTGGGCGTTGGCGGCTACATTCTGTCAGATGGTTCATTGACCTAAGAGGCATTATACCGCTGGTGGTCCCCTCGTACCATTGGAGCCTAGACCCGCGCCACTCAGTTCATGGGGGATATGGTTCCTAGATCCGTGATGATGACGAATTGGATGACCTGTGTCCGAGATCTGACTCATTTGACACAGATTGACAGCTTGACCCGACAGTTGGACCAGGCACATTTTTTCATCCGACATTTGGGCAAAGAACCTTCAGAGGCAGATAATTTTGATCCTTTCAGCTCAGGTGCTTGCCCCTCAGGTGACCCATATGGCTTTACCGGTGCAGATCCTCCCTTGTATAGGCCTAACATCCCCGTTGATGGAGATCCAGTGACTCAGGAGGAGTTACATTAGGTGGACAGGATTGATGATGTAGATATTAACACCGTTGTCTTCTTCTGATGTGTATTCTCATTATATATTTTGATAGGCCTCTGTTAGATAGTAAAGCGGCTGTGCCCCATTCTTGCTATATCTTTTGATAGGCCTCTGTTAGTAGTAGGGCGGTTGTGCCCCATTTCCCTGTATTTTTTTCAGCTATACAGAGATGATGTACTTAGGAATGTATATACTGTTTCCATTCCCTACATCATATTGCCATCTATTATTTGTTATGTATGTATCATGTTATGCATATGTATATATATCCAGAGATATTTAGCATTGACCCCTGGATGGTCTTATGATACGGCCCACACAGATGTCTTCTTCGACAGTCAGCCGTATTGATCACACCCCACCAGTATTGGTGGCCTCCCTTCTGAGATCTTGGTATGATAGTTTGTCACCTCAAGATAGGATAACCATATATTAGCTATTACAACATTTCATGACCCTCCTGATGTTTCAGGTTCCCTCGGGCTTTGTAGATGGCATGCTAGAGCATTGGGTCTCAGAGAAGCAGGTTTTCCTATTTGGGACCCATGAGTTTGCTCCTACCTTAAAGGAGTATGAGCGGTTGATGGCCTTGCCTTTAGACAGACCTTGCGCTCAGATAGCTGTAGGAGATATGCCCCAGCAGTTCATGACCCTTACCGGGTTGCGGCGTATAGTAGTAGAGGATGAGATTACATCCGGCCATGTATTGTCCCAACATTTTTTGATACAAAGATTTGGCTCAGTGGACAGCTATGCGCGGCACTCCGGGGATTTCACCACACCAGAGGATCAGTGGCATGTGGCCAGAGTGGATGTACTCGTGATGTGCGTAGTGGCATATGTATACATGCCACAATATATGGATGAACTGGACATCGGTGTTATTATTATAGTGAGAGCTGTCAGGGAGGGTCATACCATTATTCCGATGATTGTGATGGAGATGTTGAGATCAACCACGTTTTGCCACACCTACCTTATAGGGGTATTTACAGGCAGTTCGGTCTTGTTGTACGTGTGGTTCATGTCACACTTGAGACCAATTGGAACGTTCGGATGACATGGGTATTGTTTTTCCCATGAGATAGCCATGTCTTACTCCTTTCAACCATCAGAGTGTGTAGACGCTGTATCCTGGTTGGTGTTCTTCGCAGGGATTGGAGATCCATTTGACATTCTGCCGTCTACTGGGCTCAGCTCACCCTACAACTTTATTACTCATGCCCCGGGCATGGATTATCTCCACCTGACTGGTTTGAGGGGCATGATGACCTACCACCCGCTGGCTATGATGTTATAGTTTGCCCAGTTCCAGAACTTCCATCCTTTTGAGGGGGCATTAGGTCAGCGTGTGGCTTATCGCCATCTATCAGCAGAGGATTGATCCCGGGTGTATGTCTATTGGGATCAGCGTGAGAGAGGTAATTTTTCTGTTAGCCATCCGGGCTGTTCGTCAGAGTATTCTGGGTGGATGTGGACAAAGACTTCATCGGCTGCGATAGTATCCACAGTGCCGGGGATTAAGTATGTCAATGAGGAGCCCATGGAGGCTGTTGATTTTCTCACCGAGGAGGAGGAGCTATTTGCTGGTTTGACAGCAGCTCTTGTTGACTCTCCCAGTACTTCTGCAGCTGTGACTCCCCCTTCAGAGTATTTAGTGCAGAGTTTACATTTGATAACCTTCGAGAGAGATCAGGCTAGGGCATTGATGTTGAGCGCTCTTGATGGGAGAGATGCCGCTCTATTAGAGAGAGACGATGCCTTAGCTCGTATAGATACCGCTATTATTGAGCGAGATGCGGCCAGATCAGCCAGAGATGCAGTGATAGTTGAGCCGGATAGCGCTATATCTGCCCGGGATGTAGCTGTTATAGACAGAACCACAGTGAGGTCCCTTACTACTGGCATCATTGTAGAGATAAGTACGTATATTGATGAGCATAGTGTCACCATGTAAATGGCTATAGATCTGTTAGCTCGCGTAGATATCCTTCAGCAGGAGATCACAACGCTACCACCTTCTTCGGAGAGGGATGCCATGTTAGACTTGATAGCTCGCATATACACTGACTTGTAGATGAGCTTGTATTTTCTTGCACAAACTAGCTTAGCCATTTTGTCATGTATAGTACACATTGTATATATCAAACAACATTATATATACGACGAAAAATATATTTGGATCACTTCCCTTTTAGTTATGCCTTGTTGCTTGCTTGATATTTGCCTGTTTCTTCAGGGCTTGTGATCTTGATGTATTCTGAACTCCTCCTTGATGGATGGACATTGAGATGTCTTAGGATCTTTCAGAATGGATCGTTAATCTGTGTGTATTGCCTACCATCTTTGGTGTCTTGGGACTGGTTTCTGTATGTAGATGTGGAGAGGAGTGTGGCTTTCCTCTCTAAGATTGACCGCACCACAGATGGTCACCAGTACTCCTTTGTATGAGGGAGCCCAGTTAGTTCCATCTCTTATGGATTGGTGTTTCTCTTTGAGAATTCAACCGCAGCTTAGATGGTCGCCGATTCTCCCATTTACGTGAGGAGGTCAGGTAGTTCCATCCTTTTGGTCTGAAGCCAATGAAAATGTGGTGGATTGAAGGTTGATCCCAGTACCGTTGACAAGTGTTTATGCTTTGGTAGGGGGTGAGACCGAACCATGAATGGTTGTTTGTGTACTCCTATTGAAGAGGAGATCAGGTCATCATAGTTCGAACATGGTGTGAAGGTTCAACGCCGTATGTGGCAAAGGTGTGTAGAGATATTTTTGTTTTTTGTTTTTGTAGTGAGAAGGGTATAGATATGTTTTTTTGGTGTTTTTGTATTATTACGACCGGACCATATAAAATGGCTGCCTACGTACTCCCGTGTATCAAGGTGATCAGGTCGGCATAGTTCGCCCTTGTTCAGGATGGTTTGCAGCCAATGAAAAGTTTGATCCCATGTTCAGGACAAACTGCAGGGGATAAAGTGTGATCCTATGTACATGACAAACTGTAGATGTGAAAAGTTTTAATCCCTGATGGGCCAAAACTGCGAGTGTGAAAAGTTTTGAAGGAAAAGTTGTGTGAAGGATCTAGTGATCCGGAACCAGGCTGCTGGTTGGAAGAGAGTGTTTGCCCCCTGATGGGGCAAATGCGTGTGAAGAAAGGTTGTATGTAGTGAAGGGTTAGAAAACCTGAAATAACTAGGGATCTGGTGATCCAAAACCAGGATGTTTGCTTGATGGTAACCTCAGACATAGTACCGTTTTACGGTTTCCGAGTTGATGAGCTGTGGAAATTCATCGCCGTCTATTTCCTGCAATCGGAGAGCACCTCCTGTCAATACCTCCTTGACAACAAATGGGCCTTCCCAGTTTGGGCCAAATTTTCTCTTAGACTGATCTTGGTTGTCAATGATCTTCTTTAAAACCAAGTCGTGTTGTTTGAACTGCCGTAGCCAGACTTTTCTGTTGTAGGATCTGGTGACCCTCTATTGGTATAACTGACCATGGAAAATAGCATCACTGCGCCTTTCGTCTATTAGAGACAATTGGTGATACCTATCTTGTAACCATTGGTCTTCATCCAGCTGAGCATCTATCAACACTCTAAAGGATTCCATTTTCACCTCTATGGGGAGTACTTCTTCCATCCCATAGGTTAATGAATAGGGGGTTGCCCCAGTGGAAGTGTGCTTTGATATTCTATAGGCTAACAAAGTCAGATGCAATAAGTCAGGCCATCCTTTGTGATTGGCGGACATCTTTTGCATGATCTTCTTGATATTTTTGTTAACCGCTTCAACAACACCATTCATCTTTGGACGGTAGATGACGGAGTTGAGATGTTTGATGTGGAATTTACTGCACAACTCCTCCATCATTTTGTTGTTGAGGTTCTTAGCATTATCTGATACAATTACCTCTAGTTGTCCATATCAACAAATGATATTATTTCTAATGAAAGCAATGATGACTTCTTTGGTAACCCTGGGAAAGGAGGCTACTTCTACCAACTTGGTGAAGTAATCAATCATGGTGAAGATAAACCGATGCCAATTACTGGCTTTCGGCTCGATGGGCCTGATCACGTCCATTCCCCACATTGAGAAGGGCCCGTGCGAACTCATATTATGGAGCTCCCTTAGAGGGGCGTGGATAACATTCCCATGAATTTGGCATTGGTAACATCTCTTGACGTGATCATCACAGTCAACTTTGAGAGAGTGCCAGTAATGCCCTGTTCTTAGGATCTTTTTAACAAGTAGGGGGCCGCTCATGCGTGGGCCACATACTCCACCATGGATTTTATCCATGAGCCTCTCAGCTTGGTCCTTGTCCAGACATTTGAGGAGACCTAATCCTGCATCTCTTTTGTAGAGTGCATCTTCGCTCAGGTAGAATTTCATAGCCAGTCAATGGATCTGCTTTCTTTCAGTCGGGCTCGTCTCAGCGGGTGTAGATCCATCTCGTAAATACTCCTTGATATACTGATACCAAGGGTGTTGGATGGGTAGTAGCTCATCTGATACTTCTCCAACATAATTCCCATAGGTTGGTGCCTTTTGTTAGGCAAATGTGAGGGTGGGCATGTTTTCCTTGTCAAATATGTTGATTAAGGAGGCCAAGGTTGCTAGCGCATCCGCAAAATCATTCCTATTCTAAGGAACGTGGAGGAAGGATACCTCTTCAAACTCCGAAGTCATCTTTAGAACCTGTCGATGGTAAGGCAGTAAATGTAGACCTTTGGTGTGATAGATTCCTGTGGTTTGTTTGATTACCAATTCGGAATCCCCAAAGATAATTAACTGCCTGATGCCCATTGATTGAGCAAGTTTTTACCCCATGATACAATCTTCATACTCAGCTGTATTGTTGGTGTTGGCAAACTGCAATTTGACAGCGACGGGATGCTGCTCCCCCGTAACAGATATCATAATTGCTCTAGATCTAGAACCTTCCATATTTACAGCTCCATGAAAATACATCTTCCATGATTGGTGTGCATCGTACTAATGGTGCCGCTGAGCTGTCATTACCCCTTAATCGGGGAAGTATGTTTTCAAGGGTTTGAAATCCCCTAAAGGTGCGGCGGCCAGTTGATCCGCAATTCCTTGACCTTTAATGGACTTTTACGTCACGTAGACGATGTCAAATTGTTGTAGGATCACCTTCCATCTGGACAGTCTATAATTCAGCATGGGTTTACTGAACACATACTTTAGAGGATCCATACGGGATATAAGATGGGTTATGTGACCATGGAGGTAATGCTGTAAGCTCATGGAAGCCCATGCTAAAGCATAACAAGTTTTTTCAATCAGAGTGTACTTGCGTTCACTGCTGCTGAATCTTTTGCTGAGGTAGTAGATAGCTCGCTCTTGGCGCCTCTATCATCTTTCTATCCCAGCATACAGCCCATGGCATTGTCATTAATGGACAGGTACATGAACAGGGGAACATAATCCCTGGGAGGTACCAAAATATGAGCTTTGACTAGCTGCCCTTTGATTGTAAGGAAGGCCTTCTGGCACTTACCATTCCATTTCATGGAGGAGTTCTTCCTTAACAACTTGAAAATAGGCTTACAGGTTGTTGTGAGTTGGGAGATGAATCTGCAAATGAAGTTGATTCTTCCCAAAAATCCCCGTATTTTCTTCTCTGTCTATGGAATGTGTATTTCTGTAATGGTTTAAATTTTGGTGGGATCCAGCTCAATCCCCTTGTGGCTAACTAGGAAACCTAGCAACTTGCCCGATTTGATGCCAAAGGCGCACTTGGCTGGATTCAACTTCAAGTTGTACTTACGCAACCTGTTGAAGAGCTTTCTGAGATGGTCTAAGTGGTCTTCCTCCCTTCGGGATTTGACAATAATGTCATCCACGTAGATCTCTATCTCCTTGTGCATTAAATCGTGGAAAAGAGCCATCATGGCTCGCTGATAGGTAGCTCCGGCATTGACGAGGCCGAATGACAACCGTCTATAGCAGAAGGTTCCTCATGGAGTGATGAATGCAGTTTTCTCACGGTCCTCTTTAGCAACCATGATTTGATGGTACCTCGTGAAGTAATCAACAAAAGAGTACATGCCATATTGAGAAGTATTGCCAATGAGAATATGGATAAATGACACGGGAAAACTATCTTTAAGGTAAGCTTTATTCAGATCCCGGTAATCCACGCAAACTCACACCTTTCCTCCTAGTTTAGGCATGAGGACTATGTTGGATAGCCATTCAGGGTATGTGGACACCACGATGATGCCTACTTGAAATTGTTTCATAATTTCTTGTTTAACCTTTAAACTCCACTCAGGTTTTAATCGCCTGAGCTTTTGCCTGACTGGCTTGAATCCCTCTTTGATGGGAAGGTGATGAATGACTATGTCAGTGGACAAACCCATCATGTCTTCATGAGACAATGCAAACACATCCTGGAATTGGGTTAATAGTGTAACCATGTCATTCCTTTGGTTTGAAGTGAGGTCCGTACCAATCTGGATTAGTTCAGGGCTTTCTAAGGTTTCGAGATTGAATGAGGTGGTTTGATCAAGGTTTGGTTTTGGTTTGTCTTCGACCTATTCTTTGATCTCCTGAGGTATCTCAATGTTGTCTTGTATTTCCGTCAAGTCCGAGTCCAACTTTTCATCAAAGTTACAGTCCTTGTGGAGAAAAGGCACCTCATCAGCAAGTATATACACATCTAAGTTCAGAGTCCTAAAACAAAATATGCTTTCACTTAATATATAAAACTGTTTAATCATACAAACTGTTAGTATGCCAAAACAACTGCTAATACTGTACAGAAAAGTAAGCAGTTATTGATATCTGCAGGGCAGAGGGAGTTTCTGCCCGCTTTACCCTTGTCGACCAATGTAAGGAGTACTGCTCCAATTGTCAAGGGTGAAGTTCTGGTGGACAGCTGTGATGAAGGGGCTGTTATCGTCCTCCTTCTCCCGAATGATGACTATGATATCTGGGCAATCATCGACTGGGTGATTCTGTTTGTACTGTCCGTATGGACAATGATGCGTATGTTTGATAAGCACCTTGCAATGTCTTGCTTATGCCTCCAATCCTCTTCCTCCGCCTCCGGATCTGGTATCAATACTTCTTTTCCTTTGACCGGTATTGGCTTAGGAAATAACAGAGTCATTACATGTGCAGGAACCTTTACTAAAGTCTGTACAGGTTCAGCCTCTGTAGGTTTAAGCAATCACCGTGTGGCTGAGGATGAAGGAACCTGTTTGTGCTTATGAGGATTCCTATGACTGGAGCTAGTAGAATTGCCTAGTCCGGTTGTTCCTGTTTGACTGGGAACTTGAATGGGGCGCTTAATACCCTGATGATCTTTGCCCAACCCTTGTCCAGGTTGATAGCCCAAAGATAACATTTCTTTGCTTGCCGACATTACTTTGGCAGAAATTTTGGGTATCCAAGGTGGCGCCCCAAGAGGATGGTAGTGAGTGTTGCTCACCTCCAGAGTATGAAAGTTAACAGGCTCAACTTCATTGAAACTGATGAGCGGGATGTTACCTTGTACAAGACATTGTGGCTCAGCATTAACAATGACTAGGCTGTTGTTAATGATGTATTTAAGTTGCTGATGTAGGGTGGATGGGATGGCCCCAGCCATGTGAATCCACGGTCTCCCTAAGAGCAAGTTGTATCCTGTAGCTATTTTGAGCAAATGAAAGGATACGCTGAAGGTATGTGGACCAATCTCCATAGGTAGTTCAATCTCTCCAACAACATTTCGTCGGGATCCGTCAAAAGCTTTGATAACCGTATGGCTACTTCAGATTCTCTTGAGATTGATATTCATCTTCTCCAAAGTGGCATAAGGGCAGATATTCAAGGATGATCCTCCATCTATCAATACTCCTACGACCATATATCTAGAGGACATTATCGCTATGTGTAACGACTTGCAATGGCCCGTCCAGATGCTGGAATTTTTCAACATCTACTGACTTAGGCAATTGGGCTTCTTCCAGAACCCTAAGCAAGATCTTCTTGTGATCTTCAGAAGAGAAAACCAAGTCCAACATGGAAATTTGTTGTGCAGCTTCTCTTAAGCTTGAAACTACCTTGGCTTCATTATGTCCCATAGTACGGAGGAATTCTTCGATTTTCTCCATGGGAACTTTCCCCTTTGACTTGATGGTAGGCCTCATCACCCGTTGGGAAAGATACAGTGGATTTGCCTTCGACACTACATCAGTTAAGTGGGATGTGGATCCTTCAACCTCTCCATAATTTCATGGAACTTTCTGTAGGCTAACAACATGATATTATGGCCTGAATGTCAAGATAATTGGTCTTGGTGCAGCCACTTGCAAGGGATTTTCAACCCCTTTGAGTTGAATTACTTGTATTGTGAGTGGTCTGGCAGCTGAATCATCCTCAACGGATATCATTGCTACGACCTCCTTCCATTTGGTAGGAAATGTGTCCCTACTCTCGAGCAATATAGTGTCATCGTCTGCTAGTTGCATGACACCGCTGTCAATTAAGTTCTGAATAAGGTGGCGGAGTTCCCAACATTCTTCCGTGCTGTGACCGCGAGAGTGGGAGTGGTATTGGCACACTCCATTAGAATTTAACCGTCTTGAACGAGGGTTGATGAGAGGTAACAGAGCTGTGATTCTTCCTTCATTGATCAGCATCTAAAAAATCTCCTCCATCGGTTGGGCTAAGTACATAAATCCCCTTTGATTGGCAAAATCCTGATGGCCTTTGGCATTTGCTCTTTTGGCAATTTTTTCCTCCAATAATTCACCTTCTAAAGTCGATGATGGAGTACTTGTAACGAAAGGAAGGAGGCTAGCATGCTTCTGACTGAATAATTGGCGTGTGACTTGGTGCTGATGGATCACAAGTTCTGCCAATTTATCCACTTGCTCATAGAGAGTCTTCATTTTCTATTCCATGGTAAACTAGAATTGTGCAAAATCCCATTTGTCAGCACTATCCTTGCTGGTCTGGGAGGATCCATCACTATAATGGGAAGTTTGTCCACTACTCCAATTAATTATATTAGCCTCTTCTTCTCTGTGTTGAGGAAGAGGGTTGTCTTGTATGTGGGGTTGGTCGGGTGTAGCTATCACGATCTCACCGCTATCAATCAAATCCTTGATCTTATGTTTCAAGGCCCAGTAATTCTGAGTATCATGACCTAGAGCTCCAGCATGATAAGCGCATTTTCGGCTAGCATTGAAACCCTTCCCATTCGGGTTGGCTGGTGGAAGAAGATGAGTAATTTTCTTCTGAGTTGTCAGAATTTTGAAAATGTTCTCGAGTGAGTCCTTTAAGGGTGTGAACACTCGAGTGCATCTGACTTCTCCATTCTTTGGTAATGGAGGGTTTGAAGACTGCGCCTGAAAGGGAGAGTAATTTCTCCTCTGGATAGGCATATTCTAACTGCCTTTTTGACCTTGTAGTATTAAGGAAACATCCTCCTCTTTCTTCTTATGAACCCTCCGGGGGTTGTTTCCATAATTTTTGGACTGGATGTGCTCAGCAACAGCTTTCAGAGCGGCTAGGTCTTGAATCTTTCCTAATTTTAAACCCATCTAAGCCATTTCTCCATGTTTGATCATTTCGGAGAATGGTTTGCCAATGCCGGCTAAAACTCTCTCACAGAAAGGAGCTTCTTGTATGTCTATGAAGGTCATCACCATCTCAGACTCAATCATAGAGGGAACAACTTGAGCAGAAAGGCAGCTCCACCTTTGAGCGTACTCTCTGAAAGATTCATTGGTTTGTTTCCTGATTTTAGTAATTTGGTACCGGTCAGGAGCCATCTGAGTTTGGAAACTATACTGGCTAAGAAAAGCATGTGCTAGCTCTTCCCAGCTATGAATCTTGGAATTGTCCAATCTGGTATACCATGATTTAGCTTCACCAGTCAGACTCTTTTGAAATAGCTTCATTCTAAGCTTCTCATCCTCGACATAAGATCCGAGTTCCCCAATGAAAACTTTTAAATGCGTGTAAGGATCTCCCAACCCGTCGTATTTTTCAAAGTCGGTAGTTTTGAATTTCTTTGGATAATGCACACCAGGGAATATACAAAGGTCTGTGTGACGACCCGAGAATTTAGGAAATTATTTAAATCTTAAAATATTGAATTAAGGTTAAATAATAAACCTAGACAGAAATTAAGTGAATGGACTTGAGATTTCCGAGAAGGAATTCTGTGAATTTAAAATTTTTTCTGTAGAATTATTCAGGATTAAAGGTTTAAGTGTATATGTTCTGTAATATAGTTATATATGTGTACAGTATATGGTTAAGGGTCAAGGGTTGACCAGATAAGCTATGTCTGTGGAAAATCGTAAGATTAAATTGAGAACGTCAACGTTCAGTTCGAAAATTATATCAATTAATAAGAAACCCTAAAATCGGCTCTGGAAACCCTAATTTTAGTTCTGAGAATTTGAAACCCTAATATAGGGATTTAAATACTAGTATAAGGCTTAAACTTTATTAATGATAACCTAATTAGGGATAACCCTAATTGATGTAGAAAATCCTAATTTAATGTTGGAAACCCTAATTATTTCGTTAGTAACCCTAATGTACAATTTTGTCCTTAATTGCTAAATTAACAATTTTAATTAGGAAATAATAATCCTAATTAGCAAGATTGAATTTATGATTAGGAAATCTTAATATAATTATAGAATCCTAGTTATAATTTAGAAATATTAATTTTCGTTTAAAAAAAAACTAAACTTGAAATCCTAGAAAATTAATTTTTGGAAACCTTAGGTTTTAACCCTAAGGGTCAAACCCTAAGGGTTGGATCAAAAGACCAACTTGCCATTAAAATTATAAGAAAAATGTCCAAAATGCCCTTTTGTCACATTTCTAATATGTTGAGTGTAAATCTTGCCAAAATTTTGTTTGGTGACCAACCTTTGACTTCTCTTGTGCCTTAAATCTCAGCAAATCTCAGCTAACTTACAACATTAGATACAGTGCATCTATTATAAGAGATTCAAGAGAGAGAAAAGGTCCACTTTAATTTCATTTTCTCCTAGACCCTTCTCTCTCTAAAATTCGGGAATGTAGAGTGAGAGAGAGAGAGAGAGAAAAGATAATCCATGATTAGTTCATAACTTACCAAGATCAGATCACAAAGTCAGAATCTAGATCAAAGCTAGAAAATGTATAAAACCCTAAATTTTAGACAACACGTGATCTTATATTATATGTTGTAATTTATTGTTTAAAGTTGTGTAATAAGATGTCATTTAGTGATCCGGGTTGTTAAATTCCAGATCCATAACATCAAAGTGCTCGAAATTTGAATTTTTAGAAATCTAGAAAACTAAAATTTTTTGGTGTCTGACAGTCAAATGTCAGGTCTCCTAGATCTGTCACTGTTATTTGTTTTTGTGTTTTAAAGGTTTGTAGTTGTAGTATGTTGTAAGGGCTTTGATCCGGAACTTGAATCAAGTCCAGATCAAGTGTAGATTAAAAGTTACAAGCGGTCAAAAGGCGTTGACTGAGCACAGAAATTGGTTCCTGGGTAACCTAGAAACCCAGAAATCGCTGACAACGTTTTTGCAAGGCTTTGATCTTGCTGCTGTTAAGTGTTTTAGCCATGTTGTTGTATTAAAGTTGTTGTATTAAAGTTGTTGTCTGACATGTAATCTACATACTCAAATCATTAGATCACTCAGATCTTGCTCAAAATCAAAATTATTTGTGGTCAAACCACCGTTGACCAACTGGTAGTATGAAGTTCTGGGTAACCCAGAATCTTCAAGAAATGTTTCCTGACCAGTACTTTGACCGGCTACTATATCTTTAATGTAATATTTTTAGGTTGATGTAATGTTATAGAATTGTTCCCTGGTATCAGGACTACAAGATAGATCCTTTAGATCACACTGTGAAAGCATGTAATCCAACTTATGAAGCTTCAAAGGAGGCAGTACGAACTGTTCTTCATTTCTGGAAAACCCAGAAATGAAGAACAACTCTGACATGAATTTGTGAGGCTTATAGTTTACTGTTATGTTGTGTTTTGGGCATGGAATTGAATCGAGGTTGTAGTGTTACATGAATACTACAATCCTAACAAAATTACAAACTCAGAAGCTTGATAACTAAGAATCTAGAACCGGTCAAACTACCTACCTTACATACTGACTTGAGTTTCTAGGTTTGGGCTCAAGAACGCGAAGAACACCAACAGCGACGGATTGGTCACCTAAAGCCCCTATAGCGACACTTAATTTTTGAAATTAATTATTTTAATTAATAAATAGATAAAAATGATTTTTAATTATTAAAAATACAAAATAAATTCCTAAAAATTATTTTAAAGTCCAAAAATTAGTTTTTAATTATTCTGAATATATTTCATAAATATTTAATATTTTTGGAATAATAATGGTATTTAATTTATTTAATTATAATATTAAATAAATTATTTAAAAATAATTTTAATACATGAAAAATCATGAAAAATTATATTATGGTTTTAGAAAATATTTTAAGTTATTTTTAATAACTTTTGATATTTTATGATGAATTTTATTAATAAATTAATATTAATGGTAATTAATTTAATTAATAAATATATTAAATAAATTATGAAAAAATAGAATTAATGATTTAAAAATCATATAAAAATTATTTAAAGCTTAGAAAAATATTTTAAGTTATAACATATAACTTTTGATATTTTGTCATGAAAATATTAATATTTTAATATTAATGTTAATTACTGGATAATAAATTTAAATGTTTAAAAATCATTTAAATGAGAAATTAAGGTATTAAAAATACTTTGAATTATTATAAATATATTATAATATTATGTCATTAATATTTAGTATTAAATAAATAATAATGATAAAGGAATTATGTGATATTTAATTCATATAAATACGATATTAATGATTGAAAAATTATGTCAAATGGTAATAATTATCTGAAAAATATTATGAGACTTGAAAAATTATTTTGACTGATAATATAATTGTCTAAGATAATTTTTAAGTGTTTCGGCAGAGTTTAATTGAACTTAAACGCGATATTTATCCGACTAGGCCGTCGGGATATCAGAATAGTACCAAACTCAACTCGGACTATAATAGTTTGACTTGATACTAGGTCTTATGTGTGTTATAGACTGATAGGGTTATGTGATAACGTGTTTATGTTATTTTAAATACTGTGATGATATTATTCTAATTTGTAGATCGATATTATTTATATTAGGTCTTTAGACAAAGCTTATTAAAATGCGTAACGATAATAAATGAAACCAGCAAGTTTTCTTTAACTCAACCCTGAGTTGTAATTTGGCGTATATGCTTGTGAATAATCATTCATGATTATCACGTCTATGATTTATTGAATCATACTATATGTACATTGCATGTATTCTTCAGGTATGAAAGGCTGATCACCTTCATTACCATTCGGTCTATATATATTTATTCATGTTCAATATTCGCTCAGTTATAAAAATTTGTTCATGCTAGTTTACAACTATATTGTAGAACTTTAGCCAGCTTATTGTTCAAATTCTTTCAGTCATGATATATCCTTAAATAAACTTATACTTGCTGGGCAAACTTATTGTTCACCATTGCTATATCATGATTAACATTACAGATTAAGACGAATACGTCGGATACAGGAAAGGCAGAGCCAAGTTCAGCTTGGGATTATGTGTGCAGTTAAAATGTAATAGTATAGTATGATAATAACGTTATATGTTAGATAGTTTATGAATTATGTATAAGTTAAGGTTACTCGACCTTGGGGAATAGTGTGTAAAGTTTATTGTATAAACAATTTATGTTTATATCTTCCGCAATAGTTGTAGAATGATTGTACCAGACCCGCGGTGATTTGGGACCTGAATTTGGGGCTCTCACAGTCTGTATATAAAACACTCCCACGTGATCTAATCCCTTTGGTAGACCGAATGGTCTCTTCCATCTATAAAACTTTTTTCCTGATATCACCGGTGTCTGGATCTTCTCTGAGATGGGTGTTATCAAAATTTTTGTTAGTTGTATCCAACTTAGGTGTGTGAATTTCTTTGTCTGTTCCCTGAGTTCCTCCATGTGTAGAGGATTCTATATGTATGGGCATTCGGGGACCCTGAGTAGACTGATGTAGTTCATTCAGTAGAACAACCAAACCTATAATTTGGTGGCTCAATCCTTCGAACTCCTCACAGGAGACATGAGGAGGATTAAACTGGTCAGATGAAGCCATGCTTGGTTGTAGGCTTGTTGCCTTTTTGGACTTTGATTGGGTAATAGGTCCAATTATTTCCTTACAAAAAGACTTATGTAGTTTAGTCTTAGGGAATGTGGAAATGTTTACATGCTATGTGATGTATCCGTTTTAGGAGTATTATCCTGCAAAACGGATGTTAGCTGTTCGTATGACAAGATAGCATGTCAGGTTTTGATATAAAAGGGAATGTATGTGCACATGTTCCTTCATATTTTCCATTACATTAATTTTGACATGGAAATGAAATTACAAGTAATTGAATTTATAAGTAATTTGAAATGTGAAAGTATGAAGAGACTTTCCTTCATGTTTGGTTAATTAGAGGCTGACCTATCTTAGGCTACTATCGCGGCTTTTTGGCATGAAGGTTCCCAAATCATCGTAATTTACTCGACGGGAAGTTAATCCGGTCTTTCAACTGGAGCGAATTTGGGTGGTGCCTTTCCTGAGCCTCGTTGGAATTAGTCTCCTTACGAGTCCAGTAATCAAACACCGACAGGATAGTCTCCTGGTGGAGGAACCACACAACATACATTTACATACAACGTGTCTCACCATTTAGAAAATGATGACATGTGTGAAGCACTAATATAACAAGCAGATATAGTGTGAAGAACTAAGTGCAATAAGTAAATGCATTTATACACTTTCATTCAAATATAAACGTGACATTCACACGCAAGCATATAACAATTTTTGAAAAGTTTGTAGTAGCGGCTTAATCCCTCTAACTTGTGTTCCCCAGCAGAGTCGCCACCTGTCGACGTCGGGATTTTTATTTGTCCCTTTTCTGTTCTTGTCTTTTGATGTTCTAATGTTAGGTGAGATTTGTTTGAAAAAACAAGTTGTGAAAATGTCTGACATATATATGTCGACGATTGGACTGTAAGACTCACCAGTTGATATTTTTAAATGGTTGTACCAATTTAACACAAAAAAGGTTTTTATATTGACCTAGTGATGTGACACTATTTAACTGGTCTGTAAAACCGAGATTTGTTAGGGTCCGGAAGCTTGATTATGTGGAGGGAAGGTGTTAGGCACCCCCCGACATTCGTGTTACCACGGTGACCGCCACTTTTCAATTAAACTGTTATATAAATACGTGTGTGTTTGGGTCAATGTGCAATTATTTGGAAGTAGTGCTATGCCTCGTTCACACCTATATACAAAAGGGTTTGAATTTTGTATAAAAGGTCAGTTTTAACAAGATATAACAATGACGTTTTATAAAAGAGGTTTTTATGCTCAATAGTAATTGAGGTCTTTGATACTTCCATTTTATTAAATGTTCAGCTTGGTTGCTTTTATTTTCGAGATGCGAAGCATCTTCGAGAAAATAAAATATATAGAGCAGTACCAAATTCCTTGTGGGCATGAAAGCCATCTAAGGAAATTCTACACCATGAATAATTTACAAATTGTGTACAACTGAAAATGTCCATCAAAGGAACCGAATCTAGATTCAGAAGACTGAATCTGTGATCACATGATTCCTACGCTCACATGATATAGCAATTTGTATGAAAGCTGTAAACAGTTTTATATATAAAAGCTGTAATATATATATATATATATATATATATATATATATATATATATATGTATGTATGTATGTATGTATAGACAATCAACCACCACGAAGCAACTCCATGGGGGATTGAAAAAAATGTAAATAAAGCAATAAAAGCGATCAACCACCACGAACTAAACTCCAGGAAGGACAAAATATAAATAAAGCAATAAAAAGCCACGAAGTAAACTCCAGGCCGGACAGAATGTATATATATATAAGCGGTAAACGCACCGGATGTGACATCCAAGCTCAATCAAATAGATTTTGATGGCAACAACATATATATATATATATATATATATATATATATATATATATATATATATATATAAAGCAGTAAATGCTCCAGATGTGAATCCAGGCTCATCGAACAGAGTTCGACAATAGTTTATATATTTGTATATACATAAAAGCAATAAACGCTCCGAAGGTAAATATAGGCTCAATCGAGGTATAACTCGATGATGTTAGTACAAATATATATATAAGAAATAAAAAGCCACGAACTGAAGTTCGTGCATACACACGCAACACGACTCTCAATGTGAATAACAGTGTGTGCAAGAGATGAAGAAAAGGCTTTAGATGATGTAAGAAGGCTTACAGTGGACTGCCAAAGAAGTCTTCAATAGCTTTAAATGGATGAACACTCGGCTCCCGCCGGTAAAAAAGTAGCCAAATATAAGCTCACAAGTGTTTAAAATGAGAAAGCACTCAATTTATAGTGTGTACAGAGCAAATTGGACAGGGCTTCCTCGCCGTTTTCTTATGCAAAATGGCCACCTTGAGCCCTCTATTTATAGAGGGGGGAGCCGCAGGTGTACCCGCGGCAGCCGCAGATGCACCTGCGGCTACCCGGGGTGCCCCAGGCTTCATGGATCCCGCCGTCTCGAAGTACGTGCATGCATGCATGCAACGTATTGTCCGCTCAAACTTTTAGAACTTCAATCTGGGCATCCGATCAAGGTGTATAAGACCTTTTACGGCATATTGTTGTCGAGAGCTACACAATGATATGGGATAAGAGGTTATACAAAGTCGGAAAGATGGGACCATACCCAGGTCTTCAAGTCTTTAAATTCTATCTATTGTGTTATCCTGTGTAGTTGTCACTCGGGATTGGAGCTATTGGTTCTTGTAGAACATTTTTGTGTAGAATGTATGTTAAAATGTTTGCTGAGATGGCACAATGTAGGATCAGGGTGGCAAAATAAAGATTTTTCCCCTCACTGGGGTTATCTCCGGTTTGGGCTGATTTAGCAGTCGTTGCTCAGGGTTATCTCTGAGATTGGGCTACTGCAAGTGTTGAATGCCTGTCCTCCCGGGGTTATCTCTGGGTTTGGAGCTGAGTGCCTTGGGGCTATCCCTAAGTATGGAGGCTAATTGTAGGGGTTTGATAAAAACATTTCTGGGGTTATCTTCGGAACTGCAACTGTACTCCTCGGGGTTATCTCCGAGGTTGGGTCTGAAACTCCCAGGGTTGTCTTCGGGACTAGAACTGAGTATCTCGGGGTTATCTCCGAGACGACAAACTTCTCCATCTCTGGAACTGGAACTGTATTCCTCGGGGTTGTCTCCGAGGTTGAAACTTAGTATCCCAAGGTTATCTCCGGGACTACAACTGTATATCTCGGGGTTGTCTTCGAGATGGAAAATTGAGTACCCCGAGGTTATCTCAGGGATGGTGCTGATTTGACTTCCAGGGTTATCTATGGAAGATGATTTTGACCTCCTACAAGGTTAGTAACAGGAATGCAAAATTTCGAGTGTTTACAGTGAAGCATGAAAACTGTTAGATTTT
Organism: Panax notoginseng; assembly: GCA_016801055.1. Lineage (NCBI taxonomy): Eukaryota > Viridiplantae > Streptophyta > Magnoliopsida > Apiales > Araliaceae > Panax > Panax notoginseng. The sequence goes on along the minus strand of CM029015.1, from coordinate 156,005,973 downwards.
GCTGAGCTGTCCAGCTCATTCTTGTAAATAACCATTTTTTCAAATTCAAGAATTGAAGGTAACATTATATGCTACTTGATTGATATGGATCAAAAGTGATACATGAAGATTTAATATCCTAGCCAAGTTGTTATTCTTGTAAACCATGTCTAATGTTTCAGTAAATGTATTAATGTTGAATTGTAATATCGTTTTGCAATGTAAACTCTTGTAGTATTAAAATGATTCTGAGATATTTAGATGTAAAGGTTGAAACTTTTGGGAACGAGAATAGTTTGTAATAGAAAATTTTAATTATTCCATAAATTTTAATAGTTGTATTATCGTTTAATGATGTAAAATTAGAGGTTGAATGTATTGTTAACGATCGAAGTCGAGAATTAAATTATATAAATTTTGATGTCATTACAGTTGGTATTAAAGATGTAGGTTATAAACCTTAGGTAAGAGTACCTTAGGCTATAACCTTAGAGAATAAAGGAGAAGATGATAAATAATAAGCTCAGATAGAGTTTGAACAATAAGAAGTAATTTAAGAAATTTATAAAAAAGGGATTAAAACATGCGCGAGATGATTCAAAGAAGAATCTTGCAGAGTTATAAAGAATATGAATGTGGGGTTACCCAACTCCAATAATGAGGATGTAAGGTGATAATAAATAGACAATGTCTATAAGAAGAGAATGATAAGGAAGTTAAGAATAAAAAGTTATCTTTAAATATGGTACAAACGTACTCTTTAATAGTTGATGTATGGTATCTGGGCTAAACGATTCTTTTATAGAGCTGAGGTATATACGAACTAGCAACTCAGAACCTAGTTTGTTGGTTGTTTGTGGGAAACCACTCAGTGTACCATATTAAAACTATTAGAGACTTGATGTGTACCAAGTATAAAAAACGGATACGTATGATGAAAATGTGGAACTCGAATGAAATATTGAGCAATGTAAATGAAGTTAGAAATTCTTAAAGGAAGAATTGTTATATAAACAAGAAAATTCAAAGAAGAATCTTGAAGAGATATAAAGATAAGAATTGGGAGTTACCTAACTCCAATAGCTAAGATAACGAATAATGATGAATAGACAAAGTCTGTAAGATTAAAAGCATAAATCAAATCGTAAATGATGAAAAAGGAAAGAAAGAGGATCGTAAAACAAAACGATCACGAGTTAAGAAAAGAATTTTAAGGGAGATGAATAGAATAAGATCACGACGTGATCTGTTTAAGTTATAAAAGAAAGATGGTCTGTAATATTTTAATAATTATAGCTTGTTGCTACGAAGATAATGTACTATGATATAGTACGAGATAAACTCACGAGGAGTTATAGATAATGTGATACGAGGAATTCGTATTGAGCAAGTTAAGGGCAAGTTAAGAATAAGTTAAGAGTAAGGTAATGTTAGGTGAGATTTCAATTGAGGACTCATATAGTGACTAAGTTGTATAAACCTTTGTATAGACAGAGGTTCTGTGCATATACTTGGTTTATCACACTGATAATCATTAAAATGTCGGTGTCGCGCTATCAATGTATATGTGGTGGAAATGTGATTCTTTTCTCGTGCGTATATTTGATAGTTAGAGACTTTTAAGATTAGGTTAAATGATATTAAGATTAGGTACGGTTCTTAAAACTAATGCATATGGTAAGTTCGTGACTTGTAATCATATGGTATGTTTTGAACCCCTCAACGAATGGACGCCTATGGTCTGTAACGACCGAGAAATTTGGATTAATTGTAAAAGAATTTTATTTAATTAAATAATGAATAAAATTATATTATATGTGATTATTATGTGTTAGTAAGATGGATGTTGTTCTATAACCTAAATATATCGGAATGTCGTAGTATTCTGGCTACGTGAAGGAATTAAAGTGTTTGAATTTCCAAGATAAAAATAAAAACTTTCCGAGAAATTTTCTGAAAAACACTATTCACACATTTCTGCTTGGAAATTATTTTTGAAATTCTGAGAAATACGTAATGATAGAATAATAAGGGAGGATGAATTATGTAATAATAATTCAAGTACGGCAAACGCAGTTTTTCACCTGCGTACTTAAGTTTGCGAATGTTAAGGAGCTTAAGGATTAGAATAAATAATGATCGTATAATAGCAAGTATTATACGAGGCAATGAATACGAGTATGATACGAAGTATTATGCAAGTATATATAAAAGTTAGTATAACGTGTATGACAAAAGATTATACGAACTATTATACGTAGTGGTTACGAGGATTTTACGTTAAACACTTTAATCCTATTTCATTAGATTTGAAGGATTTGTGTAGAAATCTTTGCAAGCCTAATTGGTTTTATGTTAGGGTCCAATGAAATGAAGTGCAAGCCCAACGTTAGGCCCAAAGGTTATTAAACCTAAAGCCTAAACTAAGAACCGAATTCGTGGATCGAACCGACGGGTTATCAGGTAAGAAAAACCCATGGGGCAACCCATGTGGGCCCCATAGGTGGCTCAAGGCTGGCCATCTTGGTGAGCAAGCAAAGGGTAAGGTGAGTGGAGGCCAAGTAATGAATAGTAAGGAGGTGGTTTAAGGAGGTGGGATGGCCAAATGACCAAACTACCCTAGCTTTAGAAATCCTATAAATAGAGAGCTTTGGATTTCATTTGTTGCTTGTTCAAAATGCACCAACACCTTATCATATATTGAGATAGAAAGTGAGAGCTAGATTTATTCATCCAAGTAGTAAAGAAGAAGAATCAAGTTGATCTTCAAGGGTAAGAAACCTTTAATCCATTATTGATCTTCCTCTTGTTAATATAAGTTTGATAGAGAAGTAATGATTAGTGGAGTATATATGTTAAGAAGAAGCAAGGATGGTTATTAGAGAACTTAAACTTTAAATGAACCATGTTATAAGAAAATCTTATTAATGAAAGTTAGAAACTAATGAAGAACATTGAAGAATTCATCATGTATATGATTTAAATGAAATATGTTTGGTTAGGATGTTAGAATATGGAATGAATCCATTTTAAACGGTATAAAAATCTCAAGTAACGAAGTTATGGCAAAATTTATGAGATTAGACGATAATCGTCGAAATCGTTAAATTCTTAGAATGAAAGTCAAAAGTTAGCATTTAGCTCGAAAATGTTGGTTTTCGATGGAGATTAGTCTCAATTGGCATTCTAGAGTTGCGGACTCAAAAATGACCAAATTCTGACTTAGAACGAAAAAACGAGCTTTGAACGTTCACGAACGTTTAACGTTTTCGTAATAATGAATCAATAGGTGAATTTTGAGTTAAAGATTCGAAAATGAAATATTTTCTAATGAAATCGTTGAACATGTGATTTATGAGCTAATGGCTTTTGAACGAGCCAATTCCGATTTATAACGAAGAAGTTATGAGCCCGGGAATCTCACATAAGAAATTTACTGTCAAAAATTTTCTGAGTCTCAGAGCCGGCGCCGCAGCGCCACCCAAAGCATTGTCTTTGGCACCACAGCGCCAGGTTTTACCATCACCCACTGAAGAGTGGCGCTGCAGCACGGCCCGTAACAAAGGGATTGGTGCCACAACGCTAAGACCAAGTCATGTACACTGAGAACTGGTGCCGCAGCGCGGCCATTTGCATAGATCATGGCGCCGCAACGCTAAGGCCAAGGCGTAGACACTACAAACTCGCGTCGCAGCACGAGTTGAAGGTAAGAAGCTGGCGCCGCAGTGCCCGTACTAGGAATGACATCCTTATGGATGATTATGACCTTAATAGTACAACTAAATGTTGACGAATGATTACATAAATGTAAGAACAACGTAAGATGATTAACCGTAACAAATGATAAACAATCTAAAGCATGATTAGATTGAGAAGAATGGTAAGATATAGTAGTAATGTAAGAACCTGAATTTTCAGAAATTATTAAAAGAAGAATTTAGTAAATAAAATTCTTAAGCCATGAGATGGGTTCGAACAAGAATATATAATTATGTTACGAGGTATGTAATATTGTGTTACATAGGGTAATATGAGTAATGTGATGTTGTGTTTAATAAATATATATCGTTATTATATATTTGTTATACATTGTAGAGATGAATTAGTAAGAAGATGGATAAGATTTATCTATTGACATTAAATAATTTATAGAATTATTTTTATCATAGTGAGTTGGTGATATTAAATCTCTTTGATAGATAATCACCATTTTCTTGAATATATATACTAGTAACTAGTATGATGTAATATGAGTTTTAGTTAGTGCTTAAGCTATCCATGGATAGATTGAGATAGTAAAGCATAAATTAGTTAATTATGAGAATTAACTAACAAATTTAAATATTGGTTAATTTATATTAAAGTGGAAGTTATATTATGGATTAATATAATTTGAAGGGGTTTAAGAATCACTTAAGTAAATAGTGAATATGTGATTATAGTGTGTGCTTTATATTTGAGTTTTGTGGTAAGAAACCCTTAAAGGAGATTTCATAGTTGGTTAAACTATTAAGGAAAAATAGAGTTTTAAAACTCGAAGCTTGATAATTAAATTATTAGAGAAAATAGTAATCCATGATGTGAAATCAAAGAAGAAGTTGATTTTAGATGAGTTATCATTTATGAGGTATATGTAAAGTGATTAAGAGCATAGATGTTATTTCTGCTAATACAGAATTGGTCTGCCTCTGAACTTGGTATGACATAGCTGCGCCATTTCCAAGCCTGTGACCAGCGCAGCTGCGCCGGTCTGTAGAAGATTCTGAGTAAGTCTATGGAATTTAAATTTCAAGGAATGAATGCTAGAGACTCATATAAAGGCCCTAAATGGTGATTTAGTTGACCATGAATGGATTAATTAGCATAAGAGGAATGAAAGAAATATGTTAATTAATATTTGATATTTTAAATATATTACATAGTATTATAATATTTGAATGATAAACGGTTAATAAAAGAAGAGGACCAATATAGTTATAAATACTTATTGGTTAGAGATGGAAGAGGTTGTCTTGGGACAATCGAATAATTATACGTATAGTGTATAATTTAAATAATTAATAGAGTAGATATTAATTATTTTAAGTGTAAAGGTTACACATATTACAAGTGTAAGGTAAACTAAATAATTTAGCATTGAGGTAAAGTGTGTCACACAAACTTTATACTAAATAATGTGTAATATAGGGAAAATGTGAGTAGTAGTATATAATGCCTATGGCTTAAGATTACATGAAGTGTGACATTTAATTGGGACTAATGATATACATATGGTTAAATTGATTAAATCATAAAGTTGATTTAAACAAGTTTTGTTATCTCATCCTAGGTGATGAGACAATTATATGTGTACCCTAAAAGATGGGAGTAAATAAATATGTGTTATTAAAACATTTATTTCAATACCAATGTGTAAGTAAATAGAAAAAGAGATATTAAGTTATTAGTGAGCAATTAAATTAAGTCCACGCATGTTTTAAAGATTAAAATATGGGGACTAATGTATATGGACTATATGATGTGAGTACATAAATAATTCCTAACTTTACTTGGTGTAGTAGCATTTACACATTAAAATTATATTTTGGAAATTTAAAGAACCAAACCAAGCCTTAGAATAACAAGTTACTGAGTTATTTGGCGTGTCCCAAATTTAGTGTCCAATTGCTCCCTATTTCTCATTCACGTGTTAGGCAAAAAAAAGGCTAAGGCCTATCTGCCTTTTCTTCTTCCAAGCTTTGCTAGACAATGATTATGGAGGGAGTGGGCATAATGATGATCTCCAACAACCAATTACCAACTTCTTCTTGCCCAATGGGTTCCTCTTCTTTTCCTTGGTTTAATTTGTTGGACAAAGCCATGAATTGGGTAAGAGCTTCTCTGTAAGCTCCCCCTCATAAGTTATGTTGTTGAGAATTGAGAGAGCATAATTAGTGTGTTGAGGGAATTCAATTAAGCTTCAAAGAGGTAACAACACTATCCCAAATGCTTTTGATTTCCTAAGTTTTCAATCACTAGAAATGTCATAAAAAGTAGTTTTAGAGTTACAAAATTTATGGCTAGAACTTGTTGTAATCCACAAATTTCTGTTAGATGTTATTAACATAGTTAGAAACAAAAACAACGAAAGTTAAACGAACCAATTTGGTTGAGAAACGAATTCGTAGTGAACGATTTCACTAAATTATCAAAACATGAACATCTAGTATGAACATGAGTTGTAAATTCCTATTGGGGTTAGTTAATTTTGATGTTAATTGATGGGTATTTGGTATTTTGTAGTTTTATGAGTTACAAACCCATAGAATCGAAAATGGACTGCTTTGGATGAGTATAACTATGTTATGAAAATCGGAAGGGGTAAGGGTATGTTAAATCATGAAGAACAGAGCTTGAGGTGCTGTACTGCTTCCCAGGGTGGAGCTGCACTGCCCCTAAGGCCAATTGGGGCGCAGCTACGTCAGGCATCAGTAACTAGTGGACTGCTCTTACCTGCTGTAGTAAATTAGGCATAACGTTTTCATACGAACTGCGATTGAGGTGATTTAAGATGATCCGGAACGAGGACGAATAGATCTATAACTTTTGTTCTTTAAAGTTTTAAATTTGAGGTCGTTGTGAAGGGTAAAAACAGTCATCTTTGTGACTATTACGTGATAGGAGGCGATCGGAGAGCGTCGAATTAGCACATACGCAAGTATAGTGCTCTTGGCGATGGAATATGTTATTCTAAGTGATAAAAAATAAAAATGCATGATATTAGACATGACATATAAGATTACCTTACTTATAATGGAATACTTTATCATGACTTAGTATGTGTTTTCAAAAGAAACTTAAAGATTTTTGAAAACAAACTTTGATGAAATTGTGTACCTTTAATTCTGACCTTGATAACATTTATATGAGGTCAAATTTCGCATGATGTAAGATTTAAAATTGAATCGTATGTGTGATAGATAACTTGTTTTGGTTAAAACGATTTCTAGGGCAAACTCCGTTATCTTTTGTAAACTAAGTTTTAAAAACATGAAGTGATTATATTTTAACCTTGAAAACGTACGTAGAAACATGTACAAACAAGTATAACGTGTGATTTGAAGTTTCGTTGCATGATTAGTTTAGTATGATATTAACTTTAAGAATAAAATTTTGAAGTGTTAAAACTAAGAGGGACGAACATATAGTACTTGTGTTCTGACCTTATGTGCAACATGATAGGACTTTTATGCCTTTAGACATGGTAAGTACATGCATACTACTAGATAGACATAGTATGAAGGCACCTCATCAGCAAGTATAGGCACATCTAAATTCAGAGTCCTGAAACAAAATATACTTTCACTTAATATATGAAACTGTTCAATCATACAAAGTTTTAGCATGTACTGACAAAACAAATGCTAATACTATACAAAAAAGTAAGCAATTATTATTATCTACAGGGCAGAAGGAGTTTCTGCCCATTTTACCCTTGTCGACCAATGAAAGGAATGTTGCTCCAATTGTCAAGGGTGTAGCCCTGATGGACTGCAATGATGGAGGGCCTACCATTATCCTCATTCTCCCGAATGATGACCATTATATCTGGGCAATCATCGTCTGAGGTGTTTCTATTTGTGTGATCATCATTGACGATGATGCATATGTTTCCCATCATCCTGACGATGCCTTGTTTACGTCTCCATTCCTTTTCTTCCACTTCGGGATCTGGAACCATGACTTCTTTCCCCTTGACCGGTATTGGTTTAGGAAATAGCATGGCCATTACATGGGCATGCACCTTTACCGAAGACCGTACATGCTCATGAACTGTAGGTGGAGATAGTCATCGTGTGGCTGAAGCTAAAGGAATCTGTTTGTGCTTATGAGGATTCCTGCGTCTGGAACTAGCAGTATAGCCTAGTTCGGTTGTCCCTATTTAAATGGGAACTTGAATTAGGCACTTAATGCCCTGATGATCTTTGCCCAACCCTTATCCAGGTTGATAACCCAATGACATCATTTCTTGAGTGGCCGACATTACTTCTGCAAAAATTTAGGGTATGAGAGGTGGTGCCCCAACAGGATGGTAGTGAGTGTTGCTCACCTCTAGGGCATGAAAACTGATCAGTTTAACTTCTGAATTAAAGCTGATAAGTGGTATGTCACCTTGTTCAAAACATTTTGGCTCAGCATCGACAATGACTAGGCTATTGTTGATAATGTATTTAAGTTACTGGTGAAGGGTGGAGGGGACGGCTCCGGCCATATGAATCCACTGTCTTTCCAAGATTAGGTTGTATTTTGTATCTATTTTAAGCACGTGAAAAGATATGCAGAATGTATGTGGACTAATCTCCACTGGCAATTCAATCTCTCCGACAGCGTTTCGTCGGGATCCGCCTAAAGTTTTGATAACCGTATGGCTACTCCGGATCCTACTGAGATTGATGTTCATATTCACCAAAGTGGCATAAAGACATATATTCAAATATGATCCTCCACCTATCAATACTCCTCCCACTATGTATTCGGAAGACAAAACCGCTATGTACAACGACTTGCAGTGATCTGTCCCTTCAAGAGGTATATCATCATCAGTGAAGGATATCACATTGTTGTTAAAAATGTGATCTACTAGATGCAGGAATTTTTCAACATCCACTGATTTCGACAAATGGGCCTCTTCCCCTTAGCAATACCTTCCTGTATTCTTCGAAAGAGAGAACCAAATCTAGTATAGAAATTTGATGTGGAGCTTCTCTTAAACTTAAAACCATCTTGGCTTCATTATGGCCCATAGTACAGAGAAATTCTTCCACTTTTTCCATGGGAATCTTCCCCTTTGTCTTGATGGTAGGCTTCATCACCCGTTGGGGAAGATACAATGGATTATCATTCGACACTACAGCAGTTATGTGAGATGTGGATCCTTCAGCCTCTCCATAATTCCATGGCACTTTTTGTTGGCTGACAACAGGATATTATTGTCTGAATGGTAAAATAATTGGGTCTGGCGCAGCCACTTTCAAAGGAATCTCAATACCCTTAAGCTGAACGGGTTAAATTGTATATGAGGGGGTAGCTAAATTTGTCTCAGTAGATATGACTGCTACGACTTCCTTCCACTTTATAGAAAATGTGTCCCCACTCTCTAGTACTACAGCATCATCGTCTGCCATCTGCAGGACACCGCTGTCAATTAAATAATGAATAAGGTGGCGGAGTGTCCAGTATTCTTCCGTGCTGTGACCGCGAGAATGGGAGTGATACTGACATACTCCATTAGAGTTGAATCGCCCTGAACGAGGGTTAATTAGAGGCAACAGTGTTGTGATTCTTCCTTCATTGATCAGCATCTGAAATATTTCCTCCATTATTTGGCCAAGTTACGTAAATTCCCTCTTGTAGGCAAAATCCCGACGGGCCTTGGCATCTGCTCTTTTTGTAATTTTATCCTCCAATGTTTCACGTTCTGAAGATAATAATGGAGTATTCATAACAATAGAAAGGAGACTAGCATGCTCCTGGTTGAATAATTGGCGCATGACTTGGTGTTGATGGACCACCAGTTCTGCCAATTGTTCGACTTGCTCACAAACAGTCTTCATTTTCCGTTCCATCGTAAACTGGAACTATGGAAAATCCCATTTGTCAGTACTGTTTTGCTAGTTTGTGAGGATCCACCACCATAATTGGAACTCTGTCCACTACTCCAATTAATCATATTAACCTCCTCTTCTTTGTGTTGAGGAAGAGGGTTATCTTGCACATGGGGTTGGTCGGGTTTAGCTACCACAATCTCACCATTATCAATCAAATTCTGGATCTTGCGTGTAAAGGCCAAACAATCTTGAGAATCATGTCCTAGAGCTCCAGCATGATAAGCACATTTTTGACTAGCATTGAAACCTTTTCCATTCGGGTTGGCTGGTGGAAGAAGATTAGTAATTTTCTTCTGAGTGGTCAGAAGATTGAGAATATTCTCGAGTGAGTCCCCTAAGGGTGTGAACACTCGAGTGCTTCTGACTTCTCCACCCTTTAGCAATGAAGGATTCGAAGACTGTGCTTGAAAGGGGGAGTAATTCCTCCTCTAGATAGGTATATTCTAACTCCCTTTCTGACCTTATAGTATCAAGGAAACATCCTCCTCTTTCTTTTTATGGACCCTCCGGAGGTTGTTTTCATAATTTCCGGACTGGATGTGCTCAACAACAGCTTTAAGGGCAGCAAGGTCTTGAATCTTTCCTGACTTCAATCCCATCTCAGCCATCTCCCCATGCTTAATCATTTCAGAGAATGGTTTGCCAATACCAGCTAAGACTCTCTCGTAGAAAGGAGCTTCTTGTATGTCTATGAAGGTCATTACCATCTCAAACTCATTCATAGAGGGAACAACTTGAGCAACAAGGCGCCTCCACCTTTGAGCATACTCTCTGAAAGATTCATTGGTTTGTTTCCTGACTTTAGTAATTTGGTACCGGTCAAGGGTCATCTAAGACTGGAAGCTGTATTGACTGAGGAAGGCATGAGCTATCTCCTCCCAGCTATGTATCTTAGAGTTGTCTAATCTTACAGCTGCATTCTGAGCTTCTCATCCTCGGCATAAGATCCGAATTCTCCGATGAATACCTTCAAATGTGTTTAAGGATCTCCTAACCCATCATACTTTATAAAGTCAGGAGTTTTGAATTTCTTTGGATAATGCACACCAGGGAATATGTAAGACCCCAAATTTTGTGAATAAAGATTAATTTTCTCAAAATATTTTTTTAGTATTATGGTATGGATTTGGTATAATGTTATAGTTGTGGGTAGTATTTATAAATTTTGCAGAGCATGCAAATTGTCGTAAAATATTCGATTGGTCGGAGAATATTCGTTTTAACAGAGAATATTCGTACAACGGCACAATCATTGGTGGACCCCACAACAAAATTATTGTCGGAATGAGAAAACGACATAAATATCTTTTTATGAAAATAACGGCAGAAGTTTTACTGTTAACTGTTGAAATACCCAGTGATAAAACTACAGTAACACGCGTGGTTGCATAGTAGCACACGGTAGTGATTATTGATGCTTACGTGAGAAGTCACTCAATTTTTTTCAATTATTACTACAGTAATTGTTGCATATTATCTCACGTTATTTGATTCAATTATTGTCGATATTTTATATATTATTAAATCAATAATTGAGACGATACAGTTACTCATATCATTATTTGTAATATTGACGATGTCTAGAAAGTTCAGTCGAGGAGAGGTTTGGTCACCTAATTGCGCGCCAATAGGGAGAAATCCTTATTGAAAGACCCCTTCTTTCCTGTGAATGATCTGGTTGTTAAATATTGCGAATAATAATAATGATGAATAAATGTTGTTGAAAATATTGAAGGGATTTTTATGAAATATTTGTTGTAAATTGGTTTATTTTATGGACCCCTATTTATCCATTTTTCAAAATAACCGGTAGAAATTTATTCTTTATACTAAAGGTGGGGGCCACATTTGGGGCCCACGTTTGGAAGAAATGGATGAAATGAAAATGGGGTGGGGGGAGGAAACGTAATTGGGAGGGAATTAATATTATATAAATATATATGTATATAACATGTTTATATATATATATATATATGTTATATTTTGTTTTTTTACTTGGTAGAAGATTTCAATCGTCCGTGATTATTAGTAAGGCATCCGTGAATTTTCTAAAATAGTTTGCATCCGTGATTTTCCAAATAGTATATTTTCTATTCTCCTATAAATAGGATGCTTAGTTAGAATTGAAAATCATACCAGAATCATAGAATTCTTCTTCTATAATATTGAGCGTATTTCTTTCGAGTTTTAGAAAACTTTGAGCGTAGAAAATAGTTAAAGTTTTATTCAAGAATACCCCTGCCCTACTAGTCGGAACACTCTTCTTTTAAGGTAAGGGATATTATTTTTATTTAGTATTCGTAAGAAATAATATTTTCTTCCATACTCTTTAGTATGGAAGTAATATTATTTCGTTTCAGATTTCAAACTCTATACTCGTTTTGTTAAAGTATTAGCTTCTATACTCCATAAAATTAGTAGACTATCCTTGATATTTGCGCTTCATCCAGTATCTTTTCATGAAAATATTATTCTGAGCATTCTTGATAAGTTTTAACTTTTTCATGCCGGAGTACTATTCACGGGATTACTATTCACAAAGTAGTATTCACAGGGTGCTATTCACTTGAGTACTATTCACCCGGGGTACTATTCATAATAAAAATTGATTCGTTTTCGGTCTAAATCATTTTTGGTACAATATTATTCTTGAATTTTACTCCACAAAGCAGTATCATGTTAACAATTTGGACATTATTGAATTCTGGATAAATTAAATTACAGACCTTTAAAAATTTATCCTTTTCTTTCTTTTAATTGAATTCTTATATCATTGTCATCATCCTCATGCTTATATTATGTTGAAAGTCATTTGTGGCTTGTAGTGCATAGATGGACTTGATATGATTATGACCAGGGATTATTCGGTATAATCATGACCGTAATGTTACAAATGATGTGGTAAAAGTCCTCATTGGCCCGTAGTGTATTGATGGACAGTTGTTGGCATGATCATGACCATTGATGAATACACGAATATCTTTGGCCCGTAGTGCATGAATAATTTATGGTCGTGATACTAAAGAATATCATTGGCTGTAGTGCAGGGGTGGTTCGATGATGTGGGTTATTTATTAAGCTGAGTCTCAGCTATAAAATTGATGATAAATTCTTTTAAATCATTGAAGATAGTAAATTGTATGCTCTACTTGACCCTTCTAATGGATTGCTAGTTTCGCTGCAGTTAAACTTGATGTCTATTGTATTTTATCAGTTTAACACTGTTGAAGGCTAACGATAATTTATTCTGCATTATTTTAGTCATAATATTTCTCACTGGGCTAGTTGAGCTCACCCTTTTCTTTCATTGTTCTCTTCAGGAAATGAGAATATAGCTGGGACTAGTCGGGGAACGGAGTGACTGTCCAAATGTTTGCATTAGTAGTCCTCACTATTCTGTGAAATAGTGTGATAATAAATATATTGAGGACTTATTTTGAGTTTTAATACTGTCTAGAAGACAATATTTGTATTAAAACTCACAGCTCATGTTGTATATTTAAGTTTATATTTGTATTCTGTACCATGTATTTGGTAACTCAGAATGGGTGATGTATACCTATTTTTGGGGCATCACAGAATATACAAAGGTCAGCATATGAAACACTCCCATGTGCTCCAATCCCTTTGATAGAACGGATGGTCTCTTCCATTTGAAGGACTTTTTTCCTAATATCACCAGTGTCTAGATCTTCTTTGAGATGGGTGGTATCATGGATTTTGTTAGTTTTATCCAACTGAGAATCAGATACGGGAGCTTCTTTGTCCACCTTGTGTTCCTCCATGTGCAGAGGATTCTCTATGTATGCGTATCCTTGTACCTTGAGTAGATTGATGTAGTTCTTTAAGCAGAACAACCAAATCTGTAATTTGTTTACTTAATCCGTTAATTCTTCATGAGAGACGGGATTAGGATTAGTCTGGTCAGATGAAGACATAATTGGATGTAGGCTCGTGGCCTTTTTGGATTTTGAACGGGTAATAGGTCCAATTGTTTTCCTGCAAAAAACTAACGTAGTTTAGTTTTAGGGAAGGTATAAATGTTTACATGCTATATGATGTATCCGTTTTAGGAGTATTATCCTGCAAAACGGATGTTAGCTGTTTGTAATACATGATAACATGTTAATATTTGTAAATATGCATGTACACATTTTTTTCATATTTCCCACAACATGGAGATCAATATGGAATGAAATTACAAGTAATTGACTTTACGAGTAATTTGAAATGGGAAAGCATGAAGAAACTTCCCTCCGCGTTTGGTTTATCAGAGGCTGACCTATCTTAGGCTACTCTCACAGCTTTTTGGCATGAAATTTGAAATAGGAAATCATGAAGAGACTTCCCTCCGAATTTGGTTTATCAAAGGCTGACCTATCTTATGCTACTCTCGCGGTTTTTTGGCATGAAGGTTCCCAAATCATCGCAATTTACTCGACGGGAAGTTAATCCGGTCTTTCAACTGGAGTGAATTTGGGTGGTGCCTTTCCTGAGCCTCGTTGGAATTAGTCTCCCTACGAGTCTAGTAATCAAACACCGACAGGATAGCCTTCTGATGGAGGAACCACACCACATACATTCACATAAAACGTGTCTCACCATGTAAAAAATGATGGCATGTGCGAAGCACTAATATCACAAGCAGATATAGTGTAAAACATTAAGTATAGTAAGTAAATGCATTCGTACACATCCATCAAATATAAATGCTACATCCACACACAAGCATATAACATTTTTGAAAAGCTTTTAATAGCGGCTTAAGTCCTCTTACTGGATGTCCCCAGCAGAGTCGCCACCTGTCGACGTCGGGATTTTCATTTGTTCATTCTCTGTTCTTATCTTTTGGTGTTCTCATGTTAGGTGAGATTTGTTTGAAAAAACAAGTTGTGAAAGGGTCCGACATGTATATGTCAATGAGCGGGCTGTAAGAGTCGCCAGTTGATTTTTTAAATGATTGTACTAACACAACCGAGAAAAGATTTGCACATTGACCTAGTGATGTGACAATGCTTAACGGGTCTGTGAAACCGAGATTCGTAAGGGTCTGGGGACTTGGTTATGCGGAGGGAAGGTGTTAGGTACCCCCCAACATCCGTGTTGCCACGTTGACCGCCACTTTTCATTTAAACTGTTATATGAATGTGTGTGTGTGGATCAATGTGCAATTATTTGAAAGTAGTGCTATGCCTCGTTCGCACCTATATACAAAGGGTTTGAATTTCTGTATAAAAATTTAGTTTTAACAAGGTATATCAATGATGTTTTGTATAAGAGGTTTTTTAAACCCTTGTGCTCAATAGTAATTGAGGCCTTTGATACTTCCATTTTATTATGTGTTCGACTTGATTGCTTTTATTTTTCGAGATGCGAAGAATTCTTGAGAAAAATAAGATAAAAAGTAGTGCCGAACTCCTTGTGGGCATGAGAGCCATCTAAGGAAACTCAAACACCGTGGTTAATTTACAAGCCGTGTTCAACTGAAAATGTCTATCACGGGAACCGAATCTAGATTCAGGAGACTGAATCTGTGATCACATGATTCCTAGGCTCACATGATGTAGCAATTTGTATTAAAGTTGTAAACAGTTTTATATATATATATATATATATATATATATATATATATATATATATATATATATATATATATATATATATATATATATATACAAACAATCAACCACTACGAAGCACCTCCATAGGGGATTGAAAATGTAAATAAATCAGTAAAAACCAATCAACCACCACGAAGCACCTCCATGAAGAATTGAAAAAATGTAAATAAAACAATAAAGCGATCAACCGCCTTGAAGTAAACTTCAGGCGGGACAAAATGTAAAGAAAGCAATAAAAGGTCACAGAGTAAACTGCAGGCCAGACTGAAATGTAAATATATATATATATATATATATATATATATATATATATATATATATATATATAAAAGCGATAAACACACTGCATATATATCGATCCAAGCTCGTTTCGTTAATTCGCATTTGAAAGTATATATATAGATATATAAAAGCGCTAAACGCAGCAGATGTGTAATCAAGACTCAATCAAACAGAGTTTGATGGCAACAACATATATATAAGTGTATATATGTATATATATATATATATATATATATATATATATATATATATATATATATATATATATATATATAAGCAATAAACACTCCGGATGTAAATTCAGGCTCAATCGATGCATAACTCGATAATGTTAGTATATATATATATGTATATATATATAATATATATAAATATATATATACAAAAGAAATAAAAAGCCACGGACCGAAGTCCGAGCATACACATGCAACACGACTCTCAACATGCAAAACAGTGTGTGCACAATAGTGAAGAAAGGCTTAAGGAAAGTAAGAAGGCTTACAATGGACTGCAAAAGAAGACTTCAATAGCTTTAAATGGATGAACACTCAGCTCTCGTCGATAAAATATAACAAAGTATAAGTTCATAAGTGTTTAAAAATGAGAAAGCACTCAGTTTATAGTGCGTACAAAGAAAATTGGACAGGGCTTCCTCGTCTTTTCTCTATGCAAAATGGCTGACCCAAGCCCTCTATTTATAGAGGGGGGGGGAGCTGCAGGTGTACCTACGGCAGCTGCAGATGCACCTGCGGCTGCCCGGGGTGCCCCGGGCTCTACGAGTCCTGCCATCTCGAAGTACGTGCACGCGTGCAACATGTTGTCCGCTCGAACTTTCAGAACTTCAATTCGGGCATCCGATAGAGGTGTATAAGACCTTTAACGGCATGCTGTTGTCGAGAGCTACACAATGACATGGGATTAGAGGTTATACGAAGTCAGGAAGATGGGACCATGCCTTTGGTCTTCAAGCTTCAAATTCTATCCGGTGTGCTGTCTTGTGTAGTAGTCACTCTAGATTGGAGCCCTTTGGTTCTTATAGAACATTTCTATATAGAATGCATGTTTGAATGTTGTTGAGATGGTGCAATGTGGAATGGAGATGGCAAAATGATGATTTTTCCCCTCACTGGGGTTATCTCCGGTTTGAGCTGATTTAGCGATCGTTGCCAGGGTTATCTCTGAGATCGGACTGCTACAAGTCTGTGAGGTGTGCCTGACCTCCTGGGGTTATCTCCGGGCTTGGGGAATAAGTGCCTCGGGGTTATCGCCGAGTGTTGAAGCTGATTGCTGGGAGTGGAAAGGAGCATTTTCGGGGTTACCTCCTGAACTGCAACTGCATTCCTTGAGGTTGTCTCCGAGGTTGGATTGAAGATCCTGGGGTTGTCTCCGGAATTGGGAATGAACATCTCGGGGTTGTCTCCGAGATGGCACTGAGGATTCCGGGGTTATCTCCGGAACTAGAACTGTATTCCTCGAGGTTGTCTCCAAGGTTGAAACTGAATCTCTCGGGGTTGTCTCTGGGACTGGACTGAATATCTCGGGGTTATCTCCGAGATGGAAAACTGAGTATCTCGAGGTTATCTCTGGGACTGAGTTGAGTTATCTTCCAGGGTTATCTTTGAAAGACGATTCTGCCGTCCTGCAATGTTAGTAACAGGAATGCAAAATTTTGAGTGTCTACAAGAATCTTTAAGTAAATAGTTACCATACAATTCAATCCTTCCACCATACAATGTCCCAATTAAGTATAAGATATGGAATTACTGTCAAGTCTTAATTTATTTAATTATGTGTATTTCGATTCCTAAATGCACAACTCCTAATGAATGAAAATTAGAAACTAATTTCTAATTTCATTCCACCTTGGCCAAGATTTCATGGGTTGCCATTTATCGAATCACATAGGCCTCTTTTTTGATCATTCATTATCTCCATATATAACTTATTACACCCAAGCATACCTTTGATATACCCCAAGGTCTTAACGAATAAGTCAAAGTGTAAATCATTATATGCAAGATAATATGATGATCTCAAGTCTAAGGATTACTTGTACTACTATCACTATAGGAATTCCTATTGACAGGCAAACAAAACTCCATTAGGTATTCCTTAGCGAGTCACGTTCAGTGAACTTATTCTCCAATAAGCACTTACATACTTACTTTAGTGTCTCCGCACAAATGATTATGAGATCAATCATCCTCATCGAATGAGTAAGCAACGTATGTACCAATCTATCCGGATTCACTAATTCCCTTTTTAGTAATCCATTGATTGGGAACATTTTAGTTTTTAAGGTATCTAAGAATTTAGATCTCATTAGCATGATCTCATCATGATTCTAAAAGTATTGTTTAAAATTATGGGTTTATCACATATTATTAAAACAACACCATGTAGATAAATTAAATGCCTTTAATAAATAACACTTTTATTAATAAATGAATAAGAATGTTTACAAAGTATATGCTTTATCATCATACATGATTGACTTGTATGCATACTACTTTCAGTTGTCTCTCATCATTGCAGGCATTGGGGGTTCAATGTGTAGAACAAAGTATGGGAAGGAATCTGAAACGCTGAGATCACACATAAATTGAAGAAAAAAACTATTTTTCAAAATAGGGCTCATTCTGCCCCGGCAGAAAATTTAAGCAAGGAAAATTTGCCTCGTCGCAGAGTGCTCTGCCAAAATTCGCGAAATTTTCACAACGTTGAGGCGCAGACCTCTCTACCAAATCTCGCCCCGTCGAAGTTTATGAGCATATTAATCTCTCCTCGGTGATGTCGACAATTTTCAATTTTTTAAAAAAGAACTCCCAGCCTCGATCGGAGTCCACCTTTACCCATTATAAACACCATTCTTTGAGACCTAACACCAAATTTAAGTTAATTTCATACCCATGTTCAAAAGAAAGCACATAATCAAACTTTAATCAGTGTTCCAATTGAATAAAACATCTCCACCAAGGGCATTCATCTCCAAATTAGGTTCTATCATACCACGTTGGGGGAGTTCACACGGATCAACCTCTAGGGCAGTTTCAACCATCACAGGGGAAAAATTGTGCAATCTGAATGAATCACTCACTGATTTGAAGCACCTAATTCATGCTACTCCAACCATAGAAAGGTAATCCACATAACTTCGTCACTGACTCCTAGATAGTGACAATATTGTACTTGCAATATGGGTATACTGTAAACTTGGATAGAAGAGATTGTGGACAAATTGAGTTGAATGTTTGGATGTATTTTGGTTGTACTGTGGTAATTGGCTGTATAATTTGCAAAGTGGTTGTCAATCGAGTTTGGGGAAGGGTTTGACATGACAGTGCAGTTGTTGGTCGGATTACCGATCACTAAAGACGCACAAGTATGTGCGGTCTAACAAGTAATACAGTGATAAGATGAGTGTCGTACCCACGAGGACAAAGTGTTAAAGCTAATCAAATACTAAAATTGGAACAGTACGGGCTTATCTAAACAAGTGATTAAAGATGCTGTGTTAAAAACTATATGCTTAAACCAGTAAATTAAAAGATCAAGTTGCAAAAAGTAAGTCAAACTAGGATTACAACTCTCCTAATGCTTTGCCTAATCTCCTAACTCTCCACTTTACTAACAAATCATAAGAATGGCCAACCGAGAACAGTAAGTACTCATAAGCCTCTTTCGACGGTTAAATGCACATCCCTTAGCTAGATGAATCACAATATTCCTATGGTGAAAATACCTAGACTAAGGGTGCATTAAACTTAATCTCAAGGGTTATAGAACGCAAATAGAGATATGTCTATTCTATTATGCAATATATCCATTATATTTTAGGGTTAGGCATTAACATCTTTTTTCCAATATCCATTAATACCTATATTAATTCCTTTGCCAAGCAACCAATAAATAAGCATGAAATACAACAACCCATTCCAAAATGATTCATTATAATAAATTGTAGAGAAATTCAATTAAGCTAATCATTAGGTTACATTGAAATCCTAAAAATGTAATTAGTTCATAACTATGGGACTAATTAACATTTTCAAAGTGTTCAACATGCTCAAAATACACAAATGAACTAAAGATTTGGATAAAGAAAACTCTTATGGTGAAGTTTTCTGGCTCCAAGTCTTCTCTTCTCTGTGTACAGTCCGAGCAATTAAGGATGTAATGAGCTTTGAGTGCTTGAAGACCAACTTCTTTCTCTTCTAAGCTAAAAAAGCTTCAAAATCTACTCCTAATGTATCTCCATTGATGTTGGAGGTTGCCTCCGATTAGTGATAATGAATTCCTAAGCTTTTAGGTCATTAAGAACTAATTTTTGCCTGGGCACCGGAGGTGGCGTTGCAGCGCCAAGTTTTAGCCTTGGAACGGCGCTGCAGTGCTGAGTCAACACATTCGGTCAGTAAGTGGTGCTGCAGCGCCAGTTTGTAAAGGAACTGGGGCGCTGCAACGCTATAATGATGTCACTGTTGGCCAGGAAGGAGCACTGCATCGCCAGTTTTATGCCTGGTATAGACGCTGCAGCGCTGGTACAAAAAATTTAACCTTTTTGCCCCTAAAAGCTGAAAATGACGTAATAAGCCCTACAACACATATATTTAGCAAAATAATAACAAAATAATATAAAAGTTATATAAATTACGAAGAACAAGCAACTTTTTAAGCAATAGAGGATCCGATTTGCGGGTATAAATTGCACTCATCAAATACCCCCAAACTTAAGCCTTTGATTGTCCTCAAGTAAACTACCTAAACAATCACATCAATAGTAATGTGAAAATGCGAATTAATTATAATACTATATACTAGCATCATGGCTTCTAAGCTCAACATAACTACTCTCAGAGAATAGGACAAAAATAGTTATGAATAAGGGTTCAATCAATTTCAAGCATAAGATTGTATTCGATCCATTCTCTGTGTGTGTGTGTGTGAATACCAACCATCCTAACTAATCATAGCTCAAAATAAGCTCACGCAATCGATTGTAATATCCAATATGTTAACTTTGTAAACTTAAGCAAACAACAAGCATTAAGAACAAGACACAGATGCAAGAAAGGATCAAAAGGCACTAGCATGAAGACATCAAAATCTAACTTGTACAATGCTTAATAACTTTAGGCTATTCAGAGTTACCTGTTAATGAGCTTTTGATCAATGACTCCCAAGCCAGATGGCATTAGGGCACTAGGTATACAACACCCCTATGGATCTAATAACTCGAGCAATAAAGGCCATGTAATCAAACATACCAAATTAGACTTTTATTCGAAACATAATAACAAACAAAACCTCTAGGATGAGCGTGCAATACTTAATTACCTTAGTTTATTCAAAGTTACCCATTAATGAGCTTTTGATCAATGACTCCCACGCCAGATGGGTTTAAGGCACTAGGTGTAGAACACCCCTAAGGATCTAGTGATTCGAGTAACAAAGGCCACATATTCAAACTAAGTCAGCTAAGGTTCTAATTATTCTTCCTTTATCTTTTTTTTTTCAAAATGAAAACATGCCAGAATCCAAGATCCAAATTTGCATAAGCGTCTAAGTCTTTTATTACCTTGTATGCATTTAAGTTCAACAGAGTTAACGCATTTTCAAAATAATAACCACGCAACTATATCTGAAACATAACTAGCTATAACAGTTAGTCGGTACTCGCTAAGAAGAAGGATTAATAACAATATCAACTTATCAACTAAACTAACCCCTCATCCACACATGCTTGACATAACTCTTAGAAATAGTCATAAACACCTGGTGCTTATCAGTAGCCACAGTCAAAAATTTATAATCTATATAACCCATACCCAGCATATCAACAGTTAAAGATAGGGAGATAAGGTTAATCAAAAACCATAACATGATAAGATAAAAGATAAATTAAACCCTTGCATTAATACCAGCTCAAAATAGGGTAAAGCCATAACATGTCATCAAGTATACCAATCTGTGCAAATCCCAAAAGGTGGCTATAAACAAAACATGCCAATACTAAAAGCTGCTTATGCATCCATACAATACTAAATAAAGCAATAGAATAATAAAAATCTGCTCATGCATCCAAACATCAAAGAAAACAGTAAACATAAGTTTGAGGCAAGAACAGCCCAAAACATGTGATCTGCAGTTCGTACATAACTGCAATACAAACACAAAACCCCCAAAGTACTACTAAAATATAAACAAAATACTACTGATGGCAACTTAATCATGGCAATAGATAGAAGAAAATTGATAAAAATACGCCCAAAATTAAAATTAAGTAATGCCTCGTGTGTAAGCTACATAAAGAGAATGAAGTTAGGAAACTTGCTTCGTGCGTAAGCTGGTACCAGCGCAACAGTGCCAGTATGTAGATAGAAACTGCAGCAACTTCAATCCTGTTACAAACCAACACTCAAATTTCCCAATTTCTATAGAAATTCACATACCCAAAAGCTAGAATTTTGTTTACAACAACACTAAACATGTATTTCATGATTCTACCAATATAAACATTATATAAAATCATCTTTTAAGGATCAAAAATCATGTTTTTACTAATTTCTTCATATTTCAATACATTTACCGAATTCAATCGCCAAATCTCCAATTCTTAACCAAATTAAGCCATTTCAGTTGCATTGTTTTCATTTTTTGATATACTAACACAATTTACGACCTATTTACAAATTATAACACGGGTTAAACATAAATTCTTGGTCTTAATAAGCCATTTTCACACATGTATACACTGCTACTTTTATTTTCTTCTTACAACCCATTTTACATGAATTTGATTACTTCAACATCATTTATAAACTACATATAACAAATTATACATTATCCATAACATTCATAACAACTATTTTAACAAAATTGAAATACAGAGAATCAAATTATAAAGCCAAAAACATGGAAAATAGGAGCAAATTATACCTTGAATCCTTTGTTCTATATGAGAAAAAGATGGTGACAAGGTTTCCAACAATCCTTCTCCTTCCTCTTGACAAAATATAGAGAATTCTTTTTTCTCTCTATTCTTCTCTAATCACTCTGTGTTTTCTTACTTAGCCTTAGGAGAAATAATATGCAAAGAAGAAAAACTGATATAGCCACTATGCATCAGATACAAAACTCAAAGGCTACGTTAGTTACAATATGCCAAAGGTCACAAGGCCATGTTTGGCTACACACAAAACTCCCCATTTTAATTTATTTTTATAATACTGATATTATATAGTTCCTTGTCACACCATTATTTAGTTAATTTAATTAAATTTATAATTTAAATTAACATTTGCCTTATAATTGGAATTTCCATAATGATTTATAATTTTATTTAACAAACTAATAAATTTCTAATTTAATTATTAAATCAAATTAGAACTACATCATAATTATTTAATAATTCATTTTATTTAATTATCTTATTAAATTAAATTTTTAAAACATAAAATTATCATTTATTATTATAACACATTTCAACTAACTTATTACATAGTAATTTTATCAATTATTTATTTATCTCAATAATTAAATTAATTAAAATTTCTATTTAATCCAATAAATATTTAAAATTAAATTACAAAATTCTTGTTCATTACATCCTTCCCTCGTTAGAATGATTCTGTCCCCATAATCACAACCTAACAAATTCATTCGTTACATTCTTTCCTCCTTAACAAGATTTTTTCCCCAGAATCGCTATACAAGATTAAGTAAATAAGTAAGGATAATTTCTCATCATAACCTCTTTAAGTTTCCACATAGCTTCTTTAGCATTGTGGTTTCTCCAGATTATCTTAATAGAATGTATCACTTTATTCCTTAGTACTTGCTCTTTCCTGTCAATAATCTGAACATGGACTTCTTCATAAGACAAGTCTTTTTCAAATTGTAATGGTTCATATTCTATAACATGTTTATAACCGGGCTTATATGGCCTTAATACCGAAACATGAAAAATGTTATGAATATATTCTAGTTCCGGAGGTAGAGCTGCCTCATACGCCACTTCACCAACTCGTCGTAGGACTTCAAAAGGTCCTATAAACCTAGGGTTTAGTTTTTCCTTTTTACCAAACCAGATTTTTCCTTTCCAGGGAGACACTTTCAAGAAAATAAAACTACCGACATTGAATTCCCGATTTTGTCGGTGTTGATCAGCATATTTCTTCTGTCTATCCTGTGCAGCTATCATTCTTGCCTGAATCACCTTGATGATCTCGACAGTTTGTTCTACCAATTTTGGACCCAATAGTTGATGTTCTCCAACTTCGTCCCAACATAACGGAGTTCTGCATTTCCTGTCGTACAACGCTTCGTAAGGCGACATGCCAATACTTGCGTGATAACTGTTATTATAGAAAAATTCAACCAATGATATATGGTTATCCCAATTCCCTTTAAAATCCATAATATATGCTCAGAGCATATATCCTCCAATGTCTGGATTGTCCTCTCACTTTGTCCGTCGGTTTGAGAATGATATGTTGTGCTCATCCTCAACTGCGTTCCCAAGCATTTTTGTAGTCATTTCAAGAAATTTGATGTGAAACGTGGATCTCTATCTGAGATAATAGACACCGAGACACCATGTCTTGAAACAATTTCCTTCACATACAGTTTTACCAACCGATCTAGGTTAAATCTAATCTTGATTGACAAAAAGTGTGCCAACTTCGTCAATCGATTGACAATCACCCAGATTGCATCGTAACCTTGCTGAGTAATTGGAAGACATACCACAAAATCCATTGTGATATGCTCTCACTTTCATTTCGGTATCTCTAACGGTTGCAACAATCCGCTTGGCCTTTGATGTTCCACTTTAACTTTCTGACACGTTAAGCATTTCGCCACACATTCAGCGACATCCTTTTTCGTATTCGACCACTATAAATGATGTCTGAGATACTGGTACATTTTCGTACTTCCAAGGTGAATCGAATATAGCGAGTTATGAGTTTCACTCAAAATTTCCTCTTTAATTTTCGGTACTGGCAGAACCCAAATTCTCCATTCGAATCGAAGTAACCCTTCCGAATCAACTTTAAACTTATTTTCTTCACCTTTAGACACTTTTCTTTTTATCTTTTCACAATTTTCATCTTGAAGTTGTGCATTCTTCACCTTATCCACCAAAATTGAACTACTCCTTATTTGGAACAATTTTTCATCTGATTTTATCAGATATTTAATTTTCAACTCCATCTTGGCCATTTCTTTTACAAGTTTTTTCTAAGCAATCAACATCATTAATTTCTCCTGTCCCTTTCTACTTAAGGCATCGGCAACAACATTTGCCTTTCTGGGATGATAAAGAATCTCGCAGTAGTAATCTTTAATCAACTCCAGCCATCTCCTTTGTCGCATATTCAAATCTTTCTGTGTAAAGATATACTTCAGACTTTTATGGCTTGTATATATATCTCACACCTCTCTCCATAAAGATAGTGTCTCTAAATCTTCAGGGTAAACACCACTGCAGCCAACTCCAAATCATGAGTCAGATACCCTTTTTCGTAATCCTTCAATTGACGCGATGCATACGTAATAACTCTACCATTTTGCATAAGCACACGACCTAGTCCTTTATGCGATGCGTCACTATATACCACAAAATACCTTGTATCATTAGGCAATGATAACACATGTGATGAACTCAATCTTTTCTTTAATTCTCAAAATCTCTCTTCACACTTCTCCGTCCAAACAAACTTAAATGCATTCCTAGTAAAATTCATCAATGGAGTTGCGATCATGGAAAAGTCTTGAATAAAACGACTACAGTAATCTGCCAATCCTACAAAACTTCTTACTTCTGACGGTGTCTTCGGCCCAGTTTATTACAGTTTTAACTTTTGATGGATTTACCGAGATTTTGTCCTTGTCAATAATGTGCCCAAGAAACTGTACACGTTCTAGCCAAAGCTCACATTTCGAGAATTTAGCGTATAACTTCTCTCTCCTCAATGTCTCTAATATCACTCTTAAGTGTTCCATATGTTCCTCATTGGCCTTAGAATACACCAGGATATCATCAATAAACACCACTACAAATTTGTCTAAAAATGGTTTAAACACCCTGTTCATCAAATCCATGAACATTGCAAGTGCATTGGTTAAACCAAATGACATAACCAGAATCTTGTAATGACCATACCGAGTTCTGAATGCCATTTTTAGTGCATCCTCTGGCTCACCTTCAGTTGATGATAACCACTCCTCAAGTCTATCTTTGAGAAATATCTCGCCCCCTTCAGTTGATCGAACAAGTCATCGATTCTCGGTAGCGGATACTTATTTTTAATCGTGATCTTATTTAATTCTCGGTAATCAATGCAGAGCCACATCGATCCATCTTTCTTCTTAACAAACAACACTGGCGCTCCCCATGGCGATACGCTCGGCTGTATATACTTCTTGTCTAGTAATTCTTGCAACTGTACCATCAACTCCTTTATCTCTACTGGGACCATTCTATATGGGGCTTTAGATATCGGGGTCGTTCCTGGTACTAAATCAATCACAAACTCAACCTCTCTATCTGGTGGAAGTCCAGGAAAATCGTCTAGAAATACATCGTATAATCTCTAACAACTGGTATCTTTTCAAACTTCATACTCTTCTTCTGTGTATTGATTATGTAGGCTAAGTATCCTACACATCCTTGTCTCAGTAACTTCTTGATTTGCATCACTGTTAGACAACTTGCTTGTCGAGGTGACTTGCTGCCATAAAACACCACCTTTGACGGAGTCATAAGGTTAACACATTTCTTTTGGCAATCAATTACTGCTTCGTAATTAAATAACAAATCCATTCCCAATATGACATCGAATTCCCCAAGTTTAATTGGTATCAAATCTACCATCATCTCGTGACCCTTTATAACCACTCTACAATTCTTATAAATAAATCTAACAGGAATCACTTTCCTATTCGCAATCTCTATGCTTAAAGGGAAATCTAATTCTTCTTGAGGCAAATATAAATTCTGAGCAAAATCATCGGATATAAATGAACAAGTAACGCCCGAATCAAATAGCACATAAGCATTAATACCATTAATCAGAATGAAACCTGGCACCACATCCTTTTACTGAACAACATCTTACACAGTCATATTGAAAGTCCTCGCAGTAGGTCGGCTTGATTGCACTGACCCAATGATAGTTAACATACAACCACTACTGTTTCACTTTCCTCCGCTTCCACTTCCCGCAGTCTTTTTAGGGCAATCACGAGCCATGTGATCCTTCGATCCGCAGGTGAAACATGCTCCCTTCTTTGGGCTAAAACAATTTGGTGCAATATGACCCTCCTGGCCACAATTAAAACACACTCATTTTCCCTTCAAACACACACCAGTGTCGTTCTTCCCGCAAGTAGCACAAGCTTCAAACTTCTTCTTTTGTTGACTTCCTTGTTGTCCTCTTGTATTCAAATTTTCATTCTATTTCCTCTTTTGGTTGTTACTTCCACCATTGCTTCCACCAATCTTATTTTTATTCTCATTCTTTCTCTTCTTTTGTTCTTAATTATATTTCGTTAAGGCATCGCTTCCACCTTTCGCGATAATTTCCTTTTCCAATACCGCCGCAAATGTGTTTAACTGAAACATTGAAACCTTGCTATACAGCTAGGGCTTCAACCCTTGTTCAAACCTTCTTGCCTTACATTCATCAGTATTAATTTGATACGCAGCAAATCTTGCCAGCTCATTAAACTTTGCAGCATATTCTGGCACAGACATAGTTCCTTGCTTTAGCTCCAAGAATTGAACTTCCAACTGGTTCTGGGAACTAGTCGGGAAATACATCTCGAAAAACATTTCTTTAAACCTATCCCACGCTACTATTCCCTGTCCCCCACGAACCTTATTCACCTGCCACCAATAGCTAGCTTCAGACTTCAAAATAAACCTTGCGAATGTGGTTTTCTGGTCCTCACTAACTCTAGTAATGTCGAAAACCTTCTCCATTTTCATGATCCAGGTTTGGGCTTCAACTGGATTCATAGACCCTTGAAACTCCGGCGGACCAACCGCTTTGAAGTCCTTGAAAGTCGTAACTTGAGCTTGCGACTGATTCATAACTACTCCCATTAACAAAGTCACAAATTGTTAAATCGGGTTAGCGTTGGCCTCATTATTGTTATTGTTAGTAGACCCATCAGGAGGTGGTTATTGGCGTGGTTGTCTTCTTCTAGGAGGCATTTTCTATTAAAATATACAATTATTAGATCACTATTCAATTCCTTAAATATTTAAAGTTTAACTTAAACATTTTAAGTTTAAAGCTTAACACATAACATTTCAATAAACTTTGAGATTTTATTCATTTATATTGTTTTAAAACATAATAATGATAACATCTCTTCTATCATCATCAACTTTCCTAAATTTGTCAAGTTTCAGGATTACATACTCATCTTACCCCTTTATTTATCTCAAAATAAGGGATTTACAATTTATCTAATCACATATTTAATCACATGTCATTATTATTCTTCCTATCTCGGCATATTAAGACTTCGAGAGGCTTCTCTACGCTCTTCTTTCATAATACGATACGTCATCCTACGATCCATCATATACCATGGCAAGTCTTCAAAATTAGGTGGGCAATAAAAGACTCGATCCTAGGCCATATCAATCGCAGAATGGAAGGCATAATCCATTTCATTCATCTTAGCCTTCTTCGTCTGAACCTTGGCTTCAGCACGATCTGCACGCTAAGTAGCCTTCATCCAAGTGTCCTCTGCTCTCACATGCTTAGCTGACTCCTCCTTCAAATCATCTGTCAGCTTTTCCACTTCAGTCTTTATCTTCTCATTCTTAGTCAATAGCTCCTCCTGGTGACCCTCTATGTGAACTAGGTTTCATTCCGTGTTCCCAAGTCGTGAGTCGAGTTCCTCAATCTCCAAATCATTATTTCTATAGTAGCCTAACGCATCTCAGCTAGCTCTTTCAGCTCCTCAATCTTATCTTGTAATTCTATATTATGGTCATATATCTCATCATACATCTCACCTGATATGGAGTTTGGTGGAAACTCCACAGGATCCTCTTCCTCATCCTCCACCTCTATCTCCTCAGAGTCCTCCTCCTTAGGATTAGACACATGCTCATTCTCTTGTCCTTCCTCAGCAACCAATCGAGAAGGCTCCCTCTGGAACAACTGCTCCTGAACAACATGAACACCCTGGGGCTCCTCATCTCTAGGCACCTGAGGTATCTCTTCCCTAGCTTGACCGTATCCTTCAATGTTAGACATCCTGACAACAAAATACTTTTAAGTTTTATTTATTACGTGACACTCTTCGATACTCGCGAGCACATAAGTTACTAACACATAGCACATGAAGTCTTTTATTGTTTATCTTTAACGAATTTCTTCAATTCATTCCATAGAACTCAATAAGAGTTTATCACCACTATATTTTCTATCACCTTAAAGGTTACTGCCTAAGGTTTTCCCTACCTAAGGTTCATAACCTAAAGCTTTAATACCAACATGTGACACCCCCAAATCCGGGTACTTTATTCCCACAGGATTTGGTGCTCACTATCCATAATAATTACATCTAACTACCCATATTCAATGATAAAGACATAGCTTAAATAACTTAAACAATAATCTTCCCAATTAAAGGGTTACATCAACTTTAAACAATCCCAGGAAATCTAACCTTATACTATTACATAAGTCTGCGGAATACATCAAAAAAATATAATAAGTCTCATAACAGAATTATATTAAATAAACCAAACAGGTCATCATCATTTGGACATCTTACCCTTACCTTTACTAGAAGATGATTCGATAACTTTCTCAACTTTAGTTGTAGCGTTAAAAGTAAGAGTGAGCAAACAATTGCTCACTAATATAAAGAATGATAATAATAGCAATATAAGGTAAGCAATGAATACTAAATAATAGAGAACTTGTTCTATGGATCAAGAATAGAAAATAAGCTCAAGGTTTATATCTAAGGGTCTTAACACCATTAACTATATCCCCTGTAATTAGGTATTTTTTGTGACGCCCCCAAAATAGGTATACAACACCCATTCCGAGTCACCAAATACATGGTACAGAAAGCAAACTACAACTTCAATAATACAATTGTCGTTCAAAATACGACAACACATACTGTGAGTTTAAATACAAATATTATCTTCTGGACAATATCCATACTCAAATAAATTCTCATTACAATTATTCAAACACTATTTTACAGAAATAGTGAGAACTGCTAAAATATCTTTCTAGAACCATCACTCCATACCTCGACTAGATCCTGCTATGTTCTCACCTCCTGAGAAGAAAAGATGGAACAAAAAGGAAAAGGTTGAGCTCAACTAGCCCAATAAAGAATATTATGACTAAGATAATATACAACAAATTATCGTTAGTCTTCAACAGGAAAAAATCTGATAGAATATAATCGACAACAAGTTTTAGATCAACAACTGCAGCGGAAATAGCAAACCATTAGAAGAGTCAAGTAGAGAAAGAATTCTACTATCTTCTAAGATTTAAAAGTCCATCATCAATATTTTATCCCTGTAACATCAATTAATAATCATCTTTATCCAAATATTCATCTTTGCACTACAGGCCAAAGATATTCATTTGTATCACCTGTCAGTCATGTTCATCTCAACACCTGTTCATCTTTGCACTACAGGCCAAAGATATTCATCAAGTAATCATACATCTTTGCACTACAGGCCAAAGATATTCAGTAATATCATCATTTAGGACTGAGGATGATGAAAAATATCTTAAAGAGAACGAATCCAATGAGACAGAAGGACAAATATTAGGGATTCGTATAACAGTTTATCCAAGATCAATAATACTTCATAATAATCAATTGTGAAGCAGAATTCAAAAATAAAGATCAAAACATGGATACAATCAAAGATAGTAACCATAATAGACATCTTGGAAAAAAAGGAAATTTTTTTTATTTTTCGGTGAAT
The DNA here is from genome assembly GCA_016801055.1 of Panax notoginseng. Classification (NCBI taxonomy): domain Eukaryota; kingdom Viridiplantae; phylum Streptophyta; class Magnoliopsida; order Apiales; family Araliaceae; genus Panax; species Panax notoginseng. The sequence goes on along the minus strand of CM029015.1, from coordinate 155,975,449 downwards.
AGTGCCGTATTCGTGAATAGTACCGTATACGTGAATAGTGCCGTATACGTGAATAGTAACCCCGACACAAAAAGTTCTAAATTTGATAAAAACTCATATCAATATTTCAGCATAATGATATTGAAGAAAATAATATCATTAAGAAGAAAATAATATCCCTTACCTCAAAATATCAGTACTTCTGGTCGGAATACCGGTATAAGGCTGAAAGAAACTTGCTCTGATGAATAGAAACTCTCAAAGTATCTAAATATTCACAAAATACACTCAATAATCTAGAGAGAGAAAGAGAGAAAACTTGTTTCTGGTGTGATTTTCAATTCTAACTTAGCCCTCTATTTATAGGAAAATGTTAGCACGCCGAAGCAGACTTAACCTGCAACCTGATGGCTTTACCTGCTACTATTCCCACCCACCATATTTGAATAAAAATCTCAGCACATTTCTTCACCAACCAAGAGTAGGGCCCACCAATTCTAGAATTTTTCATCAAAATGATAAACTCCGAAAATTCAACAATTTTTGAACCAGTCATCTCGTAAAATTCATAATAAATCATACGTTCATTTTTAACGGTTCAAAAATTTGTGGACATATACTCAACTTATATATGTATAACAAAGCCAAAAATTACCACGATCCAACGGTCGGATTAAAAATTATAACCCCCGTAAAATATCTCAAAAATCCTGATTTTTAATACCTCCATTCTGACAAAAATACTGATAGGAACCTCAACATTAACTCCTTCATTTTTAACCACAAAAATATATCCCTCATTTATATCCACATAAAATAAATATTTCCTTATCATATGAATCAATACTTAATTATTCACAAATAATATTACAGAATCACATTTATGACAACCAGGCCGTTCCTAGGAAAGAGGGGGCTTTCCAATATGGATTTCTCCTTACTGGCGCGCAATTAGATGACCAAACCTCTCCTTAGACAGAACTTTCTAGACATTACCAATAATGTCATCTAATAATATTATTCAAATAATATAAATTATTGATCTGATAATGGAAAATACTGTGCAGCAACAATTATTGAAACAAAAATAATATAAAATATCAACGCAACAATTATTGAATCAATAAAATAAAATATTGAATAATAACTACTGTAACAATTATTGTGTAGTGCCTTCTTACGTAAGAATCAATAATTAGTGCAATACCGTGTGCTACTGTATTTTAACCACCGGGTATTCCAACAGTATTAACGGTAACAACTACGCCGTTATTTATAAATAACTTATACTTGTCATTTTCTTCATCCAATCGCTTTCCATTATGGGGCCCACACAAGGCTGCACCGTCGTACGAATATTCCCCGACAGCAAGAATATTCCACGACCAAACGAATATTCCCCGACAAAATGAATATTTTATAACCACTTGCTTATTTTGTAAAATTTGTACATTTCACCCATAACCAAAGTATTATATCAAATTAACCCCTTATTATTCATAATAATATTTAGAGAAAATTTGATTTTATTCATTAATAAGTTGGGGTCTTACAACCTCCCCTCCTTATGAAATTTCATCCTCGAAATTGACGTACGTACCTGATGTTTCAAAAAGGTAAAGATACCTCGCTTTCATTTCTGATTCCAACTACCAGGTCATTTCTTCAATAGCATGGTTTCTCCACAAAACCTTAACTTGTGGTATAACCTTCGTGCGTAGGACATGCTCTTTCCTATCTAAGATCTTAACAGGTACCTCCTTGTACGTTAAATCTTCAGCTATCTCGTCTGGTTCTAACTCAATAATGTGGTTCGGGTCTTTAACATATTTACGAAGCATAGATATGTGAAAAACATTATGAACACGAGACATGCTTGGAGGTAATGCGAGTCTATACGCCACATTTCCTATTCGCTCAAGAATCTCAAATGGACCAACAAATCTTGGATTGAGCTTTCCTCTCTTCCCAAATCTTGTAACTCCCTTCCATGGTGCAACACGTAATAATACATGATCCCCAATATTAAATTCCACGTCCTTCCGTTGAAGATCCACATAACTCTTTTGTCGATCCTGTGCCGTTTGTATACGTTGTCGAATCGTTTGGATCTTCTCTGTAGTAATGTGTACCAACTCTGGTCCCAACAATGTTGCTTCACCCACCTCATCCCAGCATACTGTAGAACGACATTTTTTTCCATACAACGCCTCGAATGGAGCCACACCTATGCTCGCCTGATAACTGTTATTGTAGGAGAATTCCACCAATGTTAGGTACTTATCCCAACTCCCTTTGAGATCTAGGACACAAAATCTTAATAGATCTTCAAGAGTTTGAATAGTCCTCTCTGATTGTCCGTCCGTTTGAGGACGGTATGCCGAACTGAATCGTAAATTCGTGCCCATAACTTTCTGCAAGCTAACCCAAAATCCATAGTAATGTGTTCCCACTTCCATTTCAGAATCTCAAATGGTTGCAATGGACCCTTTGGTACTTGATGCTCCGCTTTTACACGTTGACAAGTTAAACGTCTCGAGATAAACTCCGCGATCTCTCTTTTCATATTGCTCCACCAAAATGTATGTTGAAGATCGTGATACATTTTGGTACTCCCAGGATGGATTGCAAATGGTGTGTTGTGTGCCTCCATCATTATTTTATGCTTCAAGTTAAAATCGTTAGGAACACAAAGTCTGGAGTTGACTCGAAGTATTCCTTCTTCATCGATTCTTGCTTCTGGAATAGCACCTTCTTGCACTTTCTTCTTCATACGCATCAGCTCCATGTCCGTAGCTTAAGCAGCTTTAACTTTATCGATTAAAGTCGGTTCTACTCTTATATTTGATATCATCATGTGGGTACTTGGAGCCTTCATCTCTATCTCCATCCTTTGCAAGTCATATAAAATGGGCCTTTGAGTTAACAACATTGCACTCGTACCCTCATATGATCTTCTACTCCATGCGATAGCTACTACGTTTGCTTCTCCAGGATGATATTGGATGGTATTATCGTAATCTTTCAACAGCTCGAGCCAACGTCGCTGCCGCATGTTGAGTTTTTTTTGGGTGAAGAAATATTTAAAGCTTTTATGATCTGTATAGATCTCCACTTTCTCCCCATACAGGTAGTGTCTCCAGATCTTCAACGCAAAAATGACTGCTGCTAACTCCAAATCATGAGTAGGATAATTCCTCTCATATTCTTTGAGTTGTCGTGAGGCATAGGCTATGACTTTCCCATGTTGCATGAGAACACATCCTAACCCTTTGCCTGAAGCATCGCTGTAGATAACAAATCCATCCAAACCAGATGGTATTGTCAGAACAGGTGCCGAAATGAGTCTCCTCTTGAGTTCTTGGAAACTCTTCTCGCATTCCTCACTCCATACGAATTTTGTATCTTTCCGAGTCAGCTGAGTTAACGGAGTAGCGATTCGAGAAAATCTTTCCACAAATCTCCGATAATAACCAGCTAAGCCCAGAAAGCTACGTACTTCGGTTACCGACTTCGCTTGCTCCCAACTTTGTATGGCTTCAATTTTCGCCGGGTCGACAGATACTCCATGTTTTGATACCACGTGCCCAAGGAATGCTACTTCCTCAAGCCAGAACTCGCATTTCTTCAATTTGGCATATAGCTTATTTTCACGAAGCCTTTGCAGTACCAGCTTCAAATGGCGCTCATGATCTTCATGGCTTTTGGAATAGATGAGGATGTCATCAATAAAGACAACAACGAACTGATACAAATATTCTTTGAATACACGGTTCATCATATCCATGAAGGCAGCAGGAGTATTAGTCAATCCAAAAGACATGACTAAGAATTCATAATGCCCGTACCGAGTTCTGAAGGCAGTCTTTGGAATATCCTCAGTTTTAATCTTCAGCTGATGATATCCAGAACGAAGGTCGATCTTTGAAAAAAATTGTGTTCCTTGTAACTGGTCGAACAGGTCATCAATGCGAGGTAGCGGATACCTATTCTTGATGGTGACATGGTTTAATTCTCGATAGTCAATACAAAGTCGCATACTCCCGTCTTTCTTCTTTACGAATAAAACAGGAGCACCCTAAGGAGACGTACTAGGATGAATAAAATCGATGTCCAACAACTACTATAGTTGGACTTTTAACTCCTGAAGTTCAATATGAGCCATTCGATATGGAGTTTTAGAAATGGACTTTGTACCGGGTTCAAGGTCAATAAAGAATTCAACTTCACGATTTGGGGGTAGACCAGGAGTTCTTCAGGAAATACATCGGGAAATTCTCTAACAATAGAAATATTATTCAAATCTGACTTGTCTTTGTTCAAATCCATAGCATGGGCTAAGAAAGCTTGACATCCATTTTTTAATAAACGAATAGCTTTGTGGCTTGATATGACAGTGACTGATTTTAGTGGTTTAGTAGTTTGAATTCGTATGACAGGTTGGTTAGGACTATGAAAACTAACAACCTTATGAAAATAATCAATTTTAGCATGATGAGTGGTTAACCAATCAATTCCTTAAATCACATCAAAAGCAAGTATCTTTAAAGACATAAGATCAACAGGTAATGTGGTAGTGCCAACTTGGATCATGCAAGATTTATAAACTGTAGATGTAACGAAGGTTTCACCCAACGGAGTTTCAACAGATAAGTTAAAGTCCAATTTCTCCGGAGTTAAGTTTAAACGTTGAGCACAAGCAGGAGAGATAAAAGAATGGGTAGAACCGGTATCTAGTAAAGTATAAACTTCGCAAGAATTCAATATTAGCTTACCCGTGATCACCTCGTTTGGGTTTCTCGCGTTTTGGCCAGTCACGACAAACGCCCTTCCAGGAACCGCTGATTTCGACTTATCCGGGATAACTTTTGGAGTCACCATCCCCGCTGAACTTGGTTTTGCTACAGAACACTCTCGAACTATATGACCCTCCTTTCCACAGTTATAACATACCTTAGATTGTTGTAGGCAGTTTGGGCTGATATGTCCCTCTTTCCCACATTTGTAACATACGACCGGTGGTCGTTCTCCTCCCCTAGAAACAGTTGATGTTTGTGCTGACGTCTTCACGTTATCATTGTTGTACCTTCTCTTCTTGAAATCTCCTCCCGACTCGCTTCTTCTATTATCACGACCACGATTACCACTAGAGTGGTTACCGCTTTTGTCCGAATGTTTTCCGCCCTGCTGGTTTTCATTGCTTCGATGACTGCCGCCACCAGTATGACCCTGGTTGTGGTCCCTCGGTTGCACATACTCATTATCTCGCTCTAATAATTGAGCCCTGTTTACAACATCTGAATATAAAGAAAATTTATGAGAGATAAGATATTGTCGAATCTCGGGTTTTAGACCTCTCAGAAACATCCTTGTCATTCGTTCCTCATTTTTGACCAAATGAGGTGCAAACCTGGATAACTCTGCAAACTTCGCCTCGTACTGGGACACCGTCATGTTATTTTGTTCCAGTCTGATAAACTCCACCTCCTTCATATGACGAATACTTTCAGGAAAGTACTTGTCATTGAACAGTTTTTGAAATGTTTCCCAGGACATGTTGAGTGCGTCAGGCTGGGTACGCTTCACAGACTCCCACCAGTAGTCTGCCTCACCGCGGAACATAAAGGTGGCGAATGGAACCTTCTGTTCCCCCGTGCATCCCAAGACATCGAATATCTTGGTAATTTACTTGACCCACGTTTCCGCCATGATCGGATCCGGCTTTCCCTTAAATTCTGGTGGTCCCAATTCTTTGAACTGCTTAGCTCTGACAAACCGCGCGTTATTATCATTTCCACCCGTATTCTGCACACGAGTCTCCCTCGTCTGATTTTGTATGAACTGCAAAAAGCTCCTAAACATTCCATCATTCATCGTTTGCTCGGTAACGTTGTTTACAGGAGGAATATTGCCTTCCTATTGCACGTTCCCCTGGGTTGATCAAAGGTGTCTCTACGGTCTGATTTACTCCATTATTAACGTTCTCACCTGCCATTCTTAATACTGCCATAAAACAAGGGTTAATAGTCATGTCATATATTATCCCTATACTCTGACCGACCAAATAAACACCAAATAAACTTAGTCATGTCAAACTAGCGAAGGAATTCCTCGTCTCTCCCCTCCTAGTTCTTGTCTCACATCTCAACCAGGGATCATATCTCGAAACTCTGATACCAACTGTGACGCCCCCAAAATAGGTATACAACACCCATTCTGAGTCGCCAAATACATGGTACAGAAAGCAAACTACAACTTCAATAATACAATTGTCGTGCAAAATACGACAACACATACTGTGAGTTTAAATACAAATATTGTCTTCTAGACAATATCCACACTCAAATAAATCCTCATTACAATTATTCAAACACTATTTTACAGAAATAGTGAGGACTGCTAAAACATCTTTCTAAAACCATCACTCCATGTCCCGACTAGATCCTGTTATGTTCTCACCTCCTGAGAAGAAAAAATGGAACAAAAAGGAAAAGGGTGAGCTCAACTAGTCCAGTAAAGAATATTATGACTAAGATAATATACAACAAATTATCGTTAGTCTTCAACAGGGAAAAATCTGATAGAATATAATCGACAACAAGTTTTAGATCAACAACTGCAGCGGAAACAGCAAACCATTAGAAGAGTCAAGTAGAGAAAGAATTCTACTATCTTCTAAGATTTAAAAGTCCATCATCAATATTTTATCCCTGTAACATCAATTAATAATCATCTTTATCCAAATATTCATCTTTGCACTACAGGCCAAAGATATTCATTTGTATCACCTGTCAGTCATGTTCATCTCAACACCTATTCATCTTTGCACTACAGGCCAAAGATATTCATCAAGTAATTATACATCTTTGCACTACAGGCCAAAGATATTCAGTAATATCATCATTTAGGACTGAGGATGATGAAAAATATCTTAAAGAGAACGAATCCAGTGAGACAGAAGGACAAATATTAGGGATTCATATAATAGTTTATCCAAGATCAATAATACTTCATAATAATCAATTGTGAAGCAGAATTCAAAAATAAAGATCAAAGCATGGATACAATCAAAGATAGTAACCATAATAGACATCTTGGATAAAAAGGGAAAATTTATTAATTTTCGGTGAATAGTGCCGTATTGGTAAATAGTACCGTATACGTGAATAGTGCCGTATACGTGAATAGTAACCCCGACACAAAAAGTTCCAAATTTGATAAAAACTCATATCAATATTTCAGCATAATGATATTGAAGAAAATAATATCATTAAGAAGAAAATAATATCCTTACCTCAAAATATCAGTACTTCTGGTCGGAATACCGGTATAAGGCTGAAAGAAACTTACTCTGATGAATAGAAACTCTCAAAGTATCTAAATACTCACAAAATACACTCAATAATCTAGAGAGAGAAAGAGAGAAAACTTGTTTCTGGTGTGATTTTCAATTCTAACTTAGCCCTCTATTTATAGGAAAATGTTAGCACGCCGAAGCAGACTTAACCTGCAACCTGATGGCTTTACCTGCTACTATTCCCACCCACCATATTTGAATAAAAATCTCAGCACATTTCTACACCAACCAAGAGTAGGGCCCACCAATTCTAGAATTTTTCATCAAAATGATAAACTCCGAAAATTTAACAATTTCTGAACCAGTCATCTCGTAAAATTCATAATAAATCATACGTTCATTTTTAACGGTTCAAAATTTGTGGACATATACTCAACTTATATATGTATAACATATCCAAAAATTCCCACGATCCAACGGTCGGATTAAAAATTATAACCCCCGCAAAATATCTCAAAAACCCTAATTTTTAATACCTCCATTCCGACAAAAATACTGATAAAAACCTCAACATTAACTCCTTCATTTTTAACCACAAAAATATATCCCTCATTTATATCCACATAAAATAAATATTTCCTTATCATATGAATCAATAATTAATTATTCACAAATAATATTACAGAATCACATTTATGACAACCAGGCCGTTCCCAAGAAAGAGGGGGCTTTTCAATAAGGATTTTTCCTTACTGGCGCGAAATTAGATGACCAAACCTCTCCTTAGACAGAACTTTCTAGACATTGCCAATAATGTCATCTAAAAATATTATTCAAATAATATGAATTATTGATCTGATAATGGAAAATACTGTGCATCAACAATTATTGAAACAACAATAATATAAAATATCAACGCAACAATTATTGAATCAATAAAATAAAATATTGAACAATAACTACTGTAACAATTATTGAGTAGTGCCTTCTTACGTAAGAATCAATAATTGGTGCAATACCGCGTGCTACTGTATTTTAACTACCGGGTATTCCAACAGTATTAACGGTAACAACTACGCCGTTATTTATAAATAACTTATACTTGTCGTTTTCTTCATCCAATCGCTTTCCATTATGGGGCCCACACAAGGCTGCGCCGTCGTACGAATATTTCCCGACAGCAAAAATATTCCACGACCAAACGAATATTCCCCGACAAAATGAATATTTTATAACCACTTGCTTATTTTGTAAAATTTGCATATTTCACCCATAACCAAAGTATTATATCAAATTAACCCCTTATTATTCACAATAATATTTAGAGAAAATTTAATTTTATTCATTAATAAGTTGGGGTCTTACATTTTTTACCTCAACTTTAACAGTCGTTTAACTATACAGACCCTTCCTTACATACTTAGGGGGATCAACCCTTTGTTCCATGTATTGTGCACAAACATCTAAACAATAACGCGTACATAATCCCCTATGTTAGGATTGTTCATCTCAGTTTGACTTTAGGATTTCCGCACTAAAGAAAGTTTAGTTTGGAATTAGCTTATCAGTCATTCTAGAATTTTAGAACACTTATCAAATATAAATTAGTCCAATCAATAAAAGTTTGTTTGATATTCGAAGGTTCAACACAATAATATAAGATTGAACAACGATACTTCAATCAGAGATTAGATATCAACAATATACAACTGAATAGACATGGTATATACAAAGTATTATATCCAAAAGAGTTAGAAAACTTATTTGGGATAATGAACTTGAATAATTTATGCTTTGAATAACAAGAACAAAAGTTAGGAATATGAAACTCGCTCAATGTAAAGAATTAGAATACAAGAGCTTGCATAATCATAAACAAAATGGAATCAATAAACTTGTTCAACTTACATATAAGGTTTAGGAACTCGCATAATGAACAAATAGGGTTAGAAAACTTGCTCGACAACAAAAGTAAATAGAGTTATGAAACTTGCATTCATTATAAAGAGCATGAAGTTAGGAAACTTGCCTCATGCGTAAGCTACACACGTTTAATAAACGTTCACCAAACACCCTACATATACCATTAGAGTTGCATTATCGATCAGCTATACCATCATTAACCTTATAGGGTCAATTCTCATAATTTTTAACTTAAGGTCTAACAGTATTTGTTAACCACACAACACGAATCTGAAAACTCACTATCATATAATGTAAATCTTTAGCACTCAATTCTCTACTCATATTTGATAATACAATGCATTACAATTTGTTATTACATCTTATAATATGATTAACATACTAGGCTAGGTTGATCAACATAACATAGACTGTAATTAAAAAAAACACAGTCTCTGCTCAGGGTACGGCGCAACTATGCTGCCCCAAGCCTTGGCACCGGTGCAGCTGCGCTGGTGCTCAACCTCAGAAACCCAACATGCGCAGATGTGTCGTTTCTGCCTTTGGTACCAGCGCAGCTGCGCTAGTACGCAGACATAAACTGTAGTAGCTTCAGCCCTGTTACAAACCATCACTCCAATTTCCCAATTTCTACAGAAATACACATACTCAAAAGCTAGAATTTTGTTAACAACAACACCAAGCACGCATTTCATGATTCTACCAATATAAATATTATATAAAATCAACATTTAAGGATCAAAAATCATGTTTTTACTAATTTCTTCATATTTCAACACATTTAGCGAATTCAATCTCCAAATCTCCAATTCTTAACCAAATTAAGCCATTTCAGTTCCATTGTTTTCGTTTCTTGATACATTAACACAATTCACAACCTATTTACAAATTATAGCAAGGATTAAACATAAATTCTTGGTTTTAATAAGCCATTTTCATACATGTATACACTGGTACTTTAATTTTCTTCTTACAACCCAATTTCCATGAATTTGATTACTTCAACATCATTTATAAACTACATATAACAGATTATACGCTATCCATAACATTCATAACAACTATTCTAACAAAACTGAATTACAGAGAATCAAATAACAAAGCCAAAAACTTGGAAATTAGGAGCAAATTATACCTTGAATCCTTTGTTGTATATTAGCAAAAAATGGCGACAAGGTTTCCAACAATCCTTCTCCTTCCTCTTAACAAAATACAGAGAATTCTCTTTTCTCTCTATTTTTTTTCTAATCACTCTGTGTTTTCTTACTTAGCCTTAGGAGAATAATATGCAAAGAAGAAAAACTGATATAGCCACTAGGCATCAGGTACAAAACCCAAAAGCTATGTCAGTTGCAATATGCCAAAGGCCACAAGGCCATGTTTGGCTACACACAAAACTCCCCATTTTAATTTATTTTTATAATACTGATATTATATAGTTCCTTGTCACACCATTATTTAGTTAATTTAATTAAATTTATAATTTAAATTAACATTTACCTTATAATTGGAATTTCCATAATGATTTATAGTTTTATTTAACAAACTAATAAATCTCTAATTTAATTATTAAATCAAATTAGAACTACACAATAATTATTTAATAATTCATTTAATTTAATTATTTTATTAAATTTAATCTTTAAATAATAAAATTATCATTTATTATTATAACAAATTTTAACTAACATATTGCACAGTAATTTTATCAATTATTTATTTATCTGAATAAATAATTAATTAAAATATTTATTTAATCCGATAAATATTTAAAATTAAATTACAAAATTCTTGTTTGTTACATCATTCCCTCCTTAAAAGGATTTTATCCCTAGAATCACAACTTTACAAATTCATTCGTTATAAACATCTATATCACTTGGCAACGTGCCTAGAGGACGACTATTCAAAGCAGTTGCCAATTGTCCCATTTGGACTTCTAAGTTCCGGATGGATGCCTCTTGATTATTGCTCCTTGTTTCATTCTGAACAATATATCTCGAAAGGAGATCTTTCAAACTGGGTGTCGACGTCGGGATTTGTATTTGTCCCTTTTCTGTTCTTGTCTTTTCGTGTTCTCATGTTAGGTGAAATTTATTTGAAAAAACAAGTTGTGAAAAGGTCTGACATGTATATGTCGACGATTGGACTATAAGAGTTACCCGTTGGTATTTTAAAATGGTTGCACCAACTCAACCTGAAATGGTTTGCACATTGACCAAGTGATGTGACACTATTTAACTGGTCTTTGAAACCATGATTTGTTAGGGTCTGGGGCTTGATTATGCGGATGGAAGGTGTTAGACACCCCCAAACATCCGTGGTGACAAGGTGACTGCCACTTTTCAATTAAAACATTTATCTGAATATGTGTGTGTGTGTGTGTAGATCAATGTGCAATTATCTGGAAGTAGCGTTATGCCTCGTTTGCACCTATATATATACAAAGGCTTTGAATTTTGTATAAAAGTTCAATTTTGACAAGATAGAGCAATGATATTTTGTAAAAGAGGTTTTTCAAACCCTTATGCTCAATAGTAATTGAGGCATTTGATACTTTCATTTTATTATGTGTTCGGCTTAATTGCTTTTATTTACGAGATGCGAAGCATCTTCGAGAAAATAAGATAAAAAGCAGTGCCGAACTCCTTGTGGGCATAAGAGCCGTCTAAGGAAATTCAAACACCGTGAATAATTTACAAGTTGGTCACAGCTGAAAATGTCCATCACGGGAATCGAATCTAGATTCAGGAGACTGAATCTGTGATCACATGATTCCTAGGCTCACATGATGATGTAGTTTGTATAAAAGTTGTATAAACTCACCACTTATCAAACTCATCCGAGCTTACCCCCTTTAGCGACGGACCCGGCGACGATTCGGTCATACAACCGTCATCTATATTTTTAGCGACACTATATGTTGTTCGTCGCTAAAAGTATAGACGACGGTTATATGACCGAACCATCGCCGGGTCCATCGCTAAAGGGGGGTGAGCTCGGGTGAGTTGAATAAGGGGTGAGCTTAAGATCCGGACCGTATATATATATATATATATATATATATATATATATATATATATATATATATATATAAATATATGAAAGCAGTAAACGCTCCGGATGTAAATCCAGACTCAATCAAACAGAGTTTGATGATAGGAGATATATATAAGTATATATACATATATATAGAAAAGCAATAAACGCTCCGAATATTATATTCAGGCTCAATTTGTAACAACCCGATATTTTCTATATAATTAAATAAGAAATTTTGCGTATATTTTTTTTTAAAGATGAGGATTTGAATAAGATAAGGCGTATGCATTTATGTGATAAATAAAAAAAATATTTATTACATGAATAATTAAAAATAATTTTATTTCAAAATTATTGATTATTATAAAGTATATTCTTATAATAATTAATTTTATAGTAGAAATATTTTTATTATTTTTCATGAAAATATAACTATATATTATTTAAATAATGGATGAAATGATTATAGAATTATTATAATAATTATTTAATTTTATTATATGAATTTCTTTCAGATTAGTTAAGTTAATTATTTTTAACTTAATTAATAATGTTATTTATGCAAGATAAATCAGATATGGAATCCAAACCCTAATTTTAGATTTTGATCAAGGCATGAGAATAATAATATAATATTAATTATATTTTTATTTTTCAGTGCTATGATATGTACTGTATGTACGTATTGATAATGGTTGGTCAATTATGGTGTGTGAAAACCCTAGTTTTACGATGCTAAACCCTAATTTGAAATCCAAATTAGAGTACAAGATTGTTTTATAATTGGGATATGTGATTAATATTAATTATTAAAGATTTGTTTAGGTAAACCCTAATTAAAATTTAGAAACCCTAATTGTAAATTAGAAACTCTAATTTCCTATTTAAAACCATAATTTACTAATTGGTGACCTAATTGCTAAATTAGCGAGGTTAATTATAATTAGTAAATAATTAAACCCTAATATTCCTGTATAATGTAATTAGAAAATCTAATCCAGTTAAGGAAATCCTAATTACAAATTTTAGAAACTAAAAATTTTATTTTGTGCAAACCTTAATTGGAAATCCTATAATTTGTGCTAAACCTTGGGGTCAAACCCTAAGGGTCAAACCCTAAGGGTTTGACAAGTTACAAGTTTTGCCATTAATTTTTCAATATAAATGACATTACTACCCCTTTTAGACAATTCTTTAATGAGCTTGCTTGTAGATCTAGCCATATATTGAGTTGGTAACCTACTTTACCAAATCCCATGTGACTGAAAACAACATGTATCAGCCCCATTTATTCAGCCAATTCATTGTATCCCACATATATATAGTTTGGGAGAGAGAAAATGTTGCATTAAAGCCTCATTTGATTACCACATTCATCCAATACTCTCTCTCTAACTTAAGAAATATATTAGTATATCAGTCCATATAAACAAGCCCCACTAATACATATAACAACATCAGTAGCCAGAATCCAGAATTGGATCGTAAATGTATAAACCCTGACCAAGAAATTTGAGTTTTGATTCCATGTTAGATCTTAGGTTTTAATGTTTAAACATGTTATATGTAGTGTATATAAGTGATCTGGGTTGTTACTTCCTAGATCCATAAGATAAATATGCTCGAAATCAAGTTTTAAGAAAATATGGGAAAGGTTCAAACTGTGGTCTGATAACGAATGTCAGTAGCCACCAATCTTTCTCTGTTATGTGCTCTTTGATCTGGATCAAGAATCAGGCTTAGATCTGGTCTAGATTGAAAGTTATTCATGGTCAAACCATGTTGACCGGCATTGACCGAGCATTTCTGGGTAACCCAGATTTGCCCAGAAAGGGCCTGACAACTTATTTGCAGCCTTGGATCTTAAAGGTTTTGTGTGCTATGAGTTTATTATTGAAACCATGTTGTAGTATGTTAGTTTAACTTTTGATCCATGCATTTAGTACCTCTAGATATCAAGTGTACAGGATTTGGTGGCTGGTCAAAGAAGGTCAGACGTGGTTTAACCGACATGTATCTTCATTATGTGATGTTGTTATGATAATGTTTTGTAATAGCTCTCTTAAGTTACATTCTGGCTACAACCTAAAAGCATTACCAGACTAGCATGTAGTGGAGGCTCAAAATATGACCCACGATCTGTTCTTCATTTATGGGTAACCCAGAAATGAAGAACAGCTTCTGACAACTACTTTGGATGCCCAGATCTCCTTTATTATATATTGTATGATCATGATTATTGTTGTATCATGTATTATTACATTAGTTCTATAAATTGTGATCAATATATAGTCCAGAAACATCATGACCGAATCAGAAATCTTGGTCAAAATAGGCCACTTGATAACTGACATGCGTGTTCTGGGTTTGATGAAGAACATGAAGAACACCTATAGTGACGGTTCTGTCGCTATAGGCAGTCTTTAGCGACGGTTTATTTATAAAATTAGTTATTTTTATTAGATAAATAGAAAAATTAGTTTTTAATTATTAAAAATACCAAATAAATTATTGAAAATTATTTTAAAGTCTGAAAATTAGTTTTTACTTATTTTAAGTATATTTCATAAATATTTAATAATTTTGAAATATTAATGGTATTTAATTTATTTAATTATAATATTAAATAAATTAGTTAAAAATAATTTTAATACTTGAAAAATCATTTAAAATTATATTATGATATAAGAAAATATTTTAAGTTATTTTTAATGACTTTTAATATTTTGTGATGAAATTTAATAATAAATTAATATTAATGATAATTAAGTTATTTAGTAAATGAATTAAATAAATTAATTAAAAATGATTTTTATTATATTAAAAAATATTTTAAATAATAATAAGGTATTTAAAAATATTGTAGACACTCGAAATTTTCTACACACCTGATACTGACATTGCTGGAAGGCAGATTCGTCTTTTAGAGATAACACTGGAAGACAGTTCACATCCAGTTCGAATACTATCAGAAGTTCAGTTTCAACCCCAGAACACACACTGGGAGTAACAGCCTCAACCCCGGAACACACACCGGGAGTAACAGTTCCAAACTCGGCGATGACACTGAGGCCTGCAGTTCCAATACCAGAACACACACCGGAGAAGACCGATTCATCCTAGAGATAACCCTGAGATGTTCCAGTCTTAGTCCCAACCATGGGAATAGCTACCAATCTTGGCAATAACCCCAAGGAATGCAGTTCCGGCGATAACCCTGGAAATGCTTGTTTTAAATGTAATTAGCTTCATTCTCGGCGCTCACAACGAGATACTCAGTACCAACCTGGAGATAACACCGAGAGGACATGCACACCTCAGAGATGACACTGAGGACCTTCAACACTTGCAGCAGTCCAATATCAGCGATAACTCTGAACAACGTCTACTTTATCAGCCCAACCGACGATAAGCCCGGTGAGGGGCAAAGTCGTCATCTCACCACCATGACGCCACACCGTACCATCTCAACGCTTTGATACATACACAATGTCCCACAAAGCCAAGGTAAACCAATCCCGAGTGAGTATTGCGCAAGATAACGGATAGAATTTGAAGCTGAAGACCGGAGGGCATCGTTCCATCTTCATGACTTCGTACAACCTCTAATCCCATGTCATTGAGTAACTCTCTACAACGGCGGTCCAAAATAGGTTCTACATACCTCAGTCGGATGCCCGGATTGTAATTCTGAAAGTTCGAGTGGACATCACGTTGTATGCTTACACGTACTTCGAGACGGCGGGACCCACGAAACCCGGGGCACCCCGGACAGCCTCTGGTACACCTGCGGCCCCACCCTCTATAAATAGAGGGCTTGGGGTGACCATTTTAAGAGAGGAGACGGCGAGGAAGCCCTACCCAATTTACTCTGTAATCACTCTATACTGAGTGCTTTCTCATTTTAAACACTTGTGAACTCATATATAGCTATTTTTGTACATGTGGAAGCTAGTGTTTATCTACTTTAAAGATATAGAAGTCATTTTTGGTAGCCCACTGTAAGCCTTTTCACATACTTTAAAGCTTTTCTCTTCATCTGTGCACACACCGTTCTTCACATTGAGAGTCGTGTCACGTGAGTTTGCCCGGACTTCGGTCCGTGGTTTTATTTCAATTTGTGTGTATATATATATATATATATATATATATATATATATATATATATGGACTAACATTATCGAGTTATGCCTCGATTGAGCCTAGACTTCGGTCTGGAGCGTTTACTTGCTTTTGTATATATATACATTTATATATATGAACTGTGTGTCGAACTCTGTTCGATGAGCCTAGACTTCGGTCTGGAGCATTTACTGCTGTATATATATATATATATATATATATATATATATATATATATATATATACTTATATATATTAAATGTTGTTGGACTTTGTCCGATGAGCCTGGATTTTATATCCGGTGCGTTTATCGCTTATATTTACATTTCGTTCTGCCTGAAGTTTACTTCGTGGTGGTTGACCGTTTTTACTGCTTTCTGTACATTTTGTCCCGCTTGGAGTTTCCTCTGTGGCGGTAGATAGCTTTTACAACTCTATTTACATTTCTGATCCCCCATGGAGGTACTTCGTGGTTGGTGATCCTGTCTGTATATATATATTTACAGGTTTTATGTGACGCTCCCAAAATATGTATACATCACACATCTTGAGTCGCTAGATACATGGTATATAAATTCAAATACAACTTAAATATACAACAGTCGTGTAAAATACGACAAAACATAGATGAGAGTTTAAACAAGAATATTGTCATCTAGACAATAACCACACTCAATGGTGTCCTCATTACAATTATTATAACATTATTTCGTAGAATAATGAGGACTACTAAAGCCATTTATCCTGGACCATCACTCCATTCCCCGACTTGTCCCAGTTATATTCTCATTTCCTGAAGAGAACAATGAAAGAAAGGGTGAGCTCAACTAGCCCAGTAAGAAATATTGTGGCTAAAATAATGCAGAATAAATTATCCTTAGCCTTGAACAGTATAATAACTGATAGAATACAATAGAAAACAAGTTTTAGATCAACAACTGCAACAAAAATAAGCAATCCATTAGAAGAGTCAAGTGGAGCATAAAATCTACTATCTTCTATGATTTAAAAAGTTTTTCATCAACTTTATCGCTGAGACTCAGCTTAATAAATAAACCACATCATCGAATCATCCATGCACCACGGCCGAGGATATTCATGTAATCATCAATGGTCATGATTATACCGAATAATCCCTGGTCATAATCATACCAACAACTGTCCATCAATGAACTACAGGCCAATGAGGACTTTTACGACATCATTTGTAATATTATAGGTCATGATTATACCGAATAATCCTTGGTCATAATCATACCAAGTCCATCTATGCACATAAGCCAAAGATGACTTTCATCACAATATAAGCATGAGGATGTTGACCATGACATAACAATTCAATAAAACAAGTTCAAGGATAAATTTTAAAGATTTATAATTTAATTTATCCAGAATTCAATAACGTTCAAATTATCAACATGATACTACTTTGTGAAGTAAAATTCAAGAATAATATTCATGTACCAAAAATAATTTAGGCAAAAAAAAAATATTTTTCTGGTAAATAGTACTCCGTAAATAGTAACCTATGAATAGTACTTCGGGAATAGTTCCTCGCGAATAGTACCCCGACATGAAAAGTACCCCAAATACCCGAGTGAATAATATTTGGATGAATAGTAATTTAGGTGAATAGTAACCCATGAATAGTAACTCATGAATAGTACTCTGACACGAAAAGTACCCCGAATACTCGAGTGAATCATACTAGAGTGAATAGTAACTGGGTGAATAGTAACCCGTGAATAGTAACTCGTAGAAGAAAAATACCAAAGAAAGTGATATTTCATGACGAGTACAAAAGAAATAATATCTCATACGAGTATAATAGAATATACGAAACTGGAAATAGATTTTCATCCGCCATGCAGTAATCCACGTAGACAGATCATTTCCAACAGAATAATAAAGAATGGAATAACAAAAGAATTCATCAGGCATGCGATAGACCGCACAGACATGTTGTTCCCAACAGAATAATAAAGAATGGATTAACAGAAGAATTCACCAGGTATGCGATAGACCACACAGATAGGTTATTTCCAATAGAATAATAATGGAACAAGGTCATGCGTAATACGCACAGACATGATATTCCAACAGAATAATAAAGAATGGAACCAGGTCATGCGTAATCCGCACAGACAGGATATTCCAACAGATTAATAAAGAATGGAATAACAGAAGAATTTCACCATGTATGCGGTACTTCGCATACACAGGTTATTCCAACATAATAATAAAGAATGGAATAACAGAAGAATTTCACCATGTATGCGGTACTTCGCATAGACAGGTTATTCTAACATAATAATAAAGAATGAAATAACAGAAGCTCTCTTCATGAATACGAAAGAAATAATACCCCTTACCTTAGAAGAAAACTGGATACTGGAATAGTGAGGTAGCAGACTTCTCTTCCTCATTCTCTCTATAATTTCTCTATAATAATTGCTCTTGTGAGACTTAGTGAATTGGTGAGAAATGAAGAAAGAATGAGCTTCTATTTATAGAAAAATATAGTTTCAATAATTGTACATTTTGGGGCTCGAAATATTACAATATAATATCTTCCTCTTTTTCTTCATTTTTAATTTAGTCCTGCAAGTATTATCAAACTTGCACCACTTTCCCTAATAGTAAATAATGTGAATCAATAATTTTATCATGTGACTCAATAGTATAATCATGTGAAAAAAATATATTACAGTATAGTACCTCTATCTACACCTCTATTTTTAACTAAGTCATGCAAGTATTATCAATCTTGCACCAACTCCCCTAATAGTACAAGAATGTGAATCAATAGTACACACATATGAATAAATAGTTATAAGCATGTGAAATAATAGCAATTAATTACTCATTTATCTAGTGAATTACCCAATTGGTCAATATAACCTCTAGACATTAATTATTATCGAAATAAATGTTGATTTTCACTAACACTAATAATTTCCACACAATGAAACTATCAATTTCATCTTTAATCAACACGAACTTATTCATTATTAATATTATAACTCACAATATTTAACAACCAGGTCGTTCCCAAGAAAGAGGGGGCTTTCTGATAAGGATTTCTCCCTATTGGCGCGCAATTAGATTATCTAACCTCTCCTTGACAGAACTTCTACACATTGTCAATATTGCAAATAATAATATGAATAATTTTGTCGTCTCAATTATTGATTTAATAATATATCATATTATGTAGATAATACCATGATAATAATTGAATCAATAATATGAGTGATATGATGCATCAATTACTGTAGCAATAATTAAGTATAACTGAGTGACTTATCACGTAAACATTAATAATCCATACCGCGTGCTACTATGCAACCACGTGTATTACTGTACTTTTACTACGGAGTAGTTCAACAGTTTTAACGGTATCACTTTCGGCCATATTTTTTTAAAAAGATAATTCTGTTGTTTTCTAACTACGACAATACTTCCGTTGTGGGGTCCACCAATGATTGTGCCATCGTACGAATATTCTCCGACAAAAAGATTATTCCCCGACCAAATAAATATTTTATAACAACTTGCATACTTTGTAAAAATTTTCACATACCACCCTTAACTTTAACTTTTTATCAATTTAACCATTTACGAAATAAAATATTAATTATAAGAAAATTGAATACTTTCATTTCATAAAATTCGGGGTCTTACAATCTCCCCTCCTTATGAAATTTCGCCCTCAAAATTTACGTACGTACCTGGTATGCCGAATAGGTGAGGATACCTTGACTTCATTTCAAATTCTAACTCTTGAGGTATAACCTTTAAGTGTCAAATATGATTCTTCTTATCCAAGATTTAACACGTATCTCCTCATACGTTAAATCTTTTGTTATCTCGTCTAGTTCTAATTCAATAATGTGGTTCGGATCGTCCATATATTTACGTAATATCAATACGTAAAAAACGTTATGAACACGTGACATACTTGGCGGTAAAACGAGTCTGTAGGCCACAGTTCCTAATTGATCGAGGATTTCAAATGGGCCAAATAAATCGAGGGTTGAGATTTTCTCTATTCATCGATTCTTTCTTCTAGAATAACGCCCTCTTGAACCTTCTTCTTCACATTCATTAACTCTGAGTATATAGCTTGAGCGGCTTTAACTTTATCGATTAAAGTCGATTCTAATCATATATTCGTTATCTTCATGTGGGTTCCTAGCGTCTTTAACTCTATCTTCATCATTCGTAAGATATACGAAATGGGTTTTTGTGTTAACAACATCGCACTAGTAAACGCATACAATCTTCTACTAAACGCGTCAGCTACCACGTTCGCTTTTCCACAATGATATTGAATGGTATAGTCGTAATATTCAACAGCTCGAGCCAACATCTTTGGATTATGATACGTTCGTTTTGGTTGAAAAAATATTTAAGGGTTTTAGAAATGGGTTTTGTACTAGGGTCAATACAAAATTCGATTTCACGCTCTAGGGGTAGGCTATGAAGTTTTCAAGAATACGTCAGGAAATTTATTAACAATAGAAATATCATTCAAAACTGTGACTCTCATCCAAGACTTGGATAACACATGTAATTAAGGTTTCTCCTAACGGAGTTTCAACCGATAAATCAAAGTCTAATTTCTCCGTAGTCAAATTTAAACGTTGAGCGCAAGCAAGAGAGATAAAAAAATGGGTAGAACCGATATCTAATAAAGTATAGACTTCGCAAGAATTTATAATTAACTAACCCGTGCTAAATTCGTTCGGTTTACTCACTTTTTGAGAAGTCACAATAAATGCTCTTCCTAAAACCACCGACTTTGTTTTGTCCGTATCCGCCTTTGGTACCACCGTCCCAGCTGGACTTAACATTGGTGCACGACAAAATTGGACTAGGTGACCTTCTTTTCCACAATTGTAACATGCTTTGGACTGCATCACGCAGTTTGGACTGATATGTCCCTCCCCTCCGCATTTGAAGCATACAACCGACGGTCGTTCTCCTTCCTTAACAGGTGCTGGTGTTGTCGTCTTTCCATCATTATTGGACCTTCTCTTCTTGAAATTTCCACTTCTATTCTCTTGGCCATGATTACCACCGAAGTGGTTACCATTCTTGGCATGATAATTTCCCCCACGATGGTTATCATTGTTCCGATGGCCGTTGACACCGGTACGATTATTATCGTGTTATTGGTCGTTGCCTTTTGGTTGTGCTGACTCATTATCACGCTCCAATAACTGAGCCCTATTCACAACATCTGAATATAAATAAAGTTTGTGAGAAGTGAGGTATTGACGTATATCGGGTTTCAAACCTCTTAGAAACATTCGCGTCATTCGCTCCTCATTATCGACCACATGGGATGTAAACCGGGATAACTCTGCAAATTTAGCCTCGTATTGCGACACGGTCATATTGTTTTGCTCCATTGCACATCTCAAAATTTTTAGATGTCATTCTCAAATACTGCCACAAAACAAGGGTTAATTAACATATCACATATTATCCCTATACTCTGACCGACTAATTAAATACCAAATAAACTTAGGTAGGTCATACTAGCGAAGGAATTCCCCATCTCTTCCTTCCTAGTTCTTGTCTCACATCTCAGCTAGGGATCATATCCCTAAGCTTTGATACCAACTGTGACGCCCCCAAAATAGGTATGCATAACCCATCTTGAGTCGCTAGATACATGGTACATAAATTCAAATACAACTTAATTATACAACAGTCGTGTAAAATACGACAAAACATAGCTGAGAGTTTAAACAAGAATATTGTCATCTAGACAATATCCACACTCAATGGTGTCCTCATTACAATTATTATCACATTATTCCGTAGAATAGTGAGGACTACTAAAGCCATTTATCCTGGACCATGACTCCATTCCCCGACACGTCCCAGCTATATTCTCATGAAGAGAACAATGAAAGAAAGGGTGAGCTCAACTAGCCCAGTAAGAAATATTATGACTAAGATAATGCAGAATAAATTGTACTTAGCCTTCAACAATATAACAACTGATAGAATACAATAGACAACAAGTTTTAGATCAACAACTGCAGCGAAAATAAAGTAGAGCATAAAATCTACTATCTTCTATTATTTAAAAAGTTTTTCATCAACTTTATCGCTGAGACTCAGCTTAATAAATAAACCACATCATCGTATCATCCCTGCACCACGGTCGAGGATATTCATGTAATCATCAATGGTCATGATTATACCGAATAATCCCTGGTCATAATCATACCAACAACTGTCCATCAATGAACTACAAGCCGATGAGGACTTTTACCACATCATTCGTAACATTATAGGTCATGATTATACCGAATAATCCCTGGTCATAATCATACCAAGTCCATCTATGCACGTAAGCCAAAGATGACTTTCATCACAATATAAGCATGAGGATGTTGACCATGACATAACAATTCAATAAAACAAGTTCAAGGATAAATTTTAAAGATTTATAATTTAATTTATCCAGAATTCAATAATGTTCAAATTGTCAACATGATACTGCTTTGTGGAGTAAAATTCAAGAATAATTTTTATGTACCAAAAATAATTTGGACAGAAAGGAAATATATTTTTCGGATAAATAGTACCCCGTGAATAGTACCCTATGAATAGTACTTCGGGAATAGTACCTCATGAATAGTACCCCGACATAAAAAGTACCCCAAATACTCGAGTGAATAATATTATTGTGAATAGTAATTTGGGTGAATAGTAACTCATGAATAGGAACTCGTGAATAGTACTCCGACACGAAAAGTGCCCCGAATACCCGAGTGAATGATACTAGAGTGAATAGTAATCGGGTGAATAGTAACCTATGAATAGTAACTCGTAGAAGAAAAATACCAAAGAAAATGATATTCCATGACGAGTACAAAAGTAATGATATCTCATACGAGTATAATAGAATATACGAAACTGTAAATGGATTTTCATCCGCTATGCGGTAATCCACGTAGACAGATCACTTCCAACTGAATAATAAAGAATGGAATAACAAGATAATTCACCAGGCATGCGATAGACCGCACAGACAGGTTATTCCCAACAGAATAATAAATAATAGAACCAGGTCATGCATAATACACACAGACAGGATGTTCCAACAGAATAATAAAGAATGGAACCAGGTTATGCGTAATCCGCACAGACAGGATATTCCAACAGAATAATAAAGAATGGAATAACAGAAGAATTTCACTATGTATGCGGTACTTCGCATAGACAGGTTATTCTAAGATAATAATAAAGAATGGAATAACAGAAGAATTTTACCATGTATGTGGTACTTCGCATAGACAGGTTATTCTAACATAATAACAAAGAATAGAATAACATAAGCTCTCTTCATGAATACGAAAGAAATAATACCCCTTACCTTAGAAGAAAAGTGGATACTAGAATAGTGAGGTAGCAGACTTCTCTTCTTCTTTCTCTCTATAATTTCTCTATAATAATTGCTCTTGGGAGACTTAGTGAATTGCTAAGAAATGAAGAAAGAATGAACTTCTATTTATAGGAAAATATAGTTTCAATAATTGCACATTTTGGGGCTCAAAATATTACAGTATAATACCTTCCTCTTTTTCTTCATTTTTAATTTAGTCTTACAAGTATTATCAAACTTGCACCACCTCCCCTAATAGTAAATAATGTGAATCAATAGTTCAATCATGTGACTCAATTGTATAATCATGTGAAAAAAACTAATTACAGTATAGTACCTCTATCTATACCTCTATTTTTAACTTAGTCATGCAAGTATTATCAATCTTGCACCAACTCCTCTAATAGTACAAGAATGTGAACCAATAGTACACACATGTGAATAAATAGTTATAAGTATGTGAAATAATATCAATTAATTTCTCATTTTATCCGGTGAATTAACCGATTGGTCAATATAACCTCCAGAAATTAATTATTATCGAAATAAATGTCGATTTCCACTAACACTAATAATTTCCACACAATGGAACTATCAATTTCATCTTTAATCGACATAAACTTATTCATCATTAATATTATAACTCACAATATTTAACAACCAGGTCGTTCCCAGGAAAGAGGGGGCTTTCCGATAAGGATTTCTCCCTATTGGCGCGCAATTAGATTATCTAACCTCTCCTTGATAGAACTTCTAGACATTGTCAATATTGCAAATAATAATATGAATAACTTTGTCGTCTCAATTATTGATTTAATAATATATCATATTATGCAGATGATACTGTGACAATAATTGAATCAATAATATGAGAGATATGATGCAGCAATTACTGTAGCAATAATTGAGTATAACTGAGTGACTTATCACGTAAGTATCAATAATCAATACCGTGTGCTACTATGCAACCACGCGTATTACTGTCCTTTTACTACCGAGTAGTTCAACAGTTTTAACGGTAACACTTTCGCCGTTATTTTTATAAAAAGACAATTCTGTCATTTTCTAACTACGACAATACTTCCGTTGTGGGGTCCACCAATGATTGTGCCATCGTACGAATATTTCCCGACAAAAAGAATATTCCCTGACCAAACGAATATTTTATAACAACTTACATACTTTGCAAAAAATTTCACATATCACCCTTAACTTTAACCTTTTATCAATTTAACCATTTACGAAATAAAATAATAATTATAAAAAAATTGAATACTTTCATTTCATAAAATTCGCGGTCTTACATTTTATATATATACCTGCTTACTGCATTTATATCAATTGCAGCATCATGTGAGCCTAGAAATCATGTGATCACAGATTCAGTATACTGAATCTAGACTCGGTTCTCGTGATGAACCTTTTCAGCTGTAAGCAGCTTGTAAATTTATCTGTGATGTTTGGATCTCCTCAGATGGTTTTCATACCCACGAGGAGTTCAACACCTTTTTGTACATTATTTTCATACAGATGCCTCGCATCTGGAAAATAAAATCAACCAAGCCGAATACAGAATAAAATGGAGGTATCAAAGGCCTCACTTACTAATGAGCACAAGGGTTTGAAAAACCTCTTTTCTAAAACATCATTGCTATATCTTGTTTAAAACTGAATTTTTTTACATAAATTCTAACCCTTTGTATATAGGTGCAAACGAGGCATATCACTACTTCCAAATAACAGCACATTGACCCCCCCCCCACACACACACACATTCATATAATAATTTCTAGAAAAGTTGCGGTCACCGTGGCAACACAGATGTCGAGGGGTGCCTAACACCTTCCCTCCGCATAAGCAAGTCCCCAGACCCTAATTGAATCTCGGTTTCACCGACCCATTTAGCAGTGTCACATCACTGGGTTAATGTGCAAACCTTTTCTCGGTTGTGTTTGTACAACCAGTTAAAAAACTAACTGGCGACTCTTACAGTCCAATCGTCGACATTATACATGTCGGACCCTTTTCACTTGTTTTTTAAATAAATCTCACATAAAATGAGAACACAAAAAAATAGGTAACGAAAAGGGATAAATAAAAATTCTGACGTCGACAGGTAGCGACTCTACTGGGGACTCCACTATTACAAGCTTTTCAAAACTGGTATATGCTTGTGTATGGATGTTACATTTATATTTATGATGAATGTGTATGAATGCATATCTTTACTGCGATTAATGTTTTACACTATATCTACCTGTGATATTAGTGCTTCACAAATGTCATCATTTTCATAAACGGTGAGACACGTTGTATGTGAATGTATGTTGTGTGGTCCCTCCACTAGGAGGCTATCCTGTCAGTGTTTGATTACTGGACTCGTAGGAAGACTAATTCTCGCGAGGCTCAGGAAATGCACCACCCAAATTCGCTCCAGTTGAAAGACCGAATTAACTTCCCATTATGTAATTTGCGATGATTTGGGAACCTTCATGCCAAAAAGTCGTGAGAGTAACCTAAGATAGGTCAGCCTCTGATAAACCAAATGCGGAGGAAAGTCTCTTCATGCTTTCTCATTTTAAATTACTTATAAAGTCAATTACTTGTAATTTACATTCCATATTCATCTCCATGTAATGAGAAATATGAAGAAATATGTGCATATACATATTTAAATTAACATGTTATCCTATATTACAAACAGCTAACATCCGTTTTGCAGGACAAAATTCCTAAAATGGACACATCACATAGCATGTTAACATTTACACCATCCCTAAAACTAAACTATGTTAGTTATGTCACAGGGAAGCATTCAGACCTGTTACCCAATCAAAGTCCAAAACGGTCACAGGCCTACAGCCAATCATGTCCTCATCTGACCAGTCTAATCCAGTTTCTCGCTAGGAATTTGATGGATTAAGTAAACAAATTATAAATTTGGCTATTCTGCTTGAAGAACTACATCAATCTATGCAGGGTCCAAAAATACCCGTCCATGCTGAATCCTCCACACAAGGAGGAACTCAAGGTTCTGATAAAGCCATTACAATACCTGAATTGCAGTTGGATACAACCAGTAAAAGTCATGATGCCGCCCATCTCACAAGAGATCCAGACACCGGTGACATCAAAAAGAAAGTTCTTCAAATGGAAGAAACTCTTCACGCTATCAAAGGAATTGGAGCACACGGGAGTGTTTCATATACCGACCTTTGTATATTCCCTGGTGTTCATTATCCAAAAAAATTCAAAAATCTTGACTTTGAAAAGTATGACGGGTTAAGAGATCGTTACACCCATTTGAAGGTTTTCATTGGAGAACTCGGATCTTATGCAGAGGATGAGAAGCTTAGAATGCAGCTGTTCCAAAAGAGTCTGACTGGGAAAGCCCGTTTGTGGTATACCAGACTAGACAATGCAAAGATCAATAGCTGGGAAGAGCTGGCACATGCTTTCCTTGCGCAGTACAGCTTCCAATCTCAAATGGCTCCTGACCAGTACCAGATTAACAAGGTCAAGAAACAGCCTAACGAGTCTTTTAGAGAATATACTCAAAGGTGGAGGCGTCTTGCGGCTCAAGTAACTCCTTCTATGACAGAATCAGAAATAGTCATGACCTTCATAGACATACAAGAAGCTCCTTTCTATGAAAGAGTATTAGCCGTATAGATAAACCATTTTCTGAAATGATCAAACATGGGGAGATGGCTGAGATGGGATTAAAGTCAGGAAAGATTCAAGACCTAGCTGCCCTTAAAGCTGTTGCTGAGCACATCCAATCCGAAAATTATTGAAACAACCCCTAGAGGGTCCATAAAAAGAAAGAGGAGGATGTTTTCTTGATACTACAGGGTCAAAAAGGTAATCAGACCATGCCTATCCAGAGGAGAAATTATACTCATATTCAAGCACAGTCTTTAAACCCTCTAATACCAAAAGGTGGAGAAGTCAAACGCCCTCGAGTGTTCACACCCTTAAGGGACTCTCTCGAGAATATTCTCACTTTTCTAACCACACAGAAGAAAATCACGCATCTTCTTCCACCAGCCAACCCTAATGGTAGGGGGTTTTAATGCTGCTTGAAAATGTACTTATCATGCTGGGGCATCTGGACATGATACTCAAGATTGTTGGGCCTTGAAACACAAGATCCAAGATTTGATAGACAACGGGGAGATCGTGGTCACTAAACCGGATCAACCTCACGTTCAAGACAACCCTCATCCTCAACACAAAGAGGAAGAGGTTAACATGATCAATTAGAGCAATGGATAAAGTTTTGATTTCAGCGGCGAGTCATCTCAGACCATCAAAGACGGTGCTGACAAGTGGGATTATGCCAAGTTCCAGTTCGTAATGGAACGAAAGATAAAAGCTCTTTACAAATAAATTGGGCAATTGGCAGAACTGGTGACCTACCATCATCAAGTTACACTCCAGTTAGTAAGCCAGGAGTATGCTAGTCTCCCTCCTCTTGTCATGAATATTCCCTCATCACCTCCAGAAAGTGAAACAATGGAGGACAAAGTGGCAAAGAGAGCGAATGCCAAAGCTCGTCAGGATTTTGCCAACAGAAGGGAATTTACATATCTGGGCCAACCGATGGAGGAAATCCTTCAGATGCTAATAAATAGAGGAAGGATTACTTCCCTTCTACCTCCAATCAATCCTCGTTCAGGACGGTACAATTTTAATGGAGTATGTCAATATCAATCCCATTCTCGCGGTCACAAGACAGAAGAATGCTGGGCACTCTGCCACTTTATACAGAATCTCATCGACAGCGGTGTCTTGCAGATAGCAGATGATGATACTGTGATACGTGGTAGTGAGAACATCTATCCTACTAAATGGAAGGGATTGGTAGCACTTATCTCCACTGAGGCTGATGGAATTGTCAAGCCACTCACTATACCAACAATTCAATTCAGAGGAAGCAACAATCCTTTGAAAGTGGCCACTCCCTAACCAATCAACTTACCATGCAGAGCTCAATATCCTATTGTTAGCTTGCACATAGTTCTGTGGAATTATGAAGAAGGTGAAGGATCCACCTCGCATACAACTGCTACAGTGTCGATGGAGAATCCACTGTATCTTCCCCAATGGGTGATGAAGTTTACCATCAAATCAAAGGGGAAAATACCCATGGAGAAGATTAAAAAATTCCTCCGCACTATGGGTCATAACGAAGCCAAGGTGGTTGTAAGCTTAAGAGAAGCTCCACACCAAATCTCAATTTTGGACTTGGTCTTAACTTCCGAGGATCACCAGAAGATCTTACTGAAAGTTTTAGAAGAAGCCTATTTACCAACATCAGTGGATACGAAAAATTTTTAACACCTGGTTGATCACATTTTTAACAACAATGTGATATCCTTCACTGATGATGACATACCGCCAGAAGGGACCGATCATTGCAAGTCGTTACACATTGTGGTCTTGTCCTCCGGATACATTCTAGCTGGAGTCTTGGTAGATGGAGGTTCGTCTCTAAATATATGTCCTTATGCTATGTTGTTGAAGATGAATGTCAATCTCAACCGAATCCGAAGTAGCCATACGATCATCAAAGCTTTTGATGGATCCCGCTGGAATGCAGTCGGAGTAATTAAGTTGTCAATCGAAATTGGTCCCTATACATTCTGCGCGTCTTTCCACGTACTCAAGATAGATTTGGGATACAACCTGCTCTTGGGAAGACCGTGGATTCATATGGCTGGGGCAGTCCCCTCCACCCTTCATCAGCAGCTGAAATACATTATCAACAATAGCCTAGTCACGATCAACACTGAACCAGTCAGTTTTAATGCCTTGGAAGTGAGCAATACTCAATACTATTGGAACGCCATTGCCCGTAGCCAAGATCTTTGCCGAAGTAATGTCGACTACTCAGGAAATGATGTCCTTGGGTCATCAGCCAGGACAAGGGCTGGGTAAAGATCACCAAGGTATCAAATACCCCATCCAAGTAGCCAGGAAAACTGGGACAGCTGGACTAGGCTATTCTGCCAGTTATAGTCAAAGGAATCCTCATAAGCATCAGCAGATTTCTTCAGCTTCAACCATATGGCGTTTATCTTCTCCATCAACCTTTGAGTCTGCAAAACCTCTTGTAAAGGTGCCAACCAGCGTGATGGCTATGCTATTTCCCAAACCAGTGTCGTTCAAAGTAAAAGAAGTCTTTGTTCCAGATCCTAGAGTGGATGAAGAGAAACAAAGATTCAAACAAAATGTCATCCGGATAATGTCGGGCATGCGCATCATTGTTCATGATGAACATACAAATAGATACACCACAGACGATGATTGCCCAGACGTTATGGTCATTATTCGGGAGAAGGAGGACGATGAAAGCCCCTCAATTAATGCAGTCCACCCAGACTTTATCCTTACCAATTGGAGCAGCACTCCTTGCATTGGTCGACAAAGGTAAAACGGTCAGGAACTCTTTCTGCCTTGTAGATATCATAACTGCATACTTTTCTGTACAGTATTAGCAGTCATTTTACCAGTGCATACTAACACTTTGTATGATTAAACAATTTCACATATACTAAGTGAAAGCATATTTTGTTTCAGGACCCTGAATTTAGATGTGCCTGTACTTGCTGATACGGTGCCTCTTCTCCACAAAGATTGTGACTTTGATGTAGAGATGAATTCAGCCTTGATGGAAACACAAGAGGACATTGAGGTGCCTTTTGAAATTTAAGAATGGGTCAAAGACAAACCTAAACCCAACCCTTATCAAACTATTTCCTTCAATCTTGAAACCTTAAAAAACCCTAAATTAATCCAGATTGGTTCAGACCTTACCCCAAGCCAACGAAATGGCATGGTTACGCTATTAACCCAATTCTAGGATGTGTTTGCATGGTCTCATGAAGACATGGTGGGTTTGTCCACTGACATTGTTCTTCATCGCCTTCCCATTAAAGAGGGATTCAAGCCAGTCAAGCAGAAGCTCAGGCAGTTGAAGCCTGAGTGGAGTTTGAAGGTGAAAGAAGAAATTGTGAAATAATTTCAAGCTGGTATTATCATGGTGTCTACATATCCTAAGTGGATATCCAAAATCGTGCCCATTCCTAAACCTGGAGGAAAGGTGCGAGTTTGCGTGAATTACCGGGATTTGAACAAAGCTTGCCTTAAAGATAGCTTTCCCGTGCCATTCATCCACATTCTCATTGACAATACTGCTCAATACGGTATGTACTCCTTTGCTGATTGCTTTGTGGGGTACCATCAGATCATGGTTGCTGAGGAAGATCATGAGAAAACTGCTTTCATCACGCCTTGGGAAACCTTTTGCTATAGACGGTTGTCTTTCGACCTCATCAATGCCGGAGCTACTTATCAGATAGCTATGATGGCTCTTTTCCACGATTTAATACACAAAGAGATAGAGATCTACATGGATGACATCATTGTCAAATCCCAGAGGGAGGATGACCATTTAGACCATCTCAAAAAGCTTTTCAATAGGTTGCGTAAGTACAACTTGAAGTTGAATCCATCCAAGTGTGCCTTTGGCGTTAAATCAGGCAAGTTGCTAGGATTTCTAGTCAGCCACAAAGGAATTGAGCTGGATCCTACCAAAATCCAGGCCATTAGAGAAATGACCATTCCTCAGACAAAGAAGGAAATACGGGGATTTTTGGGAAGAATCAACTTCATTAGCAGGTTCATCTCTCAACTCACAACAACCTGTGAGCCTATCTTCAAGCTGTTAAGGAAGAACTCCTCCATAAAATGGGATGATGAGTGCCGGAAGGCCTTCCTTATCATTAAAGAGCAGCTAGTCAAAGCTCCTATTTTGGTACCACCCAGGGATGATGTTCCCATGTTCATATACCTTTCCATAAGTGACAATGCTATGGGCTGCATGCTGGGACAGAAAGATGATAGAGGCCAAGAATGAGCTATCTATTACCTTAGCAAAAGAGTCAGCATCAGTGAACACAAGTACACTCTGATTGAGAGAACTTGTTGTGCTTTAGCATATGCTACCATGAGGTTACAACATTACCTCCATGGGCACACAACCAATCTCATATCCCGCGTTGATCCTCTCAAGTATGTGTTCAGTAAACCCATACTGAATTATCGGCTGTTCAGATGGCAGTTGATCCTACAACAATTTGACGTTGTTTACGTGACTCAAAAGTCCATTAAAGGTTAAGGAATTACGGATCAACTAGCCGTCGCACCCTCAGGGGATTTAAAACCCTTGGAAACCTACTTCCCCGATGAAGGGGTAATGGCAATTCAGCCACACCATCAGTATGATACACGCCAAGCATAGAAGATGTATTTTGATGGAGCTATTAATATGGAAGGTTCTGGAGCTGGAGCAGTTCTAGTATCCGGTACGGGGGAGCAGTATCCCGTTATCGTCAAATTATAGTTTTTCAGTACCAACAACACAGCTGAGTATGAAGGCTGTATCATGGGGCTAAAACTTGCCCGTTCAATGGGTATCAGACGATTAACTATCTTTGGGGATTCAGAGTTGGTAATCAAACAATCCACGAGAATCTATCAAACCAAAGAGCTACGTTTACTGCCTTACCATCGACAGGTTTTATAGATGGCTTTGGAGTTCGAAGAGATCTCCTTTCTACACACTCCTCGTAATAGGAATGACTTCGCAGACGCATTAGCAACGTTAGCCTCCTTGATTTACATGCCTGATAAGGAACACATGCCAAGCGTCACAGTAGCCCTGCAAAAGGCACCAGCCTATGGGAACTATGTTGGAGAAGTATCGGATGAACTACCTCCCATCCAACAACCTTGGTA
The DNA here is from genome assembly GCA_016801055.1 of Panax notoginseng. Lineage (NCBI taxonomy): Eukaryota > Viridiplantae > Streptophyta > Magnoliopsida > Apiales > Araliaceae > Panax > Panax notoginseng. Next base: position 155,942,873 of record CM029015.1, on the reverse strand, counting down.
TCAGTATATCCAGGAGTACTTGCGAGATGGATCTACACCCACTGAGGCGAGCCTGAATAAACAAAGGCGGATTCATCGACTTGCTATGAAATTCTACCTGAGTGGAGATGCACTCTACAAGAGAGATGCGGGACTAGGTATCCTCAGATGCCTGGATAAGGACCAAGCTCAGAGATTCATGGATGAGGTCCATGGTGGAGTTTGTGACCCACACATGAGTGGCCCCCTCCTTGTTAAGAAGATCCTCAGGACAAGACATTACTGGCTATCTCTCAAAGCTGACTGTAATGACCACGTCAGGAGATGTTATTAATGCCAAATTCATGGAAATCCTATCCACGCCCCTCCACGGGAGCTCCATAATATGAGTTCACCTTGGCCTTTTTGAATGTGGGGAATGGACGTGATTGGGCCCATCGAGCCGAAAGCCAGTAATGGACATCACTTCATCTTTACCATGATCGACTACTTTACAAAGTGGATAGAAGCAGCCTCCTTCCCCAGGGTTACCAAAGAAGTCGTCATTGCTTTCATCAGAAACAATGTCATTTATCGATACAGAGAACCCGAGGTAATTGTATTAGACAATGCTCAGAACCTCAACAACAAAATGATGGAGGAACTATGCAGTAAATTCCACATCAAACACCTTAACTCCATCATCTACCGTCCAAAGATGAATGGTTCTGTTGAAGCGGCTAACAAAAATATCAAGAAGATTATGCAAAAGATGTCCGCCAACCACAAAGGATGGCCTGAATTATTGCCTCTTACTCTGTTAGCCTACAGAACACCAATGCACACTTCAACTGAGGCAACCCCCTATGCATTAACCTATGGGATGGAAGCAGTACTCCCCATAGAAGTAGAAATGGAATCCCTTAGAGTGTTGATGGATGCTCAGCTAGATGAAGATCAATGGGTACAAGACAGGTATCACCAATTGTCTCTGATAGATGAAAGGCGAATCGCGACTATCTTCCATGGTCAACTATATCAATAAAGGATCGCCAGATCCTACAACAGAAAAGTCCGGCTACGGCAGTTTAAATAACATAACTTGGTTTTAAAGAAGATCCTCAATAACCAAGATCAGTCTAAGGGAAAATTCGCTCCTAACTGGGAAGGCCCATTTATTGTCAAGGAGGTATTGACATGAGGTGCTCTCAGATTACAGGAAATGGATAGCGACGAATTTCCACAGATTATTAACTCGGACACCATAAAATGGTACTATGTCTGAAGTTACCATCAAGCAAGCATCCTGGTATTAGATCATCAGATCATCAGTCATTCCGGTTCTTTAACCTTTTACCACATACAACTCTTTTCCACACTTTGCCCCTCAGGGAAACATACTCTTCAAGCCAACAGCCTGGCTTCATTGCGCTCATATAACTCAGGTCATCCCACTACGGATTGAACCTCTCGCGTTTGCAGTTTGGATACCCATACATGGGATCAAACTTCTCATACCTGCAGTTTGTCCTCAACCTAGGATCAAACTTTCTCTTCCCCGCAGTCTATTTTACATATGGGATTAAACTTCCTTCCTCACAGTTTGACCTGTACATGGGATTAATCTTTCTTCCCCGTAGTTTATCCTGTACATGGGATCACGCTTTTCAACTCGCCCTGAGGGGCGCACTACATCGACCTGATCTCCTTGATACACGAGAGTACGTAGGCAACCATATTCTATATGGCCCGATCGCAATAAACAAAAAATAACAAAAACATTTCTACCCTTTTCTAAAAAAACAAAAACCACAAAAACACTTCTACAACCTTTTTCATCAATAAAGCTTCTACACCCATCTGCCTTTCATAAACAGCGTTGAACCTCTTACATAAGGTTCGAACTACGCAGACCTGATCTCCTCTTCAATAGGAGTACGTAGGCAGCCATTTATGGTTCGGTCTCACCCCCTACCAAAACACAAATACCTGTCAATGGTACTGGGATCAAACTTCAATTCACCATATTTAATTGGCTTCAAACCAATGGGATGGAATTACCCAACCTCTCCTCGTGAGTAGGAGATTCGGCGACCATCTAAGTTGCGGTTGTGCCTCAAAGAGCAACACCAATCCATAAGAGATGGAATTAACTAGGCTCCTCCTAAATAGGAGTACTGGCGACCATCTGTGGTGCGGTCAATCTCAGAGAGGAAAGCCACAATCCTCTCCACATTTCCATATAGAAACCAGTCCCAAGACACCAAAGCTGGTAGGAATACATACAGATCCATGATCTATTTTGAAGTATCCAGAGACAACTCAATGTCCATCCAGCAAGGAGGAATTCAGAATACATCAAGATCACAAGCCCTAAAGAAGCAGGCAAATATCAAGCAAGTATCATAGCATATCTAAAAGGGAAGTGATCAAAAATATATTTCCCTGCAATATATAATACTATTTGATATACATAATGTAAACTGTACATGACAAAATGGCTAAGCTAGTCTGTGCAGGAAAGTACAAGTCCATCTACAAATCGGTGTATATGCAAGCTAACAAGCCCAACATGGCATCCCTATCCAAAGAAGGAGGTAAAGCTGTGGTCTCCTGTTCGAGGATTCCACACGACCCAACATATTTGCAGCCATCTGCATGGTGACCATATGCTCATCGATGTAAGTGCTCATCTCTGCAAGCATGCCAATGGTAAGGGACCTCACTGTAGTACTATCTGTGATGGCTACATCCTGGGTAGATATAGCGCTATCCCTCTCAGCTATCACTGCATCTCTGGCTGATCTGGCCTCATTTCGCTCGACAACAGCGGTATCTCTACTACCCAATGCCTCGTCCCTCTCTAATAGAGCTGCGTCTCTCCCATCAAGGGCAGTCAACATCAGGGATCTAGCCTGATCTCTCTCAAAGGTCATTAGATGAAGTCTCTGCTCAAAGTACTAGGCTGAATGCTAAATCACGACAGTGCTAGTACTGGGAGAATCTAAAGGAATTATTGGCAACCTAGTAGATGGCTCCTCCTCGGTGTGAGAATCAATGTCCTCCATGGGCTCTCCACCATCTGAGTTAATACTCGACAATGTGGATACTACCTCAGTCAGTGCAGTCTCTGTCTCCATTCATGCGAAATACTATGCAGAATAACCTGGATGACTAATAGAGAAAGCGGCTATCTCACGCTGATCCCAACATGCATACACACGGGATCTGTCCTCTGCTGAAAGATAGTAAGAAGCTAAACGCTGGCCCAGCGCCCCCTCGAAAGGATGAAAATCCTAAAACTGGTCAAACTGCGACATCACGGCCAGTGGATGGTAAGTAGTCATGCCCCTCAAACCAGCTAGAGGGATGTAATCCATGCCCAGATGTGAAACCCCAGAGTTTATGAATAAAGATTTAATTTTTTTGAAATATTTTTTAAATATTATGGTGTGAATTTGAGATAATGTTATAGTTGTGGGTAGTATTTATAAATTTTGCAAAGTATGCAAGTTGTTGTATTATATTCGATTGGTCGGGGAATATTATTTTTGTCGGGGAACGGAGTGACGGTCCAGATGATAGCATTAGTAGTCCTCACTATTCTATAAAATAGTGTGACAATAAATGTAATGAGGACTTATTCTGAGAGTGGATATTGTCTAGAAAATAGTATTTGTATTAAAACTCACAGCACTCTTGTTATATATTAAAGATTGTATTTGTATTCTGTACCATGTATTGGCGACTCAGAATAGGTGATGTATACCTATTTTGGGGGCATCACATTTGGTATCAGAGCTTAGGAATATAATCCCTGGCTGAGGTGTGAGATAAGAACTAGGAGGGGAGAGACGGAAAATTCCTTCGCTAGTATGACCTACCTAAGTTTATTTTTTATTTAATTGGTCGGTCAGAGTATAGAGATAATATGTGATATGTTAATTAACCCTTGTTTTGTGGCAGTATTTGAAAATGACAGCTGAAAATGTCAACAATGGAGTGAATGAGACCGTGGAGACACCTCTAATCACCAACCAGGATAATGTAATATCAGGCGAAGAAGAAATTAGAGATATCTACGTGATAAGTGAAGAACTAATAGTTGCGCCCGAGCAAGTTCCAGAGGTAGCAGCTGAGAGTGAGGAAGAAGAGGAACCTGAGGAGAATTGGTTAGAAGAAGTTTATGATCAAAACTTAGAATTACAAAATCGTGTTCATGAGTTAGAAGAATAGGTTGAAGAACGACAAGCGGTCGTGGAACAAAGGGATGCAACCATTTAAAATTGTGTTACCCGGTATGTGATGCTCGAACAAAATCACGCTTTGGCAGAGTGTAAGATATTAAGGTTGGAATCTGAGAATTCATATATCAAGGATCAGCTGAAAGAAGAAACAACTGAGCGAGTGAGAATGAAGGATGCGTGGGTAAAAGCTGCACGACATGTTGATATTGTAGAAAGAGACGTCCGATCCAAAAAGGCTAAAATAGATGATATACATTTCTCTTTTTGGACAGTAATTGGAAGAACCCAACATCGAGTTTTGAGTTACCCTGTACAGAGTGGTCAATCTCAATTCGATATGGATTGAAGATTGATGATTCAGATCATGAATCAGGAGTACGATGAAGCAGTTGAGGGTGGAATATGTCATATAGAAAAGTTAATTCCAGCGGTAGTGATGACACCAAATACTGCCCCAGACGAGTCAAAGCCAGATAGTTCAAGGGAGAGCGGTTGTCAGGACTTCCCAACAAGTGAGGAACCCAAATGAAGTTATCGCGGGTAAGCTAATCATAAACCCTTGCGAAGTTTGTACCTTATTCGATACCGGTTCCACCCACTCTTGTATTTCACCTAGTTGTGTTCAACGTTTAAACTTGACTCTTAAGAAATATAACTTTGACTTATCTGTTAAAACTCTATTAGGAGGAACCTTCGTTACCTCCACTATTTATAAATCTTGTTTGATTCAAATCAACACTTTCACGTTACCTATCGATCTTATCTCTTTGAAAATACTTGCCTTTGATGTGATTTTTGGAAACGATTAGTTAATTACTCATCAAGCTTTTCGTAAGGTTGTTAGCTTTCATACTCCTAACCAACCTGTTATGTGAATTTAAAGTAACCAAACCACTAAAGTCAATCATTGTCATATCAAGCTATAAGTAAAGAACCCGATTCTTTCGTTGTTGACTTCCTTGTGTGGGATGCATCGAAGCCAAACTTTCCGTAGGAGACGTTGTGAATGACGATGTCAAGTTAATAGGTATCAATGTGACGTGGTATCCAAGTCTTGGATGAGGGTCACAGTTTTGAATGATATTTTTATTATTAATAAAGTTCCTGACGTATTCGTGAAGACTTATTAGCCTACCCCAGAGCGTGAAATCGAATTTTGTATTGACCCCAGTACAAAACCCATTTCTTAAACCCTTAAATATTTCTTCAAGTAAAGCGAATGTATCATGCGCCAAAGACGTTGGCTCGAGCTGTTGAAGATTATGACCATACCATTCAATATCATCATGGAAGAATGAAAGTGGTAGCTGACGAGTTAAGTAGAAGATCGTATGCGAGTGAGATGTTGTTAACACAAAGACCCATTTCTTATAACTTACAAATGATGAAGATAGAGTTAAAGACTTTAGGGACCCACGTGAAGATAACGAATATACGATTAGAATCGATTTTAATCGATAAAGTTAAAGCCGCTCAAGCTACATACTCAGAGCTGATGAATGTGAAGAAGAAGGTTCAAGAAAGCGTTATCTCAAGCCTCGATTTAATTGACCCATTTTTAATCCTCGATCGAGTAGGAACTGTGGCCTATAGACTCGTCTTACCGCCAAGTATACCGCGTGTTCATAACATTTTTCACGTATCGATGTTACGTAAATATGTGGACGACCTGAACCACATTATTGAATTAAAACTAGACGAGATTGCAGAAGATTTAACGTATGAGAAGATACTTGTTAACATCTTGGATAAGAAGGATCATATTCGACGCTCAAAGGTTATACCTCAAGAGTTAGAATTTGAAGTAAAGTCAAGGTATCCTCATCTGTTCGGCATACCAGGTACGTACGTAAATTTCGAGGGAGAAATTTCATGAGGGGAGATTGTGAAACCCCATATTTTATGAATAAAGATTTAATTTTTTCGAAATATTTTTTAAATATTATGGTGTGAATTTGAGATAATGTTATAGTTGTGGGTAGTATTTATAAATTTTACAAAGTATGCAAGTTGTTATATTATATTCGATTGGTCGGGGAATATTATTTTTGTCGGGAAACGGAGTGACGGTCCAGATGATAGCATTAGTAGTCCTCACTATTCTATGAAATAGTGTGACAATAAATGTAATGAGGACTTATTCTGAGAGTGAATATTGTCTAGAAAATAGTATTTGTATTAAAACTCACAGCTCTCTTGTTATATATTAAAGATTGTATTTGTATTCTGTATCATGTATTGGCGACTCAGAATAGGTGATGTATACCTATTTTGGGGGCGTCACACCAGAGCATGAGTAATAAAGCTGTAAGGTAAGCTGAGCCCTGAGCATGGCAATATACTAAACGGGTCTACAATATCAGCTAAGAAAATAGACCAAGATGAAGCATCCGTACACTCCGCAGGCTGAAATGAATATGACATGGCTATATCATGGGTGAAACAATACCCATGCCATCTGAAAGTGCCAATCGGTCTCAAGTGTGACATGAACCACACGTATAGCATGACCGAACTGCCAATAAATACTCCTGTCAGATAAGTGCAGCAGTATGTAGCGGACCTCAATGTCTCAACTATAATCATAGGTATGATGGTACGACCCTCCCTGAGAGCTCTCACCGCCATGATAACTCCTATGTCCAACTCATCCATATACAGTGGCATATAGACACATGACAGTACGCACAATAGCAATACATCTGCCATGGCGAGACGCCAATGATCCTCCGGTGTGGTGAAATCCTCGAAATGATGCACGCAAGGTCTGTCCAGTGGGAGCATCGTCAACCGTGCATACTCCTCCAGAGTGGGAGTCAACTCCTAGGTCCCAAATCGAGAAACCTGCCTCTCCAATACCCAGTGCTCCAGTATGACATCCACAAATCATGTTGGAACTTGAAACATCAACAGGGTTATAGTATGCTACAATAAATGATCTACGTTCACCTTGTCTGATGGTGACATGCTATCATACCACGATCACATACCTGATACCACCAATAAAGGTGGGGTATGATCAATACAGCTAACTGTCGAAGAAGACATCGGCACGGGCCATGTCATAAGACCATCTAGGGGTCAATGCTGAATATCGCTGGACATACATACATATGCATAACATGATACATGCATTACAGATAATAGATGGTAATATGATTTACGGAATGGAAAAACTGTACATACATTCCTAAGTATATCATCATCTAATACATCATCTCTGTACAGCTACAAATATAGGGAAATGGGGCACAGACGTCTTACTACTAATAGAGGCCTATCAAAAGATATAACGAGAATACACATCAGAAGAAGACAATGGTGTCAATGTCCACATCATCAATCCTGTCCATCTGATGTAACTACTCCTGAGTCACTGGATCTCTATCAACAGGGATATCAGGCCGATACAAAGGAGGATCTGCACCGGCAAAACCAATGGGTCATCTGAGGGGCCAGCGCCTGAGCTGGAAGGATCAAACGAATCTGCCTCTACCGGATCTCTGCCCAAATGCCGAATAAAGATATGTGCCTGGTCTATCTACGGCTGTAGCAGGTGTACCTACGGTACCCTTACGTGGGTCCCACCCCTCCAGCTCGGTCTAGTTCGAGTTGCAAAGGAGTTCTCACAAGCTGAAAAGGCCAAAGCAGGGATAAAAACGCTACGCGATTGAGCAGAATAGCTTACAATCCTGGTCTTCTCAGATTAAACCTTGGGTCTGTACATCACTCATTGGTATTCGCCCAATCACAGGGTATACTATGCCAATGATCTCAGACATTACAAGTTACAGTCGGCAATACCTTACACAGGTCCAATGCCGATCACTCAGGATCGTCAACCTCATTTACAACAAGAAACCCCGACGGGGGTTACAACGTGCTTGTATATATCAAAATACAACAACCCCAGCGGGGGTCACAACGCATTATCATCCATTGATGTACGTATCAATGAAGGTCAAGCAGCCTTGAAGTTATTTCAGCCGGTGGCAAGTAAACCCATCGAAGCATCGAGAGCTATTCGTGGATTTCATACTTGGGTACTCATATTCCCGATCGTCTCCCCAGTGGGGGTTACAGCGCATGTTCCGTTGACACACACATCAACGATGATCCAACATGTCTCCCTGGTAGGGTTTACAACGCATGTTTCGTTGACACACACATCAACGATGATCCAATACGTCTCCCCGATGGGGGTTACAATGCATGTTCCGTTGACACACACATCAACGATGATCCAACACGTCTCCCCGGCGGGGGCTGCAACACATGTTTGTCGTTGATACACATGTCAGCGAAGGTCAAGCAACCTTGACATCAGTTCAGCCATTGGCAAGTAAACCCAATGTTGCATCAGAAACCATCTGATGATTTCATCAGTTGATAAACACATCAACAAAGTCCAAGCAACCTTGGCATTTATCCCCAGCAGGGAGTTCATCCATTGATCTACACGTCAACAGAGGATCAAATGTAACCGTGACGGGGTTACAACGCGTGGTAAACCGTTGGTTCACACGTCAACGAAGGTCAGGCAGCCCAGACAACATTTGTTGTTGGTATTAAAACCAACAGAACATTGACATACTCTAGCGATACAAACTAGGAAAGGTCAACATCATCAAGAAGGATTGATGATGGAATATATTATACATATCCTCAAATAGACAAAGCTTTATCCCCACAGATCTCTTACACATAAGACGAACTTCTTCGGAATCAGGTCTGTATCAAGGACTGTGGTGATAACCCCAACGTCAACATCCTTAAGGATTTAGATCACACATCCAATCTGGTCATCATTGCCAAATCCCTAGTAAAAGCTATAGGGAGATAGCAATCATCCTCAGCATGTTGGGCAATAACCCCATACACATGCATCACCAGTTGCTTCATGTCATATTTCAAGTGTCTAGGATTATTTATCCTATCCATGCCATTGCATTGCATGAATATGATAAAGAGGGGCATCTGTAGACACTCAAAATTTTTTGCACACCTGTTACTGACATTGCAGTAAGGCAGATTCGTCTTTCAGAGATAACCCTGGAAGACAGTTCACATCCAGTCCGGATACTACCGGAAGTTCAGTTTCAACCCCAGAACACACACTGGGAGTAACAGCCTTAACCCCAGAACACACACCAGGAGTAACAGTTCCAAACTCGACGATGACACCGAGGCCTGCAGTTCCAATACCGGAACACACACCGGAGAAGACCGATTCATCCCGGAGATAACCCTGAGATGTTCCAGTCTTAGTCCCAACCATGGGAGTAGCTACCAACCTTGGCGATAACCCCAAGGAATGCAGTTCCGGTGATAACCCCTAAAATGCTTATGTCAAATGCAATCAGCTTCAATCTCGGCGCTCACAATGAGATACTCAGTACCAACCCAGAGATAACACCGAGAGGACATGCATACCTCAGAGATGACACTGAGGACCTTCAACACTTGCAGCAGTTCAATCTCACCGATAACTCTGAGCAACGTCTACTTTATCAGCCCAATCGGCGATAACCCCGGTGAGGGGAAAAGTCATCATCTCGCCACTATAACACCACACCGTACCGTCTCAATGCTTTGATACATACACAATGTCCCACAAAAGCCAAGGAAAACCAATCCCGAGTGACTATTGCGCAAGATAACAGATAGAATTTAAAGCTGAAGACCGGAGGGCATCGTCCCATCTTCATGACTTCGTACAACCTCTAATCCCATGTCATTGCATAACTCTCGACAACAGCGGTCCGAAATCTGGGTACTTCGATTCCACGAGATTTGGTGTTCACTGTCTAAATATCATTTATCTATCTACCCATAAAAATGCAAACCATGCAATAGATAGAAATAAAATATTCCCCTTAAGGGTTACAACATCCGAATAATAATACAAATCCCAGGTTAAACTAACCTTAAACATCTGTGCGAAAATATAAATAATAAGTCTTAAACAACATCATTAAATAAAGTCTAAACATAAATACATCATCAATAAAATAACAAGTCTTCATCAGTTGCTAACTTTGCCCTTGCATTTACTAGTGGAAGGTTCATCGGTTCTTTCGTTCTTAACTGCAATGTTATTAATAAGCAAGAATGAGCACTATTGCCCACACGTATAATAATGACATAAAAGTATAATAATATGCGAGTGTATCAAAGACATCTGAATAAAAGCTCAACTTTTAAATCAAGAATGAATAACAAGAATCAAAATATTTTTGAGGGTCATAAGACCTTGAACTATGTCCTAGGTTATCAAGGGAACCTTTAACAGTCATAAGACTGTGGACCTTTCTTCTCGTACTTAGGGGGATCAGCCGTTAGTACCATACTGTGCACAATATCTTAATGCTAACGCATAAGTAAATCCCTTTACAGGGTTGTTCATCTCAGTTTGACATTCGAGTCCGCACCAAAGGAAGTTTGATTTGGATAATTCAATAAGGGTTCTAAAATTTAGAACTTTCATTAACTAAGGACTAGTTGAATCAATAAGGTTCACTAGTCTAACAGATTCAACAATAACCATATTCGATTTGAATAAGTATACAATAGAACGATTATTGTATAACTGAATCATGCTTTGAAAAGATAATCAATCTTTAATATAACATTTGAACTTGAATAATAGTAATGATAATTTACTCGAGGTAAATAATAATCGTGAACAATAATGACAAGTAGGGTTAGGAAACTTGCCTCGTGCGTAGATTACACTTTAACTAAGCACGTTCTTTGAATTTAATCCTACATACCATTCACATCCACAATACTAGTTAATTATAACTTAACTAATCATCATAAACTCATTCTCTTTGTCTACTTTGATTATTGACTATACTTGGTTAATTTACCACTTTGTCATATAATTTATACTTCATGAATAACAAGCTAATTATGCATTCATTAATTCGATCCACAAGCAATTATGTTATGGATGTGCTAAGAACTTAATTTAACATCTCATAATATGCCTAACAAATATTTATAATCAATAGACTAAGTTGCTAACACCTTTCCATACTTGAATGCTAAAAAAATATTTTCTGGACATTCTGCTAAGTGGCGCTGCGGTGCCACTTTTGTATTGAGTCTTGGCGCTGCGGCCTGGTACTTGGCACTGCGGCGCGGTGGCGCTGTGGCACGAGAAATAAACTAGGAGTTGGCGCCGCTGCGCGAAACCCCAAACTCTGAATTTCTAGTTCGCGACGAACACAGAATTCAGCGAAATCAACACTTTTTAAACACTAATTTCACCAATTTGCACATACCAACATGTTATAATTTATACATAATCATTACCCAACACTTATAGAGTAATTTTAACCCACTAGAACACATAATCACAGAATTAAAACATAAAATTTTCCACTGTTCTTGATGTTCTTGAAGTTTTGAACATAAATCATTAAAATTGACACTACGGATTCGTTATAACACCGAATCCATTCATTTAAACTTTGGTCTCTTCGTATCAACATGCAGAACAATATACGAGTGTAAATTTAACAAAAACATTTATGTTTGGCACACTAAAATTACGTATAAGGGCCATAAGGCCAAAAACCCAAACTCTATGAATTTTGAAATAACAAGTCATCGTATTATGAAACTTATGATATGGAATCATGCAATATATATATAAAACATGCTATACTTCTCGAATTATTACACATATCCTTATAATAACACCAATTCCCAATTCACAGAGATTAACAGAAGTTTTGAAAGCTATTTTTATAAAACTTGAATACGTGAAATAGAAATTTAGGAAGGAGAGTTTACCCTGAGATTAAAGTATATATATGTAGACTTAGATTCTTTCTTCAATTACTGAATTCTAACAAATCCTCTGAATTTTCTCTTGAATTCTTTCTGACTCTCAACTTAGCAAATAATGAAGAATACGTACGTTAACTCGACTGAACCTTTATGCACAGAGTTGAGGTCAGTTATTCCATTCGTGGTTTAACTGCCCCCAACTCCTCCTAAGGCCACATTTGGCTAGCAAACTAAGTTCAAAGCTCTTTATTTTAATTAAACCTTTTATCATATAGTTTAATTCATGTCACACTCAATTCAAATATCTTATTTAAATTAATTAAATAACATATAATAATCTCTCATAAGTTCACGTAACCATATAATTAATTTTCTCATTAATAAATAATGTCAAATTATTAACTCTCTAATTAATAATTAAATTACTTAAATAACATCATGCTTAATTAAATATTTCATTTAATTCAATAAACTTACATAATTACATACTTGAATAATAATTATTCTCTACATTAATTTATTAAATGTAACACATATAATTAAATTAATCTACCACATTTGCATCAAATAATTATTTAATTCAATAATGAAATCATCGAAAAATATTTATTTAATTCAATAAATATTAAAATTAAATTACAAAATTCTCGTTCGTCACATCTTTCCCCCCTTAAAAGGATTCTGTCCCCAGAATCACGACTCAATAATTTCGACCCGTTACATTCTCCCCCCTTACAAAGATTCTGTCCCCAGAATCGCTTACACATAATTTATGTAAATAAATGAGGGTAATTCTTCATCATATTCTCTTCGAGTTCCCACGTAGCCTCTTTAGCATTGTGGTTCCTCCAAATTACCTTAACAGAAGGCATAACTTTATTTCTGAGAACTTGTTCTTTTCGATCGACAATTTGGATAGGAATTTCTTCGTAAGATAAGTCTTTCTCAAAATGCAGGGGTTCGTATTCAATTACATGCTTGTAATCGGCTTTGTATGGTCGTAATACAGAAATATGGAAGACGTTGTGGACATTCTCAAGTGATGGAGGTAAGGCTACCTCGTACGCAACTTCTCCGATTCTTCTCACTACTTCAAAGGGTCCAATGAATCTTGGGCTCAATTTCCCTTTCTTTACGAACCTGATCTTCCCTTTCTAGGGAGAGACCTTCAAGAAAACATAACTACCTGATTCAAACTTGATAGTTTTACAATGTGGATCAGCGTATTTCTTCTGTCGATCTTGACCCGCTACCAGTCGTGCTCGGATTACTTTGACTATTTCTGCCGTCTGCTGTACCAATTCTGGCCCTAGCAATTGTCTTTCACTAACTTCATCCTAGTAAAGCGGAGTTCTGCACTTTCTGCCGTATAACGCTTCGTAAGGCGGCATGCCTATACTAGCGTGGTAACTGTTGTTGTAGTCGAACTCTACTAATGGTAGGTGATCATCCTAATTTCCTTTAAACTTCATCACACATGCTCTTAGCATATCTTCTAATGTCTGAATCGTTCTCTCACTCTGTCCGTCTATTTGAGGGTGGTAAGATGTACTCATTCGTAATTACGTACCCATGCATTCCTAAAGACGTTTCTAGAAATTTGATGTGAAGCGCGGATCCCTATTTGAAACTATTGATACCGGAACTCCGTGCCTCGAAACAATCTCTTTTACATATAGCCTGGCCAACTGATCTAAGTTGAATCTTATTTTGATCGGAAGGAAGTGTGCAGATTTTGTCAGTCGGTCAATGATAACCCATACTGCGTCGTAGCCTTTCTGAGTTATCGGAAGGCCAACCACGAAGTCCATTGTAACATGTTCCCATTTCCACTCTGGGATCTCTAACGGTTGTAGCAATCTACTCGGTCTCTGATATTTCACTTTCACTTTCTGATAGGTCAGACACTTGGCAACACATTCTGCAACATCACGCTTCAAATTCAGCCACCAGAAATATTGTCTAAGATCTTGGTACATCTTGGTACTACCAGGGTGAATCGAATATCGTAAACTATGAGCCTCGCTTAAAATATCTTCCTTAATCTCTTGTAGTAGCGGTACCCAAATTCTACTCTCAAATCTCAGTATTCCTTCCTTATCCATCTTAAATCTCTGTTCGGTTCCTTCAGATATCATCTTTGTCACCTTTTTGCATTCATCATCCTGAAGCTGAGCCTCCTTCACGTTATCTAGTAGAGTTGTACCAGATTGCATCTAAAATAGCTTCTCAACAATCTCCATTGGATACTTCACTTCCAATTCCAGTTTCTCCATTACCACAATTAGCTCTTCCTGAGCAGTTAACATCATCAATTTCTCATGACCCTTTCTACTTAAGGCATCAGCAACCACATTCGCCTTACCCGGATGGTATAAAATCTCACAGTCGTAATCCTTGATTAATTCCAACCATCTTCTCTGACGCATATTTAAGTCCTTCTGTGTGAAAATATATTTCAGACTCTTGTGGTCCGTATATATTTCACACTTCTCCCCGTAGAGATAGTGCCTCCAAATTTTCAAAGCAAATACAACTGCAGCTAACTCCAAAATATGGGTCGGATACCCCTTCTCGTAATCCTTCAATTATCGTGATGCATACGCAATGACTTTCCCATTTTTCATCAGCACACAACCAAGTCCTTTATGCGACACATCACTAAAAATAATAAAATTGCATGTATCATCCGGAAGAGATAACACAGGTGCCGTACTCAACCTCTTCTTTAATTCTTGAAAGCTCTCCTCACACTTCTCCGTCCAAACAAATTTCGCAGCTTTTCGAGTTAGATTCGTTAACGGAGTTGCGGTCTTGGAAAAATTTTGAATGAATCTTCTATAATATCCCGCCAATCCAAGAAAACTTCTTACTTCTGACGGCGTTCTCGGCTGATCCCAGTTAATTACGGCTTCAACTTTAGATGGATCTATCAAAATTCTATTTTTATCAATCACGTGACCAAGAAATTGTACTCGCTTGATCCAGAATTCGCATTTTAAAAATTTAGCGTACAACTTCTCCATTCTCAATACTTCCAACGTTAATCTCAAATGTTCTTCATGTTCTTCTTTGGTTTTGGAATATACCAGGATGTCGTCTATAAATACCACCACGAATTTGTCCAAAAACGGCTTGAACACGCCATTTATTAGTCCCATAAATGCTGCAGGAGCATTCGTTAGACCAAGAGACATTACTAAAAATTTGTAGTGTCCGTATCGCGTTCTGAACACTGTCTTCGGTACATCCTCTGGCCTCACCTTCAGTTGGTGATAACCATTCCTCAATTCTATCTTGGAAAAGTATCTTGCTCCCTTTAATTGATCAAACAGATCGTCGATTCTTCGTAATGGATATCTATTCTTAATCGTGGCCTTATTCAGTTCTCTGTAGTCAATACAGAGCCACATTGATCCGTCCTTCCCACGGCGATACGCTCGATTGAATGTACTTTTTGTCCAGTAATTCTTGTAATTGTACCATTAATTCTTTCATCTTTACTGGTGCCATTCTGTATGGTGCCTTCGATATTGGAGCGGTTCTGGGCGCCAAATCGATCACGAAATCTACCTCTCTATCTGGTGGAAGTCCTGGCAAAACATTTGGAAATACGTCGACGAAGTCCCTCACAATCGGTATCTCTTCTACCTTCGGATTCTCTTTTTGACTGTCGACTATGTAAGCTAGATATCCTACACAGCCTTGTCTTAACAACCTCCTGGCCTGCATCATCGTCAGACAACTCGCTTGTCTAGGCGATATGCTACCATTAAACATAACCTTTGACGGAGTCAAAAAGTTAATACGCTTCTTCTGGCAGTCAATTACCGCCCCATAATTGGATAACCAATCCATACCCAAAATAACGTCAAATTCCCCAAGTCGAATAGGGATAAGATCTACGTTCATGATATTACCCTTAATATCCACTCTACAGTTCTTACACACGTATTTAATGGGAATTATCTCTCTATTCGCAATTTCTATATTCATGGGATATTCCAACTCATCCTTAAGCAAATCTAAACTATTAGCAAAGTCATCGGATATAAAGGAACAAGTAGCACCCGAATTAAATAAAATATAAGTGTTAATTTCATTGATCGGAATGATACCTGACACCTCATCGCGAGACTGAATTGCGTCCTGCACTGTCATATTGAAATTTGTGGCGGTTGGTCAGTTCGTTGCAGTTGGTTCGGTGATGGTTAAGGCATTTCCACTGTTATTTTCACGATTACCTCCTGGTACTGCTCCTCCTGATCCCTTCTTAGGGCAGTCTCTTGCTAGATGATCCTTCGAACCACAAGTGAAACAATCACCCTTCTTTGGGTTAGGACAATTAGGTGCTATGTGGCCTTCCTGACCACAATTGTATCATACTCTCTTTCACTTCATACAAACTCCTAGATGAGCTTTCCCGCAGGTCAGGCATGCTTCGATCTTTTTCTTCTGCCCTCCTTGTTGGCTTCCAGCTGACGAGTTATCCATCCACTTCCTCTTCTGATTATGATTACCCCCAGTGCTACTCCCACCAGTCTTGTTGTTACCTTCATTCTCACTCTTCTTCTTCTTCCGCTCTTGATTATACTTGGTCACCGCATCGCTTCCACCTTCAGCAAGGATGGCCTTTTCCAGTACTCCGACAAACGTGTTTAGCTGAAACATTGATACATTGTTGTATACCCAAGGCTTTAGCCCTTGTTCGAATCTTCTGGCTTTTCTCTCGTCAGTGTGTACTTGGTACGGGGCGAACCTTGCCAACTCGTTGAATTTAGCCGCGTAGTCAGGTACGCTCATGTTTCCCTGCTTCAGTTCTTGAAATTGAACCTCCATCTGATTCTGCGAACTAGTTAGGAAGTACATTTCGAACAATATCTCTTTAAATCTCTCCCACGTAATTACACCTTCACGTCCTCGCACTTTGTTTGCTTGCCACCAGTAGCTAGCCTCAGACTTCAGCATAAACATTGCAAAAGCGGTCTTCTAGTTTTCTCTAACCCTAGCAATTTCAAAAATCTTCTCCATCTCCATAACCCACGTTTGAGCTTCGATTGGGTTCATGGAACCTTTGAACTCTGGCGGTCCCACCGCCTTGAAGTCTTTAAACGTTGTGTTTGGTGGAGCTTGAGGTTGATTATTCATGGCTCCAGTTAGTAAGTTCACCAACTGCTGAATAGGATTAGCATTGGCGTTATTGTTATTATTGGTTGACTCTTCCTGAGCCGGTTGACATTGTTGTCTTCTCCTTGGCAGCATTTTTCTATTAAATAAGTGCTTATTAGAACATTATTTATTTCTCTAAATAGTTAAGGCATTTCTTAACAATTAACATACTCATTTAATATATCATCTCAAACAACTTGATATATTTTCATTCAAATCAAAAGTTTTAACATTAAACGATAGCATAACTGCTATTTACATCAACTATCCTAGAATAAAGAATCCACAGGATTTAAAACATTTAAACTATTCCTTTGTTCATAAATACATCGGTAAAAACTAATTAAGTTCTTCACAAAATTAAGCAAATCATATCACTGCCGATCAAGGTACTGAATAGCCTTGCTACGCTCCTCTTCTAAGATGCGATACATCATCCTGCGATCCATCATATACAATGGAAGTCCTTCGAACTGGATGGGATACCTCAAAACTCGATCCTAAGTCTCATTCATTTCCTTGTTAAGTATAGAGTATGTCTCCCCAATCTTTGCCTTCTTTGCACGACTATCATCTTCTGCACGATCAGCTAGACGTGATTCTCTTACCCATCCTTCCTCTGCTATTTTCAGTCTTCCGGAGGTTTCTTTCAGTTCCTTCTTCAGCTTCTCTATCTCCTCGGTCTTATCCTCGGTTTGACCCTTCTCATGGACCAAATCCCATTCTACATTTCCCAATCGTGAGTGAAGAGTCGAAATCTCCCTCTCCTTCTCCTCTAGAGTAGACTGCTGAACTGTCGCTCGCTCATTCAATTCCTGAACCTCGTCTTGTAATTCGACGTTACGGTCGTATAACGTGTCATACATCTCAGCATCAACAGTGTACCGTGGTAACTCCTCTTCTTCCTCTTCCTCATCAAACTCTTCCTCAGGATCCTCCTCAGGATCAGTCTCGGGCTCATGCTCCTGACCAACAACGGTGATCAATGGAAATGACTCCCTTTGTACCAGCTGTTCCCTAATGACATGGATATCTCGGGTTTCCTCCTCTGTAGGTACTATAGGTACTCGGGGTTCTTCCTCCCCAACTTGACTAGCTTCTCCAACATTCGACATCTGACAACAAAATTTTAAGTTTTAGTTACTAAGTCGTATCATCTAACGCAAACTTTAACACATAAACACATAATGTATTTTATTATCTTCAATGAATTACAAAAATTCATTTCTTAGAACTCGATAAGAGTTTTCCATTACTATCTTCTTTCTATAAGGCTACTACCTAAGGTTGTTCCTCCACCTAAGGTTCATAACCTACGGCTTTGATACCAACTTGTGACACCCCCAAATCTGGGTACTTCGATTCCACGGGATTTGGTGTTCACTGTACAAATATCATCTATATATCTACCCATAAAAATGCAAACCATGCAATAGATAGAAATAAAATCTTCCCCTTAAGGGTAACAATATCCGAATAATAATACAAATCCCAGGTAAAACTAACCTTAAACATTTGTGCAGAAATATAAACAATAAGTCTTAAACAACATCATTAAATCAAGTCTAAACATAAATACATCATCAATAAAATAACAAGTCTTCATCACTTGCTAACTTTGCCCTTGCCTTTACTAGTGGAAGGTTCATCGGTTCTTTCGTTCTTAACTACAATGTTATTAATAAGCAAGAGTGAGCACTATTGCCTACAAGTATAACAATGACATAATAGTATAATAACATGCGAGTGTATCAAAGACATCTGAATAAAAGCTCAACTTTTGAATCAAGAATGAATAACAAGAATCAAAAGATTTCTGAGGGTCATAAGACCTTGAACTATGTCCTAGGTTATTAAGGGTTATACTTGAAACCTTTAACAGTCATAAGACTATGGATCTTTCTTCTCTTACTTAGGGGGATCAGCCCTTAGTACCATACTGTGCACAATATCTTAACGCTAACGCATAAGTAAATCCTTTTACAGGATTGTTCATCTCAGTTTGACATTCGAGTCCGCACCAAAGGAAGTTTGGTTTGGATAATTCAGTAAGGGTTCTGAAATTTAGAGCGTTCATCAACTAAGGACTAGTTGAATCAATAAGGTTCACTAGTCTAACAGATTCAACAATAATCATATTCGATTTGAATAATAATCTCAAGAAGTATACAATAGAACGATTATAGTATAACTGAATCATGCTTTGAAAAGATAATCAATCTTTAATATAACATTTGAACTTGAATAATAGTAATGATAATTTACTTGAGGTAAATAATAATCTTGAACAATAATGACAAGTAGGGTTAGGAAACTTGGCTCGTGCGTAGATTACACTTTAACTAAGCACGTTATTTGAATTTAATCCTACAGACCATTCACATCCACAATACCAGCTAATTATAACTTAACTAATCATCATAAACTCATTCTCTTTGTCTACTTTGATTATTGACTATACTTGGTTAATTTATCACTTTGTCACATAATTTATACTTCATGAATAACAAGCTAATTATGCATTCATTAATTCTATCCACAAGCAATTATGTTATAGATGTGCTAAGAATTTAATTTAACATCTCATAATATGCCTAACAAATTTTAATAATCATTAGACTAAGTTGCTAACACCTTTCCATACTTGAATGCTAAAAAAATATTTTCTGGACATTCTGCTAAGTGGTGCTGCGGCGCCACTTTTGTATTGAGTCTTGGCGCTGCGGCGCCTTGGCGCTGCGGCGCCGTGGCGCTGCAGCGCCGTGGCGCTGCGGCCTGGTACTTGGCGCGCGCGGTGGCGCTGCGGCGCGAGAAATGAACTGGGAGTTGGCGCCGAGGCGCGAAACCCCAGTCTCTGAATTTCCAGTTCGTGACGAACACAGAATTCAGCGAAATCAACACTTTTTAAACACTAATTTCACCAATTTGCACATACCCACATGTTATAATTTATACAAAATCATTACCCAACACTTACAGAGTAATTTTAACCCACTAAAACACATAATCATAGAATTAAAACATAAAATTTTCCACTGTTCTTGATGTTCTTGAAGTTTTGAACATAAATCATAAAAATTGACACTACGGATTCGTTATAACACCGAATCCGTTCATTTAAACTTTGGTCTCCTCGTATCAACATGCACAATAATATACGAGTGTAAATTTTACAAAAACATTTATGTTTAGCACACTAAAATTACGTATAAGGGCCATAAGGCCAAAAACCCAAAGTCTGTGAATTTTAAAATAACAAGTCATCGTATTATGAAACTTATGATATGAAATCTTTCAATATATATATATATATAACATGCTATACTTCTCGAATTATTACACATATCCTTATAATAACACTAATTCCCAATTCACAGAGATTAACAGAAGTTTTGAAAGCCATTTTTATAAAACTTGAATACGTGAAATAGAAATTTAGGAAGGAGAGATTACCCTGAGAATAAAGTATATATATGTAGGCTTAGATTCTTTCTTCAATTACTGAATTCTAACAAATCCTCTAAAATTTCTCTTGAATTCTCTCTAACTCTCAACTTAGCAAGTAATGAAGAATACGTACGTTAACTCGACTGAACCTTTATGCGCAGAGTTGTGGTCAGTTATTTCATTCGTGGTTTAACTGCCCCCAACTCCTCCTAAGGCCACATTTGGCTAGCAAACTAAGTTCAAAGCTCTTTATTTTAATAAAACCTTTTATCATATAGTTTAATTCATGTCACACCCAATTCAAATATCTTATTTAAATTAATTAAATAATATATAATAATTTCTCATAAATTCACGTAATCATATAATTAATTTTCTCATTAATAAATAATGTCAAATCATTAACTCTCTAATTAATAATTAAATTACTTAAATAACATCATGCTTAATTAAATATTTCATTTAATTCAATAAGCTCACATAATTACATACTTGAATAATAATTATTCTCTACATTAATTTAATAAATGTAACACATATAATTAAATAAATCTACCACATTTGCATCAAATAATTATTTAATCCAATAATTAAATCATCGAAAAATATTTATTTAATTCAATAAATATTAAAATCAAATTACAAAATTCTCGTTCGTCACATCTTTCCCCCCTTAAAAGGATTCTGTCCCTAGAATAACGACTCATTTATTTTGACCCGTTACAATGAATGACATACCACTTTGTATTGTCCCGACTATAAACCAAGAACATGCTTTATTTGTGGGATAGAAGGTCATCAAGCGAAAGGTTGTCCAAGAAAAAAGGCGTAGTAAATAGGTAGTATAGGTTCTGTTGTGTAGGTCTGTTTAATGTAATATATATGATAAGTATGTCTGTGTAATGTAATGTTCCCAACTTTTGTATTAATCAAGGTTGTAAATCCCGACTTTTATGGTTACAAAGGGATAGCTGATGTTTAAAGCAGTATGTGTTATGCTATGTAAAGTATTCATTAAATAAATATGAATCTATGTTTGAGTAATGAAACAACTTTAATATATTAAACATATGTGATAAGGTTTAGAATGTAAGTTAATAAAGTATAATTTATGGTTTTACTTAACCAGATAATGCCGCCAAGACGTCAAACTCGAAACTAAAGGGCAGAAGAATCTGTCAACAACGTTGAGGGACAACAACAAGCAGATCTGATGCAACATTTTACGAACATGGTAGCACAAGCTATGCAACAAGGAATGCCAGCCGCAGGGAACCAGTCGGATAATCTCCTGGCGAACTTCAAAGACTTTAAGGCAGTAGGACCGTCGAAATTTAAAGGTACAACTGACCCTGTAGAAGCCCAAACTTGGGTTAAGGAAATTGAAAACGCGTTTGTGATAGCTAGGGTAGCTGAGGAGTAAAAGACAACTTTTGCCACCTACATGATGAAGGGAGAGGTAAACTTTTGGTGGGAAGCGAATCAAGCGAGGGCAGAAGAAGGTGTAGTTACATGGGATACGTTTAAGACTTTATTTTTTATCTAGTATGCAGGCTAGGATGTAGGTGAAATTTTTAGAGTTGAAGCAGGAGAATATGACTATTGCGGAGTACACCACAAAATTTAATGAGTTGGCTAGGTTTGCTCCGCATCAAGTTGATATGGAGGCTAAGAAAGCGAGAATGTTTGAGCTGGGATTAAAACCCTGGCTCTATAACAAGGTGGCGGTGTTGCGGATTCCTATATTTACAGCACTCATGGAAAAAGCTATTATCGCTGAGGAGGGGAGTGAGGCCATGAGCTTCTACAACAAGGAGAGAAAGAACAAGGGTAAGATCGAAGGAGCTGGGAAGGTAAAAATTAATAGGGGAAGTAAAAGTGGTAGTAGCAAGAGGAAGGGGAACTATTTTGGCAATGTCCAGGTGAAACAAGAAGGTGTTAAGAAGTCAGCTGTACTGTGTAAGACTTGTGAAAAGAACCACTCTAGGGAACGTCTGAAGGGAAAGTTTGTATGTTATAAGCGCGGGCGGGAGGGCCATATCTCTCCCAACTGCCCCAATCCAAGGATGAACACTGGGTGTTTTCTGTGCGGGTCGACTGAACACAAGGTGAAGGATTGTTCGAAAAGGAAGATGGAGGCAGTAAGTGTGACTACTGACAAGGGCAGCGAGATTCTGGCAATCACGGGACCTACGTCATCGAGCAAGCCAACAAAATCTACTGCAAGGGTCTACAACATGACGATCCAGGATACCATAGCAGCTGGTGGTGCAATTCTAGGTATTATTCGTATAACTTTTATTTTCTTATACATGATTTTCTTATATATAGTAAAGTAATTTATAAAGAAATTTTGAGGGAGGAATTTGAGTTCTTTTAGAAATCAAAATTTTTCATTTAATCAGATAGACAAGCTTTATGTGAATAGTTAAAGATCAGTTCGATCAAAGTTGGTCGAGATCTACTTGCAATGATTGTGTATGCTATGTACCTTGGTATGTATAGGTTTTAAAATGGGGATTCCGGGGACGGAATCTTTATAAGGGAGGGTGAATGTAACAACCCGATATTTTCTATATAATTAAATCAGAAATTTTGCGTATAATTTTTTTATTTTATTTTAAAGATGAGGATTTGTACAAGATAAGGCATATGCATTTATGTGATAAATAAAAAAAATATTTTTTACATGAATAATTAAAAATAATTTTATTTCAGAATGATTGATTATTATAAAGTATATTCTTATAATAATTAATTTTATAGTAGAAATATTTTTATTTTTTTCCATGAAAATATGACTATATATTATTTAAATAATTTATGAAATGATTATAGAATTATTATAATAATTATTTAGTTTTATTATATGAATTTATTTCAGATTAGTTAAGTTAATTATTTTTAACTTAATTAATAATGTTATTTATGCAAGATAAATCAGATATGGAATCCAAACCCTAATTTTAGATTTTGATCAAGGCATGAGAATAATAATATAATATTAATTATATTTTGATTTTCAGTGCTATGATATGTACTGTATGTACGTATTGATAATGGTTTGTCAATTATGGTACAGTATGTGGAAACCCTAGTTTTACGATACTAAATCCTAATTTGAAACCCAAATTAGAGTACAAGATTGTTTTGTAATTGAGATATGTGATTGATATTAATTATTAAAGATTTGTTTAGGTAAACCCTAATTAATATTTAGAAACCCTAATTGTAAATTAGAAACTCTAATTTCCCATTTAAAACCCTAATTTACTAATTGGTGCCTTAATTACTAAATTAGCGAGGTTAATTATAATTAGTAAATAATTAAACCCTAATGTTCCTGTATAATGTAATTAGAAAATCTAATCTAGTTAAGAAAATCCTAATTACAAATTTTAGAAACTACAATTTTTATTTTGTACAAACCCTAATTAAAAATCATATAATTTATACTAAACCTTAGGGTCAAACCCTAAGGGTCAAACCCTAAAGGTTTGACAAGTTACAAGTTTGCCATTAATTTTTCAAGACAAATGACATTACTACCCCTATTTGGCAATTCATTAATGAGCTTGCTTGTAGATCTGGCCATATATTGAGTTGGTAACCTACTTTACCAAACCCCATGTGACTGAAAACAACATGTATTAGCCCCATTTATTAAGCCAATTCATTGTATCCCACATATATATAGATTGGGAGAGAGAAAATATTACATCAAAGCCTCATTTGATCACCACATTCATCCAATACTCTCTCTCTAACTTAAGAAATTTAGTAGTATATCAATTACATAACCAAGCCCCACTAATACATATAACAACATCAGTAGCCAGAATCAAGAATTGGATCGTAAAGGTATAAACCCTAACCAAGAAATTTGAGTTTTGATTTCATGTTAGATCTTAGGTTTTAATGTTTAAACATGTTATATGTAGTGTATATAAGTGATATGGTTTGTTACTTCCTAGATCCATAACATAAATATTCTCTAAATCAAATTTTAAGAAAATCTGGGAAAGGTTCAAACTGTGGTCTGACAACGAATGTCAGTGGCCACCAATCTTTCTCTATTATGTGTTTTTGTTGTTTAAAGCTTTGATCTTGTAGTCTGATATGTGCTCTTTGATCTGGATCAAGAATCAGGCTTAGATCTGGTCTAGATTGCACGTTATTCATGGTCAAACCACGTTGACCGGCATTGACCGAGCATTTCTGGGTAACCCAGATTTGCCCAGAAAGGATCTGACAACTTATTTGCAGCCTCGGATCTTGCAGGTTTTGTGTGATATGAGTTTATTGTTGAAACCATGTTGTAGTATGTTAGTTTAACTTTCGATCCATGCTTTTAGTACCTCTAGATATCAAGTGTACAGGATTTGGTGGCTGGTCAAAGAAGGTCAGACGTTCATGAAATCAGTTTTCTGGGTAACCTAGAAAACTGATGAACATGACGACTGACAGACTTTGACCGGCATGTATCTTCATTATGTGATGTTGTTATGGTAATGTTTTGTAATAGATCTCTTAAGATACATTCTGGCTACAACATGAAAGCATTAGATCATGAAAGCATTACAAGACTAGCGTGTAGTGGAGGCTCAAAATATGACCCACGAACTGTTCTTCATTTCTGGGTAACCCAGAAATGAAGAACAGCTTCTGACAACTACTTTGGATGTCCAGATCTCCTTTGTTATATATTGTATGATCATGATTATTGTTGTATCATGTATCATTACATTAGTTCTATAAATTGTGATCAATATATAGTCCAGAAACATCATGACCGGATCAGAAAACTTGGTCAAAGTAGGCCACTTGATAACTGACATGCATGTTCTGGGTTTGATGAAGAACATGAAGAACACCTATAGCGACGGTTCTATCGCTATAGACAACCTTTAGTGACATTTTATTTATAAAAGTAATTATTTTTATTATATGAATAGAAAAATTAGTTTTTAATTATTAAAAATACCAAATAAATTATTAAAAATTATTTTAAAGTCTGGAAATTAGTTTTTAATTATTTTAAGAATATTTCATAAATATTTAATAATTTTGAAATATTAATGGTATTTAATTTATTTAATTATAATGTAAGACCCCAACTTTTATGAATAAAGATGAATTTTCTATAAATATTATTTTTGAATATTAAGGAGTAAATTTGATATAATGTTATAATTATGGGTAATATTTATAAATTTTGCAAAATAAGCAAGTGGTTATAAAATATTCATGTTGTCGGGGAATATTCGTTTGGTCGTGGAATATTCTTTCTGTCGGGAAATATTTGTACGACGGCGCAGCCATTTGTGGGCCCCATAACAGAATAACTGTCGGATGAAGAAAATAACAAATTTGAGTTTTTATAAATAACGGCGTAATCGTTACCGTTAGCACTGTTGGAATACCTGGTGGTTAAAATACAGTAATACGCATTGTTGCACAGTAGCACACAGTATTGCACAGTATTGTTGAATTATTGATTCTTACGTAAGAAGGTACTACTCAATAATTGTTGCAGTAATTACTGTTCAATATTTTATTTTATTGGTTCAATAATTGCTACGTTGATATTTTATATTATTGTTGTTTCAATAATTATCACTGCACAGTATTTTCCATTATCATATAAATAATTCATATTAATTGAATAATATTATTAGATAGCATTATTGACAATGTCAAGAAAGTTCTGTCGAGGAGAGGTTTGGTCACCTAATTACGCACCAATAAGGAGAAATCCTTATCGGAAAGCCCCCTCTTTCCTGGGAACGGCCTGGTTGTCATTATTGTGATTCTGTATTATTATTTGTGAATAATTAATTATTAATTTATATAATAAGGAAATATTTATTTTATGTGGGCATAAATGATGGATAGGAAAATATTTATTTTATGTGGTTATAAATGAAGGAATTAATGTTGAGGTGTTTTATCAGTATTTTATCGGATTGGAAGTATTAAAAAATCAAATCGGTGTTCTTAAAGCTCTATTGTGTGAGTTATAATTTTAATCCGACCGTTGGATCATTGTGATTTTTGGATATATTATACATATATAAGTGGAGTATATGTCCACAAATTTTGAACCATTAAAAATTAACGTATGATTTGTTATGAATTTTAAAAGGCGTTGAAAAACGTCTGTATGTGGATTTCGTACATTTTCTGTTTGGAATTTAGAAAAATTTAGACTTACAAAGTTGTAGAGAATTCGATTTCCTATGGAATGGACATAAAATTCATATCTTTCTGATAAAAAAGCTATTTATTATGAATTATTAAAGTTTCAGAGATTAAATATTTTTTTATTAAAAAATAGGTGGGACCCACTCTTGTCCTTTGGTGGAAAAATCTGCTGAGCTTTTTTTCAAATGAAGTGTGCTTTCATAGATGGCGTGCTTGAATAAGAAAAATTAATTTTTTATTAATTAGTCTCCTATGGCGTTCTAGCATTTTTCTATAAATAGGCGCTTAGGTTAGAATTGAAAATCACACCGAAATAAGAGAATTCTTCTTCTATAATCTTGAGCGTATTTCTTTAGAGTTTTAGAAAGCTTTGAGCGTAGAAAATAGTGAAATTTTTTTTCAAGAATATCCCCGTTATACCAGTGGGAATACTCTTCTTTTCAAGGTAATAAATGTTATTTTTGTTCAATATTTGCTTGAAATAATATTTTCTTCCATACTCTATAGTATGTAAGTAATATTATTTCGTTTCAGATTTTGAATTCTATACTCATTTTGTTAAATTTTTGACTTTTATACTCCATGAAATTAGTTGAATATCCTTGATATTTGCGCTTCATCCAGTATCTTTTCATGAAAATATTATTCTGAGCATTCTTGATAAGTTTTTAATTTTTTCATGTCGGAATACTATTCACGGGGTTACTATTCCTGAAGTACTATTCACGGAGTACTATTCACTCGAGTACTATTCACCCGGGGTACTACTCACGATAAAAATTGATTCGTTTTCGGTCCAAATTATTTTTGGTATAATATTATTCTTGAATTTTACTCCACAAAGCAATATCATTTTGACAATTTGGACGTTATTGATTTCTGGATAAATTAAATTATAAATCTTTAAAAATTTATCCTTGAACTTGTTTTATTGAATTCTTATATCATTGTCATCATCCTCATGTTTATATTATGTTGAAAGTCATCTGTGGCCTGTAGTGCATAGATAGACTTGGTATGATTATGACTAGGGATTATTAGGTATAATCATCACCGTAATGTTATAAATGATGTGGTAAAAGTCCTCATTGGCCCGTAGTGCATTGGTGGACAGTTGTTGGCATGATCATGACCATTGATGAATACCCGAATACCATTGGTCCGTAGTGCATGGATAATTTGTGGTCGTGATACTAATGAATATCCTTGGCCGTAGTGCAGGGATGATGTGGATTATTTATTAAGCTGAGTCTCAGCGATAAAAGTGATGAAAAACCTTTTAGATCATAGAAGATAGCAGATTTTATTCTCTACTTGACTCTTCTAATAGATTACTTGTTTCGCTGCAGTTAAACTTGATGTTTGTTATATTTTATCAGTTTTACACTGTTGAAGGCTAAAGATAAATTATTCTGCATTATCGTAGTCATAATTTTTCTTACTGGGCTAGTTGAGCTCACCCTTTTGTTTTCATTGTTCTCTTCAGGAAATGAGAACGTAGCAGGGACTAGTCGGAGAACGGAGTGACGGTCCAGATGATAATATTAGTAGTCCTCACTATTCTATGAAATAGTGTGATAATAAATGTATTGAGGACTCCATTTGAGTTGAATACTGTCTAGAAGACAATATTCGTATTAAAAATCTTAGTTTATGTTTTGTCGTATTTTACACGACAATTGTATTATTAAGTTGTATTTGAATTTTGTACCATGTATTTGACGACTCAAGATAGATGATGTATACCTATTTTGGGGGCGTCACATATAATATTAAATAAATTAGTTTAAAATGATTTTAATACTTGAAAAATTATTTAAAATTATATTATGATAGAAGAAAATATTTTAAGTTATTTTTAATGACTTTTAATATTTTGTGATGAAATTCATTAATAAATTAATATTAATGATAATTAAGTTATTTAGTAAAAGAATTAAATTAATTAATAAAAATGATTTTTATTATATTAAAAATCATTTTAAAAAATAATAAGGTATTTAAAAATATTTTAAGTTATAAAATATAACTTTCAATATTTAAAGGTAAATTTTATTAGTTAATTATTATTAATGATATTGAGATTATTTAATAATTATATTAAATAAATTAGTTTAAAAATGATTTTAATATTATAAAAATCTTTTTAAATAAAAATAAAGTATTTAAAAATACTTTTAGTTGTAAAATATAACTTTTAATATTTAAAGGATAATTTTATTAATAATTCAATATTAATGATAATAATTTAATATTAATGATATTAGATTTATTTATTAAATAAATAATTTAAAAATGATTTTATTAATTTAAAAATCATTTAAAAAGGATATAAATGAATTAAAAATATTTTAAGTTATACTTAATGACTTTTAATATTTTATGTAATAGTACATTAATATTTTAAAATTAATGGTAATTATTTAAAAATAATTTTAAATCTTTTAAACATCATTTAAAGGCAATATAAATGTTTTAAAAATATTTTGAGTTATTATAAATAATTTTAATATTTTGGCAATGATTTTATTAATAGTTTAATATTAATTAAATGTTAATGATAATAGAATTGTTTAATATTTAAATCATTTAATAATGATTCCGGAGTTTGAAAATTTATGATAAATTATAATAATTACTTAAAAATTATTATAAGTCAATTAAAAATAATATGACTGATAATTATAGTTATTGAGCTACAGAATAGAGTCTTAAATTCGATAATTACCCAATAAAGCTGTTGGTACACCGACATGTATCAGAAATTGATCTGGACTTAGATAATTTGATTAAATACGTGTTTGTTTGTGATCCAATGACTGTTAAACATGTGGGACAATGTAATTAGGTTATGTGCTGACTGCAATAAGCAGTATTATGTGTTACGATATGTTGTTCTAATCAGTAAAATGATTGTAAACACTCAAAATTTTCTGTACTACTGACACTAACATTAGAGGAAGGTAGATTCGTCTTTTAAGAGAGAACCCTGAAAGACAATCCACAACCATACCGGATACTACCGGAAGTTCAGCATCAACCTCAGATCGCAATCTGGGAGTAACCAGTCCAACCTCAGATGTAACCCCGAGGCCTGCAGATACAATACCGGAACACACACCGGAGAAGACCGATTAATCTCGGAGATAACCCCGAGGTATCCAGTCTCAGCCCCAAACATAGGAATAGCCTCCAACCTTGGTGATAGCCCCAAGGAATGTAGTTTCGGCATTAACCCCGGAAATGCTTGTTACAAGTGCAACCAGCTTCAATCTCAGTGCTCACAACGAGATACACTGTATCAGCCCGGCGGTGACATTGGGAAGACAGACACACCTCAAAGATGACAATGAGAACTTTCAACCAATTGTAGCAGTCCAATCCCAGCGAAGCTGAGCAACGTCTGCTTTATCGACCCAACCCAGCAATAACACCGGTAAGGGGCAACACCGTCATCTTACCAACACGATGCCACACCAAATCGTCTCAACATATCTATGCAACAATGGCCCACAAGGCTAACCAATCCCGAGTTGCTATTGTGCGGGGTAACAGATGAAAGTTGAAGCTTGAAGACCGGAGGGCACCGTCCCATCTTCAAAGACTTCGTACAAACTCTAATCCCATGCCATCGTACAAACTCTCAACAACGGCGGTCCGAAATAGGTCCTGTATACCTCAAACGGATGCCCGGATTACACTTCAGAAAAACCGAGTGGACATTACAGTGCCCGCGTGCACGTACTTCGAGACGACCCGACCAGACCAAACCGGACCGACCCGACCCTACTCTGGTACACCTGCGGCTGAGCCGCAGGTACACCTGCAGCACCCTTTGCCTATAAATAAGAGGCTTGGGGTGCTGATTTTTAAGAGAAAAAAGACGGGGAAACCCTACAGAATTCGCTCTACACTTGCCATACAGTGTATTTTCCCACTTTAAACACCTGTGAGCTCATATACAGCCCTCTTTTGTACCTACAAAAGCTAGTGTTTACTCACTTTAAAGATATAGAAGTCTTCTTTGGCAACCCACTGTAAGCCTTCTCACACACTTTAGAGTCTTTCTCTTCATTTTTGCACACACCCTTCTACACGTTGAGAGTCGTGTTGCTTGCTTTTGCCCGGACTTCGGTCCGTGGTTTCATTTCAGTCTATATATATATATATATATATATATATATATATATATATATATATATATATATATATATATATATATATATATATTTACATATATATTGACTAACATTACCGAGGTATGCCTCGGTTGAGCCTAGACTTCGGTCTGGAGCGTTTATTTGCTTTTCTATATATATATTTTTATATATGTATGAACTGTGTATCGGACTTTGTTCGATTGAGCCTAAACTTCGGTTTGGTGCGTTTATTGCTTTAATATATATATATATATACTTATATATATTAACTGTGTGTCGGACTTTGTTCGATGAGCCTAAACTTCGGTTTGGTGCGTTTAATTGCTTTCTTATATATATATACTTATATATATAAACTGTAGTCGAACTCCGTTCGATGAGCCTGAATTTTACATCCGGATATATAAATTCAGGTTCTCACCGAACATAGTGCGACATGATATATATATATATATATATATATATATATATATATATATACATTTCGTCCCACCTGGAGTTTACTTCGTGATGGTTGACCGTTTTTATAGCTTTATTTACGTTTTGCCCCGCCTGGAGTTTCCTCCGTGGCAGTTGATGGCTTTTAACAACTTTATTTACATTTCTGATCCCCCATGGAGCTACTTTGTGGTTGGCGATCATGTCTGTATATATATATATATATATATTTACAGCTTTTATATATATACCTGCTTACTGCTTTCATACAAATTACGGTATCATGCGAGCCTAGGAATCACGTGATCACAGATTCATCCCATTGGATCTAGATTCGGTTCCTGTGATGGACATTTTTGGCTGTAAGCAGCTTGTAAATTATTCTGCGGTGTCTAGATTTTCTCAGATGGTTTCCAAACCCACGAGGAAGTCGGCATTATTTTGTACATTTTTTTCGTACGGATGCTTCGCAGCCGTCAAATAAAATTAACCAAGCCGAGCATTTAATAAAATGGAAGTGCAAAAGGCCTCAATTACTATTGAGCGTCAGGGTTTGAAAAACCTCTTTTATAAAGCATCACTGCAATATCTTGCTAAAATTGAATTTTTACATAAATTCAAACCCTGCGTATATAGGTGCGAACGTTGCCTCGTACAACTTTCAAATAACAACACATTGACTCTCTCACACACACACATTCAGATAGCAGTTTCTTAAAAAGAGGCGGTCACCGTGGTAACACGGATGTCGGGGGGGTGCCTAACACCTCCCCCCCGTATAACCAAGTCCCCGGACCCTAAATGAATCTCGGTTTCACCGACCCGTATAGCAGTTTCACATCACTGGGTCAATGTGCAAACCTTTTCTCGGTTGTGTTGGTACAACTATTTAAAAAAACCAACTGGCGACTCTTAACAGTCCATCGTCGACATTATACACGTCAGACCTTTTTCACTTATTTTTTCAAACAAATCTCACCTAAAATGAGAACACAAAAGAACAAGTAACGGAAAGGGACATCTAAAAATACCGACGTCGACAGGTGGCGACTCTGCTGGGGACTCCAGTAAGAGGACTTAAGCCGCTATTTCAATCTTTTCAAAATTATTATCTGCTTGTGTGTGGATGTTGCATTTACATTGGATGAATGTGTATGAATGCATATCTTGTTTATTTAGTGCCTCGCACTATAAACTGCCTATGATGTTAATGCCTCACACTATAAACTGCCTGTGATGTTAGTGCCTCACACTATAAACTGCTCATGATATTAGTGCTTCGCAAATGTCGTCATTTCATACGGTGAGACGCGATGTATGTGAATGTATGTTGTGTGGTCCCTCTACCAGGAGGCTATCCCGCCGGTGTTTGATTACTGGACTCGTGAGAAGCCTGATTCTCCGAGGCTCAGGAAAGGCACCACCCAAATTCGCTCCAGTTGAAAGACTGGATTAACTTCTCGTCAAGTAGATTGTGATGATTTGGGAACCTTCATGCCAAAAAGCCGCGAGAGTAACCTAAGATAGGTCAGCCTCTGATAAACCCAAAACGGAGGAAAGTCTCTTCATGCTCTCATTTTAAATTACACAATTTCATGACATATCTATCTCCATGTAATGAGAAATATGAAGGAATGTGTACACATATACATACATGCTACAAACAGCTGACATCCGTTTTTGCAGGATAAAATTCCTAAAATGGACTCATCACATTGCATATTAATATTCACCTTCCCTAAGGACTAAACTATACAAGTCTTTCGTAGGGAGTCAATCGGGCCTACTACCCGTTCAAAGTCCAAAAAGGCAACAGGCCTATAGTCAATTATGTCGTCATCCGACCAGACTGAACTTAATCCAATTTCTCGCAAAGAATTCGACGAATTAAGTAAACAAATTGCAGAATTGGCTGTTCTGTTCAAAAAATTACACCAGTCTACACAGGGTCAGAAAATACTCGTACATGTTGATTCCTCCACACAAGGAGGAGCCCAGGTCATTACTATACCTGAACTACAGTTGGATCAGACCAATAAAACCCATGATGCTACCCATCCCACTGGAGATCCAGACACTGGTGACATCAAAAAGAAAGTCCTCCAAATAGAAGAGACCCTTCGCACTATCAAAGAAATTGGAACACACGGGGGTGTTTCATATGCTGATCTATGCATTTTTCCTGGTGTTCATTATCCAGAAAAGTTTAAAACTCCTGACTTTGAAAAATATAATGGGTTAGGAGATCCTTATACACATTTAAAGGTATTTATTAGAGAACTTGGATCTTATGCAGAGGATGAAAAGCTCAGAATGCAATTATTCCAAAAGAGTCTAACTGGAGAAGCCCGTTCGTGGTACACCAGATTAGACAACTCCAAAATCCACAGCTGGGAAGAGCTAGCACATGCCTTCCTCACTCAATATAGCTTTCAAACTCAAATGGCTCCAGATCGGTACCAAATTACCAAGATCAAAAAACAGTCTAACGAGTCTTTCAGAGAGTATGCCCAGATGTGGAGACGCCTGGCTACCCAAGTGAATCCTTCCATGACCGAATCAAAAATGGTCATGACGTTCATAGACATACAAGAAGCTCCCTTCTATGAGAGAGATTTAGCCGGCATCGGCAAACCGTTTTTTGAAATGGTCAAACATAGGGAGATGGCTGAGATAGGATTGAAATCCAGAAAGATTCAAGACCTAGCTGCACTCAAAGCTGTTGCTGATCACATCCAGTCTGGAAATTATGGGAACAACCCCAGGAGGGTCCATAAAAAGAAAGAGGAAGATGTTTCCCTGATACTACAGGGTCAAAAAGGCAGTCAAAATATGCCTGTTCAGAGGAGAAACTATACTCCTTTTCTAGCACAGTCTGTAAACCCTCCAATACCAAAAGGTGGAGAAGCCAAACGCCCTCGAGTGTTCACACCGTTAGGGGATACCCTCGAGAATATCCTTAATCTTCTAACAACACAAAAGAAGATTACACATCTACTTCCACCAGCCAACCCAAATGGAAGGGGTTTTAATGCTGCTCAAAAATGTGCTTATCATGCCGGGCCACCTGGACATAATACTCAGGATTGTTGGGCCTTGAAACATAAGATCTAAGACCTGATAGACAACGGTGAGATCGTGGTCACTAAACCAAATCAACCTAACGTTCAGGACAACCCTCTTCCTCAACACAAAGAAGAAGAGGTTAACATGATTAATTGGAGCATTGGACAGAGTTCCAACTTCAACTGTGATTCTTTCCAAACCATCAAAGACGGTGATAACAAATGGGATTATGCCAAGTTCCAGTTCATAATGGAGCGAAAAATGAAAGCTCTCTGCAAATAAATTGAGCAATTGGCGGAACTGGTGACTTATCAGCATCAAGTGACTTGTCAGCTAATCAGCCAGGAGCATGCCAGTCTTCTGCCCGCTGTCATGAATATTCCCTCTTCATTTTCAAAAAGTGAAATGCTGGAAGACAAAGTAACGAAGAGAGCAAATGTCAAGGCCCGTCGAGATTTCGCCAACAAAAGGGAATTCACCTATTTGGGTCAACCTATGGAGGAGATACTTCACATGTTAATCAATGAAGGAAGAATCAGTTCCCTTCTACCTCCAATCAACCCCTGTTCGGGACGGTACAATTCTGAGGGAGTATGTCAATATCATTCCCAATCTCGTGGTCACAACACAGAAGAATGCTGGACACTCCGCCACCTTATTCAGAACCTAATCGACAGTGGCGTACTGCACCTGGCAGATGACGACACTGTGCTACGCACCAGTGAGAATGTAGGTCCCACTAAATGGAAGAGTGTGGTAGCCGTCATATCTACTGAAGCTGATCAATCACTCGTCATGCCAATAATTCAACTCAAAGGAAGCAACAATCCTTTGAAAGTGACCGCTCCCGAGCCAATTAACTTGCCGTGCAGAGCACAATACCCTATTGTTAGCTTGCATAAAGTTCCATGGAATTATGGAGAAGGTGAAGGATCCACCTCACATACCACTGCGGTAGTGTCGAAAGAAAATCCATTCTACCTTCCCCAGCGGGTGATGAAATCTGCCGTCAAATCAAAAGGAAAAATACCCACGAAGAAGATTGAAGAATTCCTCCGCACTATGGGTCATAACGAAGCTACGGTGGATTTAAGCTTAAAAGAAGCTCCACAACAGATATCAATTTTGGACTTGTTCCTCACTTCCGAGAATCACCAGAAGATCTTGTTAAAGGTTTTAGAAGAAGCCTATCTCCCGATATCCGTGGATGATGAAAAATTTCAACATCTGGTTGATCACATTTTCAACGACAATGTGATATCCTTCACTGATGATGACATTCCGCCTGAAGGGACCGGTCTTTACAAACCGTTGCACATCGCAGTCTTGTCCTCCGGATATATGGTGGCTGTAGTCCTGATAGATGGAGGCTCATCCCTAAATATCTGCCCATATGCTACCTTGGTGAAGATGAATATCAATCCTAATCGAATTCGGAGTAGCCATACTATCATCAAAGCTTTTGATGGAGCCCGCCGAAATTCGGTTGGAGTAATTGAGCTGCCAATTGAGATTGGTCCTCATACATTCTGCATATCCTTCCATGTGCTCAAGATAGAGTCGTGATACAACCTGCTCTGGGGACGACCATGGATCCACATGGCTGGGGTAGTCCCCTCCACCCTTCATCAACAATTAAAATATATTGTCAACAACAGCCTGGTCACGGTCAACGCTGAACCAGAATGTCCTCAACACGGGGATTTACCGGTCATCAATGCTAATGTGGACGTTGAACCAGTCAGTTTTCATGCTTTGGAAATAAGCAATACCCAATACCATGCTATTGGAGCACCACTGCCCGAACCCCAGATTTCTACCGAAGTGATGTCAGCCACTCAAGAAATGATGTCGTTGGGTCATAAACCAGGACAAGGGCTGGGTAAAGATTGTCAGGGTATCAAGTACCCTATTCGCTTAACCAAGCACACTGGAACAGCTGGACTAGGCTATTCGGCCAGCTCTAGTCACAGAAACCCTCATAAACATCCACAGGTTCCTTCAGCTTCAACTATGTGGCATTTATCTTCGCCTTCAAGTGCTTAGTCCGCACAACCTCCTGTAAAGGTGCCAGCCAATGTCACGGCTATGTTATTTCCAAAGCTGAAACCGGTGGAGGAAAACAAAATCGTTATTCCAGATCTCGCAATCGAAGAGGAGGAGCGGAGAATCAAGGAGAACGTTGTCCGAATAATGTCGGGCATGCGTATCATCATCCGTTATGAACATACCAACCGATACACCCCAGACGATGATTGCCTAGACATAATGGCCATCATTCGGGATAGGGAGGATGATGACAGTCCCTCCATCACTGCGGTTCACCCGAACTTTGCTCTTGCTAATTGGAACAACATTCCTTGCATTGGTCGTCAAGGGTAAAGCGGGCAGAAGTTCTTTCTGCCCTGTAGATATAATAACTGCTTACTTTTCTGTACAGTATTAGCAGTTTATTTTGCCAGTATATGCTAACACTATGTATGATCAAACATGTTTCATATATACTAAGTGAAAGCATATTTTGTTTCAGGACTCTGAATTTAGATGTGCATGTACTTGCTGATACGATGTCTCTCCTACACAGGGATTGTACCTTTGATGTAGAGATGAATTCAGCCTTGATGGATACACATGATGACATTGAGGTGCCTCCAGAAATTCAAGAATGGGTCAAAGATACACCTAAACCCAACCTTAATCAAACCACTTCTTTCAATCTCGGAACCTTAGAAAGCCCTAAGTTAATCCAGATTGGTTCAGACCTTACCCCAAACCAACGGAATGACATGGTTACACTATTAACCCAATTCCAGGATGTGTTTGCATGGTCTCATGAAGACATGGTGGGTTTGTCTACTGACATTGTCCTTCATTGCCTTCCCATTAAAGAGGGATTTAAGCCAGTCAAACAGAAACTCAGGCGATTGAAACCTGAGTGGAGTTTAAAGGTGAAAGAGGAAATTGTGAAATAATTTCAGGCTGGCATCATCATGGTGTCTACATATCCTGAGTGGATATCCAATATCGTGCCCATGCCTAAACCTGGAGGGAAGGTGCGAGTTTACGTGGACTATCGGGACTTGAACAAGGCTTGCTTAAAAGACAGCTTTCCCGTGCCATTTATCCACATTCTCATTGACAATATTGCGCAATACGACATGTACTGCTTTGCTGATTGCTTTGCGGGGTATCATCAAATCATGGTTGCCGAGGAAGATCGTGAGAAGACTGCCTTCATCACTCCTTGGGGAACTTTTTATTATAGACGGTTATCATTCGGCCTCATCAATGCCGGAGCTACCTATCAACGAGCTATGGTGGCTCTTTTCCACGACATGATGCACAAAGAGATTGAGATCTACGTGAATGACATCATTGTCAAGTCCTGGAAGGAGGATCACCATATAGACCATCTCAGAAAGCTATTCAACAGGTTGCGTAAGTACAACTTGAAGTTGAATCCAGCCAAATGCGCCTTTAGCGTTAAATCAGGCAAGTTACTAGGATTTCTAGTCAGCCATAAAGGGATTGAGCTGGATCCTGCCAAAATCCAAGCCATCATGGAAATGCCCATTCCTTAGACAGAAAAGGAAATTCGGGGATTTTTGGGAAGAATCAACTTCATTAGTAGATTCATTTCCCAACTCACAGCAACCAGTGAACCAATCTTCAAACTATTAAGGAAGAACTCCTCCATGAAATGGAATGATGAGTGTCAGAATGCCTTCCTTACAATCAAGAAACAGCTAGTCAAAGCTCCTGTGTTAGTACCACCCAGGGATGATGTTCCCCTATTTATGTACCTGTCCATAAGTGACAATGCTATGGGCTGCATGCTGGGGCAGAAGGACGATAGGGGCCAAGAACGAGCTATCTATTACCTTAGTAAAAGGTTCAGTAGCAGTGAACACAAGTACACTCTGATCGAAAAGACGTGTTGTGCTTTAGCATGGGCTTCCATGAGGTTACAGCATTACCTCCATGGTCACACAATCCATCTTATATCCCGTGTGGATCCTCTCAAGTACGTGTTCAACAAACCCATGTTAATTTATCGGCTGTCCAAATGGCAGTTGAACCTACAACAATTTGACATCGTATATGTGACTCAAAAGTCCATCAAAGGTCAAGGAATCGCGGATCAACTGGCCGCCGCACCTTCAGGGGATTTCAAACCCTTAGAAACATATTTCCCTGATGAAGGAGTAATGACAGTACATCAACAC
Source organism: Panax notoginseng (assembly GCA_016801055.1). Taxonomy (NCBI): domain Eukaryota; kingdom Viridiplantae; phylum Streptophyta; class Magnoliopsida; order Apiales; family Araliaceae; genus Panax; species Panax notoginseng. The sequence goes on along the minus strand of CM029015.1, from coordinate 155,904,158 downwards.
CATCAGTACGATACGTGCCAATCATGGAAGATGTATTTTGATTGAGCTGTTAATATGGAAGGTTCTGGAGTTGGAGCAGTTTTAGTATCTGATACGGGGGAGCAGTATCCCGTCGCCATCAAATTACAGTTTGACAGCACCAATAATACGGCTGAGTATGAAGGCTGTCTCATGGGGCTAAAACTTGCCCGTTCAATGGGCATCAGACGGTTAACTGTCCTCGGAGATTCAGAGTTGGTATTCCGACAATCCACCGGAATCTATCAAACCAAGGAACTACACTTGCTACCTTACCATCGGCAGGTTTTAAAGATGGCTTTGGAGTTTGAAGAAATCTCCTTTCTACATGTTCCTCGTAATAGGAATGACTTTGCGGACGCATTAGCAACTTTGGCCTCCTTGATTCATATATCAGATAAGGAGCAATTTCCAAGCGTCACAATTTCACTGAACAAGGCCCCAGCCTACGGGAATTATGTTGGAGAAGTATCAGATGAGCTACCTCCCATCCCACAGCCTTGGTATCAGCATATCAAGGAATATCTGCGAGATGGATCTACACCCGCTGAGGCGAGCCCGACCGAGAAGAGGCGGATCCATCGACTTGCAATAAAATTCTACCTGAGTGGAGATGCGCTCTACAAAAGAGATGCAGGATTAGGCCTCCTCCAGTGTTTAGACAAAGATCAAGCCCAAAGGCTCATGGATGAAATCTATGGCGGAGTCTATGGCCCCCACATGAGTGGCCCCCTCCTTGTCAAGAAAATACTCAGAATGGGACATTATTGGCTATCTCTCAAAGCTGATTGTCATGACCACGTCAAAAGATGCTATCAGTACCAGATTCATGGGAATGCTATACACGCCCCTCCACGGGAACTCCACAATATGAGTTCACCTTGGCCCTTTTCAATGTGGGGAATGGACGTTATCGGGCCCATTGAATCTAAAGCCAGTAATGGACATCGGTTTACATTCACCATGATCGACTACTTCACCAAGTGGGTAGAGGCAGCCTCCTTCCCCAGGGTCACTAAAGAAGTCATCATTGCTTTCATCAGAAACAATTTTATTTGTCGATATGGACAACCAGAGGTGATTGTGTCAGACAATGCCAAAAACCTCAACAACAAGATGATGGAGGAATTGTGCAGTAAATTCCACATCAAACATCTCAACTCTGTCATCTATCGTCCAAAGATGAACGGTGCTGTTGGAGCGGCTAACAAAAACATCAAGAAGATTATGCAAAAGATGTCTGCCAACCACAAAGATTGGCATGATGTATTGCCTCTGACTCTGTTAGGCTACGGAACATCCATGCGTACTTAAATTGGGGCAACCCCCTACGCACTAACCTATAGGATGGAAGCAGTGCTCCCCATAGAAGTTGAGATGGAATCTCTCAGAGTGTTGATAGATGCTCAGCTGGATGAAGATCAATGGGTACAAGACAGGTATCACCAATTGTCTCTAATAGACGAAATGCGAACCGCGGCTATCTTCCATGGTCAGTTATATCAGCAAAGGATCGCCCGATCCTACAACAAAAAAGTCTGGCTACGACAATTTAAACAACATGACTTGGTTTTGAAGAAAATCCTGGACAACCAAGATCAATCTAAGGGAAAATTCGCTCCTAACTGGGAAGGCCCGTTTATTGTCAAAGAAGTATTGACGGGAGGCGCTCTCAGACTGCAAGAAATGGACGATGATGAATTTTCATAACTCATCAACTCAGTCACCGTGAAACGGTACTATGTTTGAAGTAACTCGCAAACACCCTGGTGTCAAACCATAAGGTCACCAGTCATTCCGGTTTTTAAACCCTTTACCACATACAACTTTTCTGCACTTTGTCCCTCAGGGAAACATACTTTTCAAGCCAGCAGCCTGGCTTTCCTTTGCGCTCATACAACTTAGGTCATCCCACCGTGGATCGAACCTCTTATGTTTACAGTTTGGCTACCCATACCTGGGATCAAACTTTTCCTCTGCAGTTTATCCTCAACTTAGGATTAAACTTTCTCATCCCCGCACTCTGACCTGCACATGGGATTATGCTTTCTCTTCTCGCCCTGAGGGGTGAACTACGTCGACATGATCTCCTCTTCAATAGGAGTACGTAGACAACCATTTCATATGGCCCGATCGCAATAAAATAAAAACAACAAAAATATTTCTACCCTTCTCTCCTCACAAAAAATAACAAAAATATTCCTACACCATTTCTACCACATACAGCGTTGAACCTCTTACACCAGGTTCGAACTATGCAGACCTGATCTCCTCTTCAATAGGAGTATGTAGGCAGCCATTAATGGTGCGGTCTGACCCCCTACCAAAACACAAACCCTTGTCAGTTGGTACTGGGATCAAACATCAATCCACTACGTTTCATTCAACTTCAGACCAAAGGGATGGAATTACCCAACTTCTCCTCCCAAATAGGAGATTCAGCTACCATCTAAGCTGCGGTCATACCTTGAAGAGTAACGCCAATTCATAAGAGATGGAATTAACTAGGCTTCTCCTGAATAGAAGTACTGGCGACCATCTGTGGTGCGGTCAATCTCAGATAGGAAAGCCACACTCCTCTCCACATTTCCATACAGAAACCAGTCCCAAGACACCAAAAAATGGTAGGGATACAGAAATCGATGATCCATTCTGAATTATACAGAGACAACTCAATGTCCATCCACCTAGGAGGAATTCAGAATACATCAAGATCACAAGCCCTGAAGCAGCATGCAAAATATCAAACAAATAGCAAGGTGTATCTTAAAGGGAAGTGATCCAAAAATATATTTCCCTGTCATATATAATGCTGTTTGATATACATGATGTAAACTGTACATGACAAAATGGCTAAGCTAGTCTGTGCAGGTAAGTACAAGCTAATCTATGAGTCAGGATACACACGAGCTAGCAAGCCCAACATAACATCCCTCTCAGAAGAAGGAGGTAAAGCTGTGGTCTCCTGTATGAGAGTATCCACACGACCCAATAGATCAGAAGCCGTCTGCATGATGACCATATGCTCAACAATATATGCGCTCATCTCTGCGATTATGTCAGTGGTAAGGGACCTCGTTGCAGTATTGATAAGTGGATTTTATATACACTAATCATTGTCTAATTCAAGTTCAAATTCGTATTTATTTATATATTTTGTGTTCGATTTTACTTGTTTATGTTATTTTATGTGTAGGGTGGTCATGGATGCATTAAGGATGAAAAGGTGGTCTTTTTGGAGCAAAAGTGAAAAAAATTGGAACTTAAGAAATTTTGAAGTCAGAAGGTATGCCCGCCGGGGCGGGCCCTTTTTGCCCAGTTCCCCCCGCCGGGGCGGGGGTCCCGTTTCTGCTGCTGTCCTATTAGGTTTCAACTTCTGTTTTGGCTCGATTTGGGGGGGGGCTAGTTGGTGCGTTTTGGAGTCTATTAAAGGGAGAATACGTCCAGAAGTCAGGAGAGCTTGCTACCACTAAGAAAAAAACAACAATCCTATAGCACAAAGGCAATATTTCCAGCACAATTTTAAAGAATCGAAGAGAAAACATTGAAGGATTAATTTTTTAGAGATTGTCACATCAATTGCAGATCGAGGCTACGTGGAGGGGGTTTCATAATTCTTCTTCTCTTTCATCTATTTTTAATTGGGATGATGTTTTCAACAAATTATTCAGTTTTTAATTCGTTCGTTATGAACTAATTTACTTGTTAGACTTGTGATGGATCCTTAAGCCTAGCGATGATTCTATAACTTTGATTTCCAATTTAATAAGATATTTTCAGTTTATCTATGTTAATTTGTGCGTGAATTTATGAATTGCCTGATCAACAATTTTATGTGGACTTGAAAGGAATCGAGAGAGGATATTCAAATCTAGACCTAGTTAATATAGTATGTGTCATAAATTATGTCGATAGCATATTTGTGATTATTGTGAAGGTAGAGATACGCTTAACATCGCATGTAATCGTTAAGAGAATTTAAACTTCAACCTATTTAATTGCAGTTCACATAGAGATATAGTGAGTTGGTTAATTTAGGTGTTTGACAGATTTCTATCTTAATTGTGGATTGATGTTAATATGGTATTAGTGCATCGAGAGGCGGCTCTTACTATGTTCGTGTTCTTGGTTAATAAACTGAAATATTGAGTTGAATTGAAATAAAAGTTTAGGAATCAGAGTGAAGCTTAGGGTGAAATCATAAGTCTAATTCTCCGTTAATTGTTGAAAGAATTCAAAATTTCATTTTTGGTGATTGTTTTGGTGATTGTTTAATTATTCATTAATTTAGTTTCTTTTAGTTAGTGACTTTGAAAACTATTAAATTGATTAGTTTAATAAAATTAGGGTTAATATAAAACTGGTAATTGTGAAGTTAAAATTCTTGATATTTTGTCCTTGTGGGAACGATACTTTATTCATCACTTTATTACTTGTTGACCACGTGCACTTGCGTGTTTTATGCGTATTGATTTTACCCAACAAGTTTTTGGGGCCGTTGCCGGGGACAATTTAGCCGAGATTTTAATAGTTGTTTTTACAATATCAGTTTAATTAGTCCAGTTTTACTTAAACATTTTTATTTTTATTTTCTCTATTTCAAGTTTTCGACATCGATTTATGCAAACACGGTCTAAACATCCAGACTTGCTACCTTTTGAGGACGACATTGACAGACGATTTCAAAAGTTGAGTAAGTGGATTGAGGAAACGAGGCCCGAATTTGAAAATTCTGATAAGGAAGGAACAATGGTTGCCGAAGACCAGAAAGCGTTGAGGGACTTTTCCACACCTAGGGTGACTGATCTGCAGTCAAGCATTACTAGGCCTGCAATTGCTGCGAACACTTTTGAAATAAAGCCTGGGACTATTCAGATGATGCAGAATTCATGTCAGTTTGGGGGAATGGCACACGACGATCCAAATGAGCACTTGCTCAGTTTTCTGGAAATGTACGATATGTTCAAGTACAACGGGGTATCGGATGAGGCAGTAAGACTTCGCTTGTTCCCATTTACCTTATGGGACAAGGCGAAAAGTTGGTTACACTCTTGCTCGCCGGGTTCGATCACTACGTGGGAGGATTTGGCTCAAAAATTTCTTGCCAAATTTTTTCCACCGGCAAAGACTGCGAAATTGAGGAGTGACATCACATTGTTTGCGCAACAGAGTGGAGAGTCACTATATGAGTCATGGGAGAGATACAAAGACTTGCTCAGGAAGTGCCCACATCATGGATTGCCCAAGTGGTTACAAATGAACACCTTCTATAACGGGCTACATGGCAATATCAGAGGGAGTATTGATGCGGCATCGGGGGGAGCATTCTTGGCTAAAAGTTATGAGGATGCGTACAATTTGATAGAAACAATGTCGGCAAATAACTACCAGTGGCCCACATCAAGAATGACAGAGGTAAAAACAGCCGGGATCTTGGAAGTAGACGGAGTAACATCTTTACACACAACTATTTCTGCACTATCCATGAAGTTTGATAAGCTGAATGAGACGGTGCAAATGTTAGTAGGGGCTAAAGTTCAACAGGTTATTGCAGTATGTGAATTATGTGCGAGGGATCATCTGACAGAGCAGTGCGTGATAAATCCAGCATCCGTTCAGTACATAGGCAACTACAATAGAAATCCGCAAAATTCATACCAAAATACCTATAACCAGGGGAATAGGAACCACCCAAACCTCTCGTAGAGCAATAATCAGCAAACTCAAGCTCCACGACCATCATATCCCCCTAGATTTCATAGTCCCCCACAATAAATGCAACAGCAGGACAGGAAATCTGATGATGAGGAATCCTGGTCAAGGTACAAAACTAGCACTGATCTGACGTTGAAGAATCATACTATTGCTCTCAAGAATATAGAGAATCAGATAGGGCAACTTGCGTTGGCAATGAATAGTAGACCACAAGGAACTTTACCTAGTGACACCGAAAGAAATTCGAAAGGTAATCATGAGCAATGTCAGGCAGTTATGTTGAGAAGTGGAAAACACCTCGGTGGGATTAGTGCAGAAAATTCAGCAACACCGGAAGAAAAAGCCGACGACAGTAACGCAGTAGAGGGGAACAAATCAGAGGAACCAAAGCTAAACAGTGAGCCGATTGTTCATCCTCCACCGCCGTTTTAGCAGAGAGTCCAAAAACAGAAGTCCGATAAGCAGCTCGCAAAATTTTTAGAGGTGTTCAAGAAACTCCAGATTAATATTCCATTTGCAGAGGCCCTGGAGCAAATGCCGAGTTACGCGAAGTTTATGAAGGGAATTCTGTCAAGGAAGAAGAAATGGGAAGACTTCGAAACAGTGGCACTAACAGAGGAATGCAGTGCAGTGTTACAGAAAAAGCTCCCATCTAAACTTAAAGATCCGGGAAGCTTCACTATTCCGTGCACGATCGAGAAAATGTCATTTAGTAAGTGCCTATGTGACTTGGGAGCAAGCATAAATCTGATGCCATTATCAGTATATTCAGAATTGGGTCTGCCTGCACCGAAGCCTACAAATATTTCATTACAACTGGCAGATAGGTCGGTCACATATCCGAGAGGCATTGTCGAGGACATTTTGGTAAAAGTGGATCAGTTAATATTCCCTGTGGACTTTATCGTACTGGATTTCGAGGAAGATAAGAACATCCCGATCATCCTAGGGAGACCTTTCTTAGCCACGGGACGGACACTCATAGACGTGCAGAAAGGAGAACTTACAATGAGGGTCCAAGATCAAGAAGTAAAATTCAATGTGTTCAAGGCCATGAAATATCCTACAGACGAGGAAGAGTGTAATCGGATAGATTTAATTGAGCAGATTGCCACCGAAGATATGAGCAAGAGTTTAAGCAACGATCCGTTAGAAAAAACGTTACTGGGGGATGAGGAAATAGACGACCCAAAATTTGTGGAATTATTACAGATACTAGACTCGTTACCACGAGTTAGCCGATTTAGACCACCGGTTGAACCGCTGCATACCGCGGATACAGTTGTAGAAAAATTGAAACCATCATTGGATGAGCCGTATCTTTTTAAACAATGTGCCGATAAGATGATTCGACGATGTATTCCATACAGTGAAGTCCACACCATACTAACAGAATGCCATTCATCGGCGTACGGTGGACATTACGGAAGTGAGCGCACTGCGGCGAAAGTTCTTCAGTCCGGGTTTTATTGGCCTACGTTGTTCAAAGACGCCCACCAATTTGTGAAAACATGTGATAGATGTCAACGGGTGGGTAACATATCGAAACAGAATGAGATGCCCCTACAAACAATTCTGGAAGTGGAAATCTTCGATGTATGGGGCATCGATTTCATGGGACCATTCTCGTCGTCTTTGAGGAATCAGTACATTTTGCTCGCGGTGGACTACGTATCGAAATGGGTTGAAGCTACCGCATTACCATCTAATGATGCCAAGGTGGTCCTCAAGTTTCTACAAAAAAATATTTTCACACGGTTTGGCACGCCAAGAGCAATTATTAGTGATGAAGGCAGTCATTTCTGCAACAAATCGTTTACAGCTCTTTTGGCTAAGTATGGGGTCAATCATAAAGTGGCGACTGCTTATCACCCTCAGACTAATGGGCAAGCCGAGGTATCGAACAGAGAAGTCAAAAAGATATTGGAGAAAGTCGTCAACCCAAGCCGAAAAGATTGGTCGCTTCGATTGGATGATGCATTATGGGCATACCGCACTGCATACAAAACGCCAATCGGGATGTCGCCATATCAACTCTTGTACGGCAAGGCATGTCACTTACCGGTGGAGTTACAGCACAAAGCTTATTGGGCAATACAAAAATTGAATTTCGACCAAGCCGCTGTACGAGAAAAGAGGTTACTTCAACTTAATGAGCTCGACGAATTCCGCCTCCACGCTTATGAGAATGCCAAACTATACAAAGAAAAAGTTAAAAAATGGCACGACTACAAAATTATCCAACGAACATTCGAGCCGGGTCAAGCAGTCCTCTTGTTCAATTCACGGCTACGGTTGTTCCCCGGAAAGCTTAAGTCTAGATGGTTGGGACCGTTTACTATCAAACGGTTATTTCCTCATGGCGCAGTTGAACTATACAGTCGCAATCCATTAGAAACGTTCAAAGTCAATGGCCAATGTATTAAGCATTACTGGGGTGGCGAGTCAAATTGGGACGCCAACACCATCATCCTAGCCGAAACACAGTAAAACAGGGAGTAGTCAGGCTGAACGACTTAAAATCAAGCGCTAATTGGGAGGCAACCCAATATTTCTTTATTTTTCATATTTCACATTTAAGTTGTTAGGATATATTTTATGCAAGAAGTAGTTAGGACTTTTCATTTAGTACGTTTGCTTAAAATCTCTGAAAAATAATAAGAATATATCAAAATTCTAAGTGATCATTCCTCTAACGTATTGCTTGTTTTTGGTTTCAGGAGAGGTCAAATACGACTTAGAACAACAAGAACTACGCAATGGACGAATTTTGGGAAATTTTTACTGTCCCAAATTCTGAACCAAATTTTTTAACAAAAGACATTCCCATCGGGGCGGGCATTTTTAGGCTTAACACCCCCGCCGGGGCGGGGGTCCGGATTCCTGGGCAGACACGCCTGATAAAAAGGCACGAACCAGCCCTCTCTCCCTCACTCCACGCCGGCTATCATCCTTCTTTCCTCTCCCCAACATCACTCATGATCCTACCCTATTCCTACCACCATCACCATTACCTAATTAACTTACCCATCTTCTCCCCCACACCATCCACACTACTTCAATTCCATCCACCACCTTCTCCACCTTCCATCACTCTATATAAACCCTAACTTCTATCTCCACTATATAAATTCCTTTGCACACAAATTCTTCTAGCTATTGGGCTCCACACACTTACGGGTGACTTCTCTAGCATTATTATCACATTCTCATCTTCTCTTCACTGCCATTCCATACAAACCACCTAAGTTGAGAGGAGAACGGGCTGTGCACGCTAGGTGTTTGCTAAATTTACTGAACCAAAGTGCAAGAGAAGAAAGTGTGTGCTAGCACGTTCAAGCATCCGGTAATCCATGGCTTCACAACCAACATCCAAACGACAACGGGGGGCAAGTTCTAGCACTGTGCAACCGCCAACCTGAAAATATGACCGCCGCAAATTTCGAAGTGCCGCCGCCGCCGACCGGTACGACTGTATGGTTACAAAAACTCTTACACCGGAATGGGGGTTGGCTCCCGAGGGCAATGATGGGGAAATGATGCAACAAATCTACCAACAGGGATGGATAAGGTTTACAGCGGAGCCCGAGCCCGCTGTTGTGAATGTTGTTAAATAATTCTATGCAAATGCCGAGGACAAGGCACCATTCACTGCCTTCGTGAGGGGTCGCATGGTCCCGTTCAGTGCAGATGCCATCAATGCCTTTTATCAGCTGCGGGTGCCACGCCAGTGTCAATATGGTTACATGCGGGATTTTGACCCCGACTATGAGGAGGTGATTCAAAACATGACTAAGCCGGGGACTACTTGGATAAAGGGACGGAAGGGGGGCACCGTGTTTCACAGCAAAGACCTAAGTCGATATGGTAAAATCTGGTATGCCTTCCTCTGTGCTAAACTACTACCGTCCACGCACACCTCGGATGTGACTAAGGAGAAGGCACTCCTCCTGTATGCAATTGTGCAAGATTTCCTCATAGACATCGGGGAAATTATTAGTTTTTCTATACGAAGATGCCTACGTGGAAATTTTTATGGCGGCTTACCACATCCATCTCTTATATGTGGGTTGTGTCATCAAGCTGGGGTACGTTGGTCCGATGATGAGCCCACTTTGATGCCGCTGCAGATCCTAGATACTAGAATGATAGCCCAGTATTCTGTTTGGCCTGGAGGAGAGTCCCATCCACGGGGTGTGGGTTTTATTTTTCCATCAGCATCGGAACCCGAGGATGATGCCGAAGATACTTCGGGGGATGAGGATGAAGCAATGGGTGATCAGGGAACCGAGCAGACTCCACCGACTGAGACATTTTCTAGTGCTCAGTTCCTTACTTTTCAGAATCAGCTGACTTCGACCAATAGGGTGACACGCCGGGAGATGCGGCGATTGGCGGTGCGCCAAGATCATATGTTCGATGCTATGAACGCATCTTTCACCGCCCTTAACACAACACTTCAAAGTTTCAACCCGGCGGCATTCTTTTCGTATCGACAACCTGGTCCACTCCCTCGCTTTCCTCCTAGTGATTCAGATGAGGAAGAGCACCAACCACCGCCCCAGACTTAGACAAGTACAGGGAAGTCCTCCTGCATTCTATTTTTATCCAATGAGGGCATTGTTTTATTTAAGTTTGGGGGAGTTTTATTTGTTTACATGCATGACTTTTAATATCTTATATTAGTTGCATATGTCCAATGATGTCGCATTCTACAGTTTATTCTGGCCAATGATGAGATTGTGAACAAGTTAACTAATATAGTATGGATTATTAGAACTGTGATATAATTACTGTTATGAATCGATTCTTGGACTTATTTGAAACTGATATAAAAAGGGTAGCACTAATAACATCTTTGTTGACCAGTTAGTTCAAATTGATACATAAAGGGTTTCTAAAGGATAGTGCTAGCGTGAACCAGAAAATGACAAGGATAGGCAGTGAAGGCTTAAATTAGGCAAGAACCTGAGTTTGGGGGAATATATGTGGGATATATGAGCTATGTTATAAAAAAACAAAAAAAAAGGGGAATGAAATATGTTGAGTCTTGTGGTGGGTTGAGGTGAAATGCACTCTCCATAAACACAAGCGTGAGATGGAGCGTAAAACGCACTCACCAACCATCTATGAAAAAAAAGATATGAGAATAAAACGGGAAAAGTGCAAAAAGCCCCCGTTAATAAAAAAAGAAGAAAAGAAAGTATAATTATCTTGCGTGTATCCTTGAATTCGGTTAAGTTTAATTTTAGTTGAATCGTGCTTATCGTTGAGGGTTTTTTTTTTTAGTTTGCGTTGTATAATTCCTTCTAAGAAATTGTTTATGTATTGAATGTGGGTCCGTATCAGTTATCTTAGGTGTTGATCACACACGCACGCTATACCAGTGATAGTTGTTCAAGAATTGAGAATTATTACGTAATTGTGGATTGGGTTTGAAAATTTGTACTGTAGAGTTGCTTGTTTTCTCTGAGGCCGGTAGAATAAATTTGTTTATGCGATTTTGTTAGATTTGTTTAGGCGTTTAGATTGTTATTGCATTTCATTGCATTGCATGTAGCTTGTTTGTGCTCGTGGACTAGCACGGTTTAAGTTTGGGGGATTTTGATAAGTGAATTTTATATACACTAATCATTGTCTAATTCAAGTTCAAATTCGTATTTATTTATATATTTTGTGTTCGATTTAACTTGTTTATGTTATTTTATGTGTAGGGTGGTCATGGATGCATTAAGGATGAAAAGGTGGTCTTTTTAGAGCAAAAGTGGAAAAAATTGGAACTTAAGAAATTTTGAAGTCAGAAGGTATGCCCGCCGGGGCGGGCCCTTTCTGCCAAGTACCCCCCGCCGGGGCGGGGGTCCCGTTTCTGCTGCTGTCCTATTAGGTTTCAACTTCTGTTTTGGCTCGGTTTGGGGGGGCTAGTTGGTGCGTTTTGGAGTCTATTAAAGGGAGAATACGTCCAGAAGTCAGGAGAGCTTGCTACCACTAAGAAAAAAAACAACAATCCTATAGCACAAAGGCAAGATTTCCAGCACAATTTTAAGGAATCGAAGAGAAAACATTGAAGGATTAATTTTTTAGAGATTGTCACATCAATTGCAGATCGAGGCTACGTGGAGGGGGTTTCATAATTCTTCTTCTCTTTCATCTATTTGTAATTGGGATGATGTTTTCAACAAATTATTCAGTTTTTAATTCGTTCGTTATGAACTAATTTACTTGTTAGACTTGTGATGGATCCTTAAGCCTAGCGATGATTCTATAACTTTGATTTCCAATTTAATAAGATATTTTCAGTTTATCTATGTTAATTTGTGCGTGAATTTATGAATTGCCTGATCAACAATTTTATGTGGACTTGAAAGGAATCGAGAGAGGATATTCAAATCTAGACCTAGTTAATATAGCATGTGTCATAAATTATGTCGATAGCATATTTGTGATTATTGTGAAGGTAGAGATACACTTAACATCGCATGTAATCGTTAAGAGAATTTAAACTTCAACCTATTTAATTGCAGTTCACATAGAGATATAGTGAGTTGGTTAATTTAGGTGTTTGACGGATTTCTATCTTAATTGTGGATTGATGTTAATATGGTATTAGTGCATCGAGAGGTGGCTCTTACTACGTTCGTGTTCTTGGTTAATAAACTGAAATATTGAGTTGAGTTGGAATAAAAGTTTGGGAATCAGAGTGAAGCTTAGGGTGAAATCATAAGTCTAATTCTCCGTTAATTGTTGAAAGAATTCAGAATTTCATTTTTGGTGATTGTTTTGGTGATAGTTTAATTATTCATTAATTTATTTTCTTTTAGTTAGTGACTTTGAAAACTATTAAATTGATTAGTTTAATAAAATTAGGGTTAATATAAAATTGGTAATTGTGAAGTTAAAATTCTTGATATTTTGTCCTTGTGGGAACGATACTTTATTCATCACTTTATTACTTGTTGACCACGTGCACTTGCGTGTTTTATGCGTATTGATTTTACCCAACAAGTACTGTCTGTGACGGCTACATCACGGGCAGATATGTCACTATCCCGCTCAACTATCACTGCATCTATGGCTAATCTGGCCTCTTCCCTCTCAATAATAGCGGCATCCCTGCGAGCTAAGGCCTCATCTCTCTCCAACAGAGCAGCCTCCCTCACATCCAGAGCAGTCGACATCATAGATCGAACCTGATCTCTCTCAAAGGTCATCAGCTGAAGACTCTGCTTTAAGTACTGTGCCGAGTGCTGAATCGCAACAGTACTGGTACTAGGAGAATCAGGAAGAAATATTGGCAACCCAGCAGCGGGCTCCTCCACGAAGTGGGTATCAATGTCCTCCACAGGATCCACACCCTCTGCGTCACTATCCGGTACTGCAGATACTGTTACAGCCGATAAAACCACCGTCTCCATCCAGGCGGAATACTCTACGGAATAACCTGGACTGCTCACTGAAAAAGCAGCTACCTCACGATGGTCCTAACAAGCGTATACACGAGATCGGTCCTCGGCTGAGAGGTATCGAGTAGCTGAACGCTGACCTGTCGCCCCTGTGAAAGGATGAAAATCCTAAAACTGGTCGAACTGCGACATCACGGCCAATGGGTGATAAGTAGTCACACCCCTCAAGCCGGCCAGAGGGAGGAAATCCATGCCCGGAGCATGAGTAATAAAGCTATATGGTGAGCTAAGCCCCGAGCACAGCAATATGCTAAATGGGTCTCTGATGTCTGCCAAAAATATAGACCAGGACTGAGCATCTATACACTCCGATGGCTGAAAGGAGTATGACATGGCCACATCATGGGTAAACCAATATCCATGCCGTCTAAGGGTACCAATCGGTCTCAAGTGTGACATGAACCACACATACAGAAGGATTGAGCTCCCAGTAAACACTCCTGATGGATAAGTACTGCAGTAGGATGCTGACCACAGAGTCTCTGCCAAGATCATAGGCACAATGGTATGACCCTCCTTGAGAGCTCTCACGGTCATGATAACGCCTATATCTATCTCATCCATATACCGCGGCATGTACACATATGATAGCACACATAACATCAGTACGTCAACTCTGGCTAGACGCCAATGATCCTCCAGTGCGGTGAAATCCTCGGAATGTCGTGAGTAACTATCCTCTGAGCCAAATCTGTCGTACAGAGAACGCTGAGAGATCACATGGCTAGATGTCAGCTCATCCTGTACTACTTTGCGCCTCAATTATGTGAGAGTGATGAATCATCTACTCATGTCTCCCAGAGCCATATGCACGCAAGGTCTGTCTAAAGGCAGCATCATCAAACGTGCATACTCCTCGAGATTAGGAGTCAACTCATGGGGTCCGAATCGGAATACATGCCTATCAGGTTGCTAATGCTCTAGCATCCCATCTACGAATCCTGCAGGAACCTGAAATGCTAAAAAAAGTCATGGTATGCTGCAGTAATATATCTACCGTCACCTTGTCTGGTGGTGACATACTATCATACCACGATCGCATACCCGATGCCACCACTAACGGTGGGGTATGATCTACACGGCTAACTGTCGAAGAAGACATCTGTGAGGGCCGTGTCATAAGACTATCCAGGGGTCAATGCTGAATATCTCTTGACATACATACATATGCATAACATGATACATACATAACAGATAATGGATGACAATATGATATAGGGAATGGAAAAGACTGTGCATACCTTCCTAATGTAAGACCCCAACTTTTATAAATAAAGAGGAATTTTCTATAAATATCATTTTTGAATATTATGGAGTTAATTTGATATAATGTTATAGTTGTGGGTAATATTTATAAATTTTGCAAAGTACGCAAGTTTTTATATAATATTCGATTGGTAGGGGAATATTCGTTTTAACAGGGAATATTCGTACAATGGCACAATCATTGGTGGACCCCACAACGGAATTATTGTCGGATTGAGAAAACGACAAAAATATTTTATTAAAAATAACGGCGGAAGTTTTACCATTGATACTGTTGAACTACTCGGTAGTAAAAGTACAGTAATACGTGTGGTTGCATAGTAGCACACGGTATTGATTATTAATGCTTATGTGAGAAGTCACTCAGTTTGATTCAATTATTGTCAGTTAATAATATGAATTATTTAGCGATAATGACGTTTTTTTTTATTCGTATTATTAACGTAATAAAACAGAAACATCTTTTTATATAAAACAGAATACTTTATTAAAGTTATTCTATAAATAGAATATATTATATTTTATTTAAAAGATTTTTCTTTAAATATGGACCGTCAGATTAAAGTAATCAATCTGGACCGTTCATGGATTAGTTACTATGCATTCTATTTTTCTATAAATAGCAGCTCATTCCTTCATTATTTCTTACGAATTCACTGAACTCTAGAGAGAGAAACTATAGAGAGAAACTATAGAGTGAGAGAAGAAAAGTATTCTGCTACTTAACTACTTCCTTATTTCAGCTCTTCTTTAAAACGATAAGGGGCGTTATTCTTTCTTATTCATGAAGAGAACTGTTGTTGTTCCATCCCTTATTATTCTGTTGGAATAACCTGTATACGCGGTCTACCCTATACTTGGTGACATTCTTCTGTTATTCTGTTGCAACATCCTGTCTGTGTGTTTTACACCGGACCTGGTTCCGTTTTTATTATTATTCTGTTAGAACATCATGTCTGTGTGTTTTACACCGGATCTGGTTCCGTCTTGTTATTATTCTGTTGGAACATCCTGTCTATGTGTTTTACATCGGACCTGGTTCTATTTTTTATTATTCTGTCGGAATATCCTGTCTGTGCGTTTACGCCGGACCTGGTTCTATTATTTATTATTCTGTCGGAATATCATGTCTGTGCGTTTACGCCGGACCTGGTTCCATTATTTATTATTCTGTTGGAATAACCTGTCTGTGCGGTCTATCTCATGCCGGGTGATTTCTTTTCTTATTCCATTCTTTATTATACTTAGTTAGTTAAGTTTTGACTTCTACACTCCATGAAATTAGTGGAATATCCTTGATAATTGCGGTTCATCCAGTATCTTTTCATGAAAATATTCTTCTAAGTATTCTTGAATTTTACTCCACAAAGCAGTATCATGTTGACAATTTGGACGTTGTTAATTCTTGGATAAATTAATTCTTGAACTTGTTTTATTGAATTCTTATATCATTGTCATCATCCTCATGTTTATAAAATGTTGAAAGTCATCTGTGGCCTGTAGTGCATAGATGGACTTGGTATGATTATGACCAGGGATTATTCGGTATAATCATGACCGTAATGTTACAAATAATATGGTAAAAGTCCTCATTGGCCCGTAGTGCATTGATGGACAGTTGTTGGCATGATCATGACCATTAATGAATACACGAATATCCTTGGCCGTAGTGCAGGGGTGATTCGATGATGTGGATTATTTTATTAAGCTGAGTCCCAGCGATAACAGTGTTGAAAAACCTTTTAAATCATAAAAGATAGTAGAATTTATTTTCTACTTGACTCTTTTAATGGATTACTTGTTCCGCTGCAGTTAAACTTGATGTCTATTATATTTTATCAGTTTAACATTGTTGAAGGCTAATGATAATTTATTCTGCATTATCTTAGTCATAATATGTCTTACTGGGCTAGTTGAGCTCACCCTTTCTTTCACTGTTCTCTTCAGGAATTGAGAATGTAGCTGGGGCAAGTCGGAGAACGGAGTGATGGTCCGAATGATAGTATTAGTTAGTAGTCCTCACTATTCTATGTAATAGTGTGTTAATAAATGTAATAAGGATTCCTTTTGAGTATGGATACTCTCTAGTAGACAATATTTATATTCAAACTCACAATTTATATTTTGTCATATTGTACACGACAGTTGTATTATTAAGTTGTATTTGAACTCTGTACCATGTATCTGACGACCTAAGATGGGTGATGTAAGAATAGAACTAGGAGGGGAGAGACGGGGAATTCCTTCGCTAGTATGACCTACCTAAGTTTATTTGCATGATATTTAATTGGTCGGTCATAATATAAGGATAATATATGACATATCAATTAACTTTTATTTTGTGGCAGTATCTGAAAATGGCATCTGAGAATGTTGAGAATAGCAATGGAGCACAGGCGACTGTTGATTCACCACATATCAATAATCAGGATTATGTGCATCATGAAGGTGACAATCCTCATGCAAACAACAACACTGACCAGATGATGAATGATGGAATGTTTAGAAACATTATGTAGTTCATACAACAGCAGACGAGAGCGGCTCCTGTCCAAAATATAGGTGGAAACATTGAAAACTCTCGGACGGTCACCGGTAAACAGTTCAAGGAGCTGGGACCACCAGAGTTTAAGGGAGAGTCAAAACCACTTATAGCGGAAACATGGATAAAGCAGATTACCAAGATATTCGATGTCTTGGGATGCTCCAAGGAGCAAAAGGTTCCCTTTGCCGCCTTTATGTTGCGAGGAGAGGCAGATTACTGGTGGGAATCGATTAAGCGTACTCAACTTGCCGCACTGAAGATGTCTTGGGAGAAGTTCCAAGAGCTGTTTAATGACAAATACTTTCCCGAAAGTGTTCGTCACATGAAGGAGGTGGAGTTCATCAAATTGGAGCAGAATAATATGGCCGTGTCGCAGTATGAGGCTAAATTTGCTGAGTTGTCCCTGTTTGCATCCCACTTGGTGGATAATGAAGAGCGAATGAGGTGAATGTTTTTGCGAGGTTTAAAACCTGAGATACGTAAACATCTTATTTCACATAAACTGTGTTTGTATTTAGATGTTGTGAATAGGGCTCAGTTAGTGGAGCGCGATAACGAGTCAACGCAACCAAAAGAGAGTAGTCGACAAAATGATAATACCGGTGAGAGCAGTCATCGAAGCGGTGACAACAAGCATGGAGGGAATCAACAGGCTAGAAATGGTAACCACTTCGGTGGTAATTAGGGCCAAAACAATAAGAATGGTCATTTCAAGAAGAGGAGATTCAACAATGATGGAAAGACGTCAGCACCAGCACCCGTTGTTAAGGAAGGAGAACGACCACCTATTATATATTTCAAATGCGGAGGGGAGGGGCACATCAGTCCAAACTGCGCGATGCCGTCTAAAGCATGTTATAATTGTGGAAGAGAATGTCATTTAGTTCGATTTTGTCGTTTACCAAAAACAAGTTTAGCCAAGATGGAGACACCAAAGGCCGTCCCAGAAAAGTAAAAACTGGTAGTGCAAGGGAGAGTGTTTGTTGTGACCTCCCAGAAAGCATGGAACCCGAATGAGGTCATCACGGGTAAGCTTATCATAAACTTTAACGAAGTCTATACTTTATTTGATACCGGTTCTACCCATTCTTTTATTTTCCCTACTTGCGCTCATCGATTAAATTTGATTCCGGAGAAATTAGACTTTGACTTATCTGTTGAAACTCCATTGGGAGAAACCTTCATTACATCCACGGTTTATAAGTCTTGTTTGGTTCAAGTTGGTATCCACACATTACCTGTCGATCTTATTTCATTAAAAATACTTGCATTTGACGTGATTCTAGGGATTGATTGGTTAACTACTCATCATGAAAAAATTGATTATTTTCGTAAGGTTGTTAGCTTTCATATTCCTAATCGACCTATTATGCGAATTCAAGCAACCAAACCATTAAAATCAATCGCTGTCATCTCAAGCCATGAGCTTTATGTTGAGGAAATGACTTGGGAGTTAGAATCAGAAATGAAATCAAGGTATCCTTACCTCTTCGACATACCAGGTACGTACCCTAATTTCGAGGGTGAAATTTCATAAGAAGGGGAGGTTGTAAGACACCAACTTTTATAAATAAAGATGAATTTTCTATAAATATCATTTTTGAATATTATGGAGTTAATTTGATATAATGTTATAGTTGTGGGTAATATTTATAAATTTTGTAAAGTACGCAAGTTGTTATATAATATTCGATCGGTCGGGGAATATTCGTTTTAACAGGGAATATTCGTACAACAGCACAATCATTGGTGGACCCCACAATAAAATTATTGTCGGATTGAGAAAACGACAAAAATATTTTATTAAAAATAACGACGAAAGTTATACCATTGATACTGTTGAACTACTCGGTAGTAAAAGTACAGTAATACGTGTGGTTGCATAGTAGCGTACGGTATTGATTATTAATGCTTATGTGAGAAGTCACTCAGTTTGATTCAATTATTGTCAGTTAATAATATGAATTATTTAACGATAATGACGTTTTGTTTTATTCGTATTATTAACGTAATAAAATAGAAACATCTTTTTATATAAAACAGATAACTTTATTAAAGTTATTCTATAAATAGAATATATTATATTTTATTTAAAAGATTTTTCTTTAAATATGGACCGTCAGATTAAAGTAATCAATCTGGACCGTTCATGGATTAGTTACTATGCATTCCATTTTTTTATAAATAGCAGCTCATTCCTTCATTATTTCTTACGAATTCACTGAACTCTAGAGAGAGAAACTATAGAGAGAAACTATAGAGAGAGAGAAGAAAAGTATTCTGCTACTTAACTACTTCCGTATTTCAGCTCTTCTTTAAAACGGTAAGGGGTGTTATTCTTTCTTATTCATGAAGAGAACTGTTGTTATTCCATCTCTTATTATTCTGTTGGAATAACCTGTATACGCGGTGTACCCTATACTTGGTGACATTCTTCTGTTATTCTGTCGGAACATCATGTCTGTGTGCTTTACACCGGACCTGGTTCCGTTTTTATTATTATTCTGTTGGAACATCCTGTCTGTGTGTTTTACACCGGACCTGGTTCCGTCTTGTTATTATTCTGTTAGAACATCCTGTCTGTGTGTTTTATACCAAACCTGATTCCATTATTTATTATTCTGTCGGAATATCCTGTCTATGCGTTTACGCCGGACCTGGTTCTATTATTTATTATTCTATCGGAATATCCTGTCTGTGCGTTTACGCCGGACCTAGTTCCATTATTTATTATTCTGTTGGAATAACCTGTCTGTGCGGTCTATCGCATACCGGGTGATTTCTTTTCTTATTCCATTCTTTATTATACTTAGTTGGTTAAGTTTTGACTTCTATACTCCATGAAATTAGTGGAATATCCATGATAATTGCGGTTCATCCAGTATCTTTTCATGAAAATATTCTTCTAAGTATTCTTGAATTTTACTCCACAAAGCAGTATCATGTTGATAATTTGGATGTTGTTAATTCTTGGATAAATTAATTCTTGAACTTGTTTTATTGAATTCTTATATCATTGTCATCATCCTCATGTTTATAAAATGTTGAAAGTCATCTGTGGCCTGTAGTGCATAGATGGACTTGGTATGATTATGACCAGGGATTATTCGGTATAATCATGAGCGTAATGTTACAAATAATGTGGTAAAAGTCCTCATTGGCCCGTAGTGCATTGATGGACAGTTGTTGGCATGATCATGACCATTAATAAATACACGAATATCCTTGGCCGTAGTGCAGAGGTGATTCGATGATGTGGATTATTTAATTAAGCTGAGTCCCAGCGATAACAGTGTTGAAAAACCTTTTAAATCATAAAAGATAATAGAGTTTATTTTCTACTTGACTCTTTTAATGAATTACTTGTTCCGTTGCAGTTAAACTTGATGTCTATTATATTTTATCAGTTTAACATTGTTGAAGGCTAATGATAATTTATTCTGCATTCTCTTAGTCATAATATTTCTTACTGGGCTAGTTGAGCTCACCTTTTCTTTCACTGTTCTCTACAGGAATTGAGAATATAGCTGGGGCAAGTCGGGGAACGGAGTGATGGTCCGAATGATAGTATTAGTTAGTAGTCCTCACTATTCTATGTAATAGCGTGTTAATAAATGTAATGAGGACTCCTTTTGAGTATGGATACTCTCTAGTAGACAATATTTGTATTCAAACTCACAGTTTATGTTTTGTCATATTGTACACGACGGTTGTATTATTAAGTTGTATTTGAATTCTGTACCATGTATCTGACGACCCAAGATGGGTGATGTATATCTAATTTTGGGGGCGTCACACCTAAGTATATCAGCATCTAATACATCAGCTTTGTACAGCTACAAATACAGGGAAATGGGGCACAGACGCCCTACTACTAACAGAGGCCTATCAAAAGATATAGCGAGAATGGGGAATAGCCACCCAATATCTAATAGAGGCCTATCAAAAGGTATAACGAGAATACATCAGAAGAAGACAATGGTGTCGATATCCACATCATCAATCCTGTCCACCTGATATAACTCCTCTTGAGTCACTGGATCTCTATCAACAGGGATTTCAGGCCTATAAAGAGGAGGATCTGCGCCGGTAAAACCAAATGGGTCGTCCGAGGGGCCAGCGCCTGAGCTGAAAGGAACAAATGACTCCGCCTCTGCTGGATCTCTACCATATACTGTGTGGCGCGGGACTGGGCTCCAATGGTGCGAGGGGACCACCACCGATGGAACGTCTCCTGAGTACATGGACCCTCTGACAATGCAAAACCATCAACCCCCAACAATGGGATATCAATGGCGGGTGACTGCGATATAGGCCAGTGACGCCTGACAGGAGGTAAGATCGGTATATGAATCTCCCCTGTGGTGCTCCTGATAGCACGCTCTCCAAGATAGAGCTCCCAACCGCCATCTGTGAAGAGTGGAACTCTCCTGGTGGAAATCAAATACTCGACCCCAGTCGGGTATCCATCCTCAAAACCCACTATCAAGTGTTCCCCATAATAGGGAGGCCAGGTGATGGTGTCGGCCGTCAGCAACTCCAGCTGCATACGGCAATGAGTGAATCCCTCCGCTACAGGGACCTCAGGCAGAATCGAATGATGCCATCTTCGTCCTCGTGGATAGGTATCTAAACCGAACACACTCACGGGACGCAAACATGGAAGCCTCTCATAGGCCCAAAACTGCCAACACAATGGCAAGACATCTGCTATCAGTAAACACTCTTAACCTATAAATGGGAAAAGATAAGAGAAATACTCACCAGCAGAAACGGGTAAAATACTAGTCAAGCCTCGGTCAAACCCTGTGAGTGCATACGCATGCCCCGGAGGAAATAAGAAAAGGTATAGGAGCCCCAATCGTACTCTCCAATACGGTTCACGTCACGCGTAGCGATGACCAAAGCAAAAGATACCGTGGAAGAGTTATCGGCTATGAAGCAGCCTCGAATGATCATCAGGAACAATCGCCGCAGAATGCGATCCCTGATCCTGACATCATCAGGCATGGGCTCACTCAATAGCCCGCTCACAATATCCACGCTCAAAGGACCTGAATGGACGGTCCTACCTTTGAGCACCACCGTCGGAACTCCTAACAAGGATCTGACGGCAGTAGGGGTAGTATTCACCATGCAAGGCACTGGCTCTCCTCCAAACTCTACGCCGGTGATAAATCGCCAATCCATCGGCGTCGTCATCACGTCACAATCCAGCAAGTGGAGTGACTGAGTCTGGTGAAACCACCGCTCAGACAATGCCCTGAGGTAACCCCAGGGACAACGACGGGGAAGGATGGAGAAGAATGCCCCAAATCCCCACTCATGCACTACTACTCTATAATCAGGATGAAGCGCCTGGTACATGGAGTGGATACTAAACCAGTTCCCTCGAGGCTGTGTAAAACCTGGAACCTGCATGCAATACAAATCTACGTCAGAACCCTTTAATCCTCATCAATATGAAACAAGGAAAAGTAAAGTCTAATGCCATACCTCGTTAGCATGTAAATACATCGATGGATGTCTGCCCAAATCACCCAGCAACTCTGGGTTCGCCACCTGAATGCTCGGAAGCTCCCTACGAGGGACAGGTGCAGCAGGAGCGGGGTCCTCAATATCCACCTCCTCGTCCTCAATGTCCGGAATATCTGCCTAGATAGGACGGATCACAGCCTCAACCAACCAACGAGGCTGTCTGACAGAACGGGGACGAGGCACTTCAGAAGCCCTCCGCCGTACGCCAAAAGCGGTCCTATAGGAACTGCTCGGCTAATCCGAATCCATAATATCTGGACAACAAGTCTCCAAATCACCTCACAAAGGGTGTGGTATTTCCTTACCTGAAGCTATCTCTAATGAATTTATGATTATATACATGCATGCATTTATTTTAACAAACAATAGAGTTAAAATGCATGACTACCCAATGCCTACCTTTTGAAAATTTTTGCCATAGTCCCCTTTGAAAATAGTACTATCCACATGCACTCAGGCATGTTTAGGTGGCCATTCAGTAGCACACCTGCCCCAAAGTCATATACACAATATATGCATTAAAAATCGAAAGCATCATGCATAAGGCCAACCTCAATGCTAGGAGTACTTTGCCTTTCTATCTTTTGCTCATTGGACCTCAAATAGGACAAAAAATAGCAAAAAAAGGTGCCAATTAGACTGTCTCAAAAGTCAAATTTTTTCACATCATTATGTTCAGCATGGTTTAATACTAACCTTTACTATGTTGAATATTTTTTATCAAGTCATTTGTGCATACATAACCACTACTATGTGTTTAGATGCATTTCGTGCGATAACTCACAATCTAACAGATAGAAACTAGAGAAAATACAGGCATACGTTACCAGGATAGTGTGGAACACTTGTACGGTGACAGAATTTGCAGAAAGCAACCCGAACTCAGCAGATCTGAAGATGGCTCGCAGTTTTTTCTGAGCGAAACAAGTTGAAAGTGACTTGTGAATGCTGCTGGCTGATGGATATATGATCCATGCCTGGCCGCAGGCCTATCTGCGGCTGTAACAGGTACACCTGCGGCACCCCCATGTGGGTCCCACCCCTCCGGCTTGATCCAGTTCGAGTTACAAAAGAGGTCT
Source organism: Panax notoginseng (assembly GCA_016801055.1). Lineage (NCBI taxonomy): Eukaryota > Viridiplantae > Streptophyta > Magnoliopsida > Apiales > Araliaceae > Panax > Panax notoginseng. The sequence goes on along the minus strand of CM029015.1, from coordinate 155,880,537 downwards.
TATGAATTAAAAAGGTCAAATCGAGAATAAAAACACCACACGATTGAGCAAAACTGCATACAATCCTGGGTTTCTCTGATGAGACTTTGAATCGGTACATCACGCATTGGTATTCGTCCGCACACAGGGTACACTATACCAGTGATCTCAAATGATCTCAGTCAAGCTCGGCAGTACCGTACGCAGGTCCAATGCCGCTTTCTCAAGATCATCATCCTTGTCAACCTAAGTCCCCGACGGGGGTTACAACGTGAGTCCCCGTGAGTCCCCGACGGGGGTTACAACGTGAGTCCCCAATGAGTCCCTGACGGGGGTTACAACGTAGATCCCCGGTGGGGGTTAAAACACGTGTTCATCCGTTGACACACAAATCAACGAAGGTCAAGCAGCCTTGACATTATCTCAGCCGATGACAAGTAAACCCATCAGAGCATACACAGTTTTTCGATCAATGCATACGTCCCCAGTAGATCTCCTGAGGGGTTTGCAATGTGAATTCACGGCAGAGGATTACCCCATACATTCAAGCTGTTGGCACACATATCAACGAAGGTCAAGTAGCCTTGACATCATTCCAGCCGATAGAGGGTTAGACCTATCAGAGCTCTGGAGCCATTCGGGGTTCTTACCACCCGATTACCCATATTCCCCAGCGGGGGGGTCACAACGCAATGTTCCGTTGATCTACACGACAACGGAAGTCAAGTAACCTTGACAGTATATCCCACAGGATTTTTCAACCGTTGATTCACATATCTGTGAAATACACATCAACGAAGGTCAGGCATCCCTAACAGCATTTGTTATTGGCAGTAACTCCAACAGAACCCTGACATGTCCTAACGATACAAACCAGAAGATTGACATCAAGGAGGATGGATGATGGAATATGTTATACACATCCTCAAACAGATCAAGCTTTATCCCCACAGATCTCCTACATATAAGAGGTACCTCTGTAGGATCCAGTCCTTATCCAGGAATTTGATGATAACTCCAACATCAACATCCTGACAGACTCAGATTATACATCAAATCTAGTCATCATTACCGATCCCCGGTTGAAGCAACAGGGAGCCATTAATTATCCTCAGCGTGTTGGGCTACAACCCCGTACACATGCATCATACATCTACATCATGTTGCTATCCATAGTACCATGTTTGACTTATTACGTTTCAAGTGTCTAGGATTCTTTATCCTACCCATGCATCGCCATGCATGAGTATAATAAAGAGGGGCATCTGTAGACACTCGAAATTTTCTGTACTACTGACACTAACATTGCAAGAAGGCAGATTCATCTTTTAAGAGAGAACCCTGAAAGACAATCCACAACCATACCGGATACTACCGAAAGTTCAGCATCAACCCTAGATCGCAATCTGGGAGTAACCAATCCAACCTCGGATGTAACCCCGAGGCCTGCAGATACAATACCGGAACATACACCGAAGAAGACCGATTAATCTCAGAGATAACCCCGAGGTATCCAGTCTCAGCCCCAAACATGGGAATAGCCTCCAACCTTGGTGATAGCCCCAAGGAATGCAGTTTCGGCATTAACCCCGAAAATGCTTGTTACAAGTGCAACCAGCTTCAATCTCAGCGCTCACAACGAGATACACTGTTTCAGCTCGGCGATGACATCAGGAAGACAAACACACCTCAAAGATGACAATGAGGACTTTCAACCAATTACAGCAGTCCAATCCCAGCGAAGCTGAGCAACGTCTGCTTTATCGACCCAACCCAGCAATAACCCCGGTAAGGGGCAACATCGTCATTTGACCAACACGATGCCACACAAAATCATCTCAACACATCTGCGCAACAACGGCCCACAAGGCTAACAAATCCCGAGTTGTTATTGTGCGGGGTAACGGATGAAAGTTGAACCTTGAAGACCTGAGGGCACCGTCCCATCTTCAAAGACTTCGTACAAACTCTAATCCCATGCCATCATTCAAACTCTCGACAACGGCGGTCCGAAATAGGTCCTGTATACCTCAAACGGATGCCTGAATTTCACTTCAGAAAAATCGAGTGGACATTATAGTGCCCGCGTGCACGTACTTCGAGACAACCTGACTCGACCAAACCAGGCCGACCCGACCTGCAGGTACACCTGCGGCACCCTTTGCCTATAAATAAGAGGCTTGGGGTGCTAATTTTTAAGAGAAAAAAGACGGGGAAACCCTGCAGAATTTTCTCTACACTTGCCATACAGTGTATTTTCTCACTTTAAACACTTGTGAGCTCATATACGGCCCTCTTTTGTACCTACAAAAGCCAGTGTTTACTCACTCTAAAGATATAGAAGTCTTCTTTGGCAGGCCATTGTAACCCTTCTCACACACTTTAGAGTCTTTCTCTTCATTTTTGCACACACCCTTATTCACGTTGAGAGTCGTGTTACTTGCTTTTCCCGGACTTCGGTCCGTGGTTTCATTTCAGTCAATATATATATATATATGTATTGTCTAACATTACCGAGTTATGCCTCGGTTGAGCCTAGACTTCGGTCTGGAGCGTTTATTTGCTTTTCTATATATATATATATTTATATATATATATGAACTATGTATCGGACTTTGTTCGATTGAGCCTAAACTTCGATTTGGTGCGTTTATTGCTTTATATATATATATATATACTTATATATATTAACTATGTGTCAGACTTTGTTCGATGAGCCTAAACTTCGGTTTGGTGCGTTTATTGCTTTAATATATATATACTTATATATATTAACTATGTGTCGGACTTTGTTCGATGAGCCTAAACTTCGGTTTGGTGCGTTTAATTGCTTTCTATATATATATATATATATATATATATATATATATATATATATATATATATATATATATAAACTGTGGTCGAACTCCGTTCGATGAGCCTGAATTTTACATCCGGTGCGTTTACTCGCTTTTATATATATACTTATATATATGAATTGCTATCGAACTCTGTTCGGTGAGCCTGGATTTTATATCCAGTGCATTTACATGCTTTTATATATATATATATATATATATATATATATATATATATATATATATATATATATATATTTACATTTCGTCCCACCTGGAGTTTACTTCGTGGTGGTTGACCGTTTTTACAACTTTATTTACGTTTTGTCCCGCCTGGAGTTTCCTCCGTGGCGGTTGATGGCTTTTAACAGCTTTATTTACATTTCTGATCCCCCATGGAGCTACTTCGTGGTTGGCGATCATGTCTGCATATATATATTTACGGCTTTTATATATATACCTGCTTACTGCTTTCATACAAATTGCGGTATCATGTGAGCCTAGGAATCATGTGATCACAGATTCATCCCATTAGATCTAGATTCGGTTCCCGTGATGGATATTTTCAGCTGTAAGCAGCTTGTAAATTATTCTGCGGTGTCTGGATTTCCTCATATGGTTTCCATACCTACGAGGAAGTCGGCATTATTTTGTACATTTTTTTCGTACGGATGCTTCGCAGCCGTCAAATAAAATTAACCAAGCCGCGCATTTAATAAAATGGGAGTGCAAAAGGCCTCAATTACTATTGAGCGTCAGGGTTTGAAAAACCTCTTTTATAAAACATCACTGCAATATCTTACTAAAATTGAATTTTTACATAAATTCAAACCCTGCGTATATAGGTGCGAACGAGGCCTCGTACCACTTTCAAATAATAGCACATTGACTCACACACACACATTCAGATAGCAGTTTCTTGAAAAGAGGCGGTCACTGTGGTAACACGGATGTCGGGGGGTGCCTAACACCTTCCCCCGCATAACCAAGTGCTCGGACCCTAAATGAATCTCAGTTTCACCGACCTGTATAGTAGTGTCACATCACTGGGTCAATGTGCAAATCTTTTCTCGGTTGTGTTGGTACAACCATTTAAAAAAATCAACAGGCGACTCTTAACAGTCCATCGTCAATATTATACATGTCGGACCTTTTTCACTTATTTTTTCAAATAAATCTCACCTAAAATGAGAACACCAAAGAACAAGTAACGGAAAGGGACATCTAAAAATCCCGACGTCGACAATGATCTTATTAATGATAGGTTTCGGTATAAAAGATAAAACTAAGTAGAGTATTGTAAGCAGCAGACCAGGCAAGTATCCTACCTTTAAATTTTCTTTATGCAATGGACATGAGTAAGAAAGTTTCAGAATTATATTATTATTGTACCAGATTATTAACCCTATTGTTATATATATTATATCCGATCAATGATTATCAACATGGTATTATATTATTATTCAGATATATATTCTGTTCGTTAATTTCTAAATATGGTTATTCAAGTGTCCCCACTTGGATAATCATTGTATTTAACCACATGTTTATATATATATATATATATATATATATATATATATATATATATATATATATATATATATATATATATATATATATACCTATTGATCCCCAAATGTATACATTAAGTACAAGTCGTCTAAGCTATTTGATTAGCTAGACATAGCTTTAGAGATATAGTTGAATATGATAAAAACTTTTTGTAACCAATCAAATTGTTTAGTTCGGATTCCCGACTAAGTATAAACATCCCGAACATGGGAAAACTTTTATGCGCCCAAGGCGGACAGAGTGAATGATAATATTGTTCTTGCATGTATTATTGATCAATACAGGGCATAACGGGCTGATCACCCCCGTGCCCATAAGTTATGACGGTTTGCGGATGAAGTTCAGCTAAACCTATTCAAAAATTGAAAATAATGTTCATAGTATGTCACTTTAACCCTATTTATAGTCAATACGTAGTTTCAAAAATTTGATAGAGAGTTGTTATGTTATTATTATCGGTTCAGATTACTTCACAACTATTGAATTGTTGTAGAAGGGTAGTACAAAGAAAACATTTAATCCTTTCCGCTAATATTTATAATTGTTATTACTTGCTGGGCACTCAAATGCTCATCCTTGCTTAATTTAAATATTTTCAGCTAAGTGTGAACAACCAGAAGGCTCATACAGAAAAAAAGAAAAAGGAAAGAAAATAGAATAAGATTTGTGATACTCTACATAATAGTTTGATATTATTAGGACAACGATATATATTATCTATTATGCTATGTAATGAATGTATTAAAGGTTACGTACTTGGGAACTAGACTCTGATAATTATGTAAAATAAGTTTAATATTTATATTATTGTTATTATTATTAGTATTATTTCGCTCATAGAAATGGTATCGTGAAGCACCAAGTTCGGGTTTTAAGTACCCGAATTTGGGGGCTTTACACAATCGAGGTAACTCGATAATACACACACACACACACACACACACACACACACACACACACACACACACACACACACACACACACACACATATATATATATATATATATATATATATATATATATATATATATACGGTCCGGATCAAGTGCATACACCTTATCTTACTCACCCGTACTCACCCCCCTTTAGGCGACGGTTTTGGTCATACAACCGTCGTCTATACTTTTAGTGACGGACAACATATAGCGTCGCTAAAAGTATAGACGACGGTTGTATGATCGAAACTGTCGCCTAAAGGAGGGTGAGCTCGTGTGAGTAAGATAAGGGGTATGTACTTGATCCTTGCTATATATATATATATATATATATATATATATATATAAGTAATAAATGCCACGGACCGACAATCTGGGCATACGTACACAACACGACTCTCAACGTGAATAATTGTGTGTGAACAAAAGTGGAGAAAAGGCTTTAAGAAATGTAAGAAGGCTTACAGTGGGCTGCCAAAGAAGACTTCAAATAGCTTTTGATGAATGAACACTCAATTTCCACTAGTAGAATGTAGCAATATATAAGCTCACAAGTGTTTGAAATGAGAAAGCACTCAATTTATAGTATGTACAGAGCAAAATGGACATGGCTTTCTCGCCTTTTTTCTCTTACAAATGGCCACCCCAAGCCCTCAATTTATTAAAGGGGCCATAGGTGTACCTGCGGCAGACGCAAATATACCTGTGGCAGCCGCAAATATACATGTGGCTGCCCGGGGTGCCCCGAGCTCCCCGAGATCTGTGGGCCCTGCCTCTCTTAAAGTATGTGCACTCGTGTAACGCGTTATCTACTCGAACCTTCATAACTTTCAATCTGGGCATCTGATGGAGGCGTATAATACCTTTTCGAAATGCTGTTGTCGAGAGCTACACAATGACATGAAATAAGAGATTGTGCGAAGTCCGGAAGATGGGTCCATGCCCAAGTCTTAATGTCTTCAAATTATATCCGGTGTGCTATCTTTTGTAGTAGTCACTTGGGATTGGAGCTATGGTTCTTGTAGGATACTTCTGAGTAGCATGTAGGTTGAAATGTTGTTAAGACGGCGTGAATGTGGGATCAAGGTGGCAAAATAACAATTTTGCTCAGGTTTTTCTCTAAGATTGGGCTGCTACAAGTGCTGAATATCCTCAGGGTTGTCTTTGAGGTGTGCATGACCTCCCGGGGTTATCTCTGAGTTTAGGACTAAGTGCCTCAAGACTATCACTGAGTTTGAAGCTGATTGCTATGGATTGATACGAGCGTTTCTAGGGTTATCTTTAAAATTGCAACTACATCCCTTGGGGTTGTCTCCGAGGTTTGGAACTGAAACTCCCAGGATTATCTCCAGGGTTGGAACTGAGTATCTCGGGGTTGTATCCAAGATGGAACTAACTTCTCTGGTGTTATCGCCAGAACTGGAATTGCATTCCTCGGGGTTATCTCCGAGGTTGAAACTGAAACTCCCGGGGTTGTCTCCAAGGTTAGAACTGAGTATCTCGGGGTTATCTCTGAGATGGCAAATTGAGGATCCCGGGGTTGTCTCCAAGACTGTAACTGAATATCTCGAGGTTATCTCCGAGATGGTAAATTGAGGATCCCGGGGTTATCTCTGGGACAGTGCTGATTTGACTTCCAAGGTTATCTCTGGAAGGCAATTCTGCCCTCCTGCAAAGTTAGTAACATGAACGCAAAAATTTCAAGTGTCTACACTGGGCTTTCTGTCCTGTCGAGGTGGGGGTTAGTCTGAACTTTGTGGATGTTGTTAGTATTGATTATGAGTTTGAAAACCAGGAGGATTTGAATATATTGGTCTGGCGATAGATGTTTCGGCTTGGTTGTTGTTAGTGTTGCTCCATGAGAAATTTGGGTGATTTCTCAGTCCAGGATGGTAGTGAGTAGGAAGATTAGAATTTTCCTTCCGCCCGTAATTTGAGACAAACTAATCTGATTCAGGGCTAATGGCGCACTGATTAGTTAGGTGCTACACTTCGAACAACATACGATTGATATCTGTCTAAACTGATGCATGTTAGGGGGAGTACATTACAAGCGACAAAATTTGCAAAGTCTGCATACTACGGTGCTACACTTCGAACAACATACAATTGCTCATCCAGGAAGAAGTTATTGATATCTGTATCACCATCCCCAGATTGAGATAAGTGATCCACAACTTGGTTTTCAGTTCTTTTTTATCAAGAATCTCCAAATCGAATTCTTGGAGGAGAAGGACCCATCTAATCAACCTCGGCTTAGAATCTTTCTTAGAGATTAGATATTTCATTGTCGAATGGTCATTAAACACGATAACTTTGGTTCAAATGAGATATGAGTGGAACTTATCAAAGGCATATATTACTACCAGAAGCTCTTTCTCAGTTGTGGTGTAGTTAAGCTGAGCATCAGTCAAGGTCTTACTGGCATAATATATCATTTGAAATACCTTGTCCCTCTGTTGTCCCAACACTGCTCCAATAGCAAAATCACTGGCATCACACATAAGTTCAAACAAAAAGATCCAGTCAGGAGCCACTACTATAGGAGCTGAGATGAGTCTTTCCTTTAACAATTTAAATGCTCCTAGGCAGGCTTCGTCAAACTTGAAAGACACGTCCTTTTCCAATAAGCTACAGAGCGGCTTGGTAATTTTTGAGAAGTCTTGGATGAACTGTCTGTCAAATCCCACGTGCCCCAGAAAACTCCTTAACCCTTTCACTGATGATGGTGGTGGAAGATTATCGATAACATTGATTTTTGCTCTGTCTACTTTAATCCCGCAAGAAAATACCCTATACCCCTAAATAATCCCCTCTCTCACCATGAAGTGACATTTCTCCCAATTCAACAATTGGTTTATCTCTAAACATCTTTTAAGAACGACGGTCAGATTTTGTATACAGTCTTCGAAAGAACTCCCAAAAATAGAAAAATCATCCATAAAAACCTCGTGGGTCTGTTCCACCATATCAGAAAAGATGGTCATCATGCAACACTAAAATGTTATAGGAGCATTACATAGCCCGAAAGACATTTTTTGAAAGGCAAAGGTCTCATATGGACATATAAATGTAAGTTTCCCTGATCTCCGGGTGCTATAGTAATTTGATTGTAACCCGAGTATCCATCAAGGAGACAATAGAATTCATGCCCGGCGAGTCTATCGAACATTTGGTCATTGAAGGGCAGAGGATAATGATCCTTGCAAGTGGACTTGTTCAACTTCCTATAGTCCATACATACCCTCTATCCAGTCATCATCCGGGTGGGAATAAGTTCATTATTCTCGTTTTACACTACTGTCATGCCGCCTTTCTTTGGCACGCATTGGATAGGACTAACCCATGGACTGTCAGAGATCGGGTAGATAATGCCCGCGTCCAGCAACTTAATTATTTCTTTACGGACCACCTCCTTCATAATGGGGTTCAACCGCCTCTGATTTTCAATAGAAGGCTTAGACCCCTCCTCGAGTAGGATTTTATGCATGCAAAAAGATGGACTGATACCCTTTATATCTGCGATAAACCACCCCAAGGCTATCTTATACTGTCTGGGAACTTAAAGTAGCTTCTCTTCTAGAGCCTCATCTAAAGAGGTAGAAATAATAACTGGCAAGGTGGATAATTCCCCTAGATAGGCATACCGCGAATAGCTCGGTAAGGGCTTGAGATCAAGGACATGCAGTTCTATAATTAAGGGCTATGACTTGGAAGTAGATGCTTTTTAATAATTCAAAGATTTAAAATGTCGCTAGAACTGTTTCGATCTCTAGGGTGCATCCAACCACTTAGCACACTCGAGATAAGTAGGCTCTTCCATATTACTAGCACATGTCAAAGTAGCCTCAAGTGAGTCAGACATGCAGTTTTTAGAGAATACTTCCCACGTAGAATTGTCAATAACATTGACTCGAAAGTAAACTTCAGAGGCACTGGGATACTTCATAGACCTGAAAATATTGAATGTTACCACCTAGTCTTGCACTCTCATTGTTAATTCCCCCTTTTGCACATCTATCAGTGTCATTCCCTTTGCCAAAAATGGTCTGCCTAGGATAATCGGGACCTCCTTATCCTCCTCAAAGTCTAGGACAATAAAGTTAGCGGGGAAGATGAACTTGTCCACCATGACAAGAACATCTTCCATAATCCCCTTTGGGTAAGTAAGAGATCTGTCAGCCAGTTGCAGGGTCACACTGGTAGGCTTGGCCTCATTTAACCCCAACTTCTTATAGATAGATAGGGGCATCATATTAATACTAGCTCCTAAATCACACAGGGCTTTGCCGATGAACTGATCCCCTATAGTGCATCGTATAGTGAAACTCCCAGGATCTTTCAACTTTGGTGGAAGCTTGTTCTAAAAAATTGCACTACATTCCTCCTTAAGTGCCACTATCTCGTAGTTCCCCATCTTCCTCTTCATGGATAAGATGTCCTCTATAAATTTCATATAGCTAGGCATTTGTTCCAATGCCTCTACAAATAGGATATTGATATGAAGCTTCTTGAAATCTTCTAAGAACTTTAAAAATTATTTATCGATATTTTGTTTTTGAAGGCGTTGGGGAAATGGTAATTGTTGGATAAAAAGACTAGACTTGCTAACAGTAGGGGTTGGTATTGTTGGTTCATCCTATACATTCTTTTCTCCCCCAGACTTATCATAAATTGGCTCCACATTTGGTTCCTCTTCAAGTACTTTCACTTCCATTGTTGAAGTCTCTACACTAGTTTCATTTACTGTTCTGCCACCCTGGAGTCTGACTGCTTCGCACTGCTCCTTGTCATTCCATTTTGGGTTGACATCTGTGTCACTTGGCAATGTGCCTGGAGGACGACTATTCAAAGTAGTTTCCAATTGTCCCATTAGGACTTCTAAGTTCTGGATGGATGCCTCTTGATTATTGCTCCTTGTTTCATTCTGAGCAATATATCAAAATGAGATCTTCCAAACTGAACTTTCTGTCTTGTGGAGGTGGGGATTGGTAAGAACTTTGTGGATGTTATTGGTATTGATTCTGAGTTTAAAAACTAGGAAGATTTGAATATGTTGGTCTGGCAGTAGATGTTTGGGCTTGGTTACTGTTAGTGTTGCTCCATGAGAAATTTGGGTGATTTCTCAGTCCAGGATGGTAGTGAGTGGTAAGATTAGAATTTTGCTATCGACCGTAGTTTGAGACAAACTGAACTGATTCAGGGCTAATGGCGTACTGATCAGTTGGTTGCCTCCCTGCATACAGTTCACATGGCAACGTGACACTTTTCACGTTTTACACTATTTGCACTCCCTTGGCGTCAAGTCTTTTGGTAAGAGCAGTAACCTGAGTAGATAGTGTCATGACTGAATCAACCTCATACACCCCTGCCACTCTCCTAGGTGATTGCCTACCATTGGGCCACTGGTAATTATTGGCAGTCGTGGTCTCCATCAAGTTATACCCTTCTGCATGATGTGTTAACATGAAGGCCCCACCAGATGCGACATCTATACTCGAACGAGTATACCCGAATAAGCCATTATAAAAGGTCTGAATTGGAAGCCATTCTGGAAATCCATGGTGTGGGCATCATCTCAGTAAATCCTTGAATTGCTCCCACGAGTATTAAAGAGACTCAGATTCAAAATGGAAGAAGGATGTGATATTATGTCTGAGTCTGGCTATTTTTACGGGAGGAAAGAACTTTGCCACGAATTTTTAAGCCAAGTCAGCCCATGTGGTGATGGAGCCTGGCAGAAGTGAATGTAACCAACACTTGGCTTTGTCCCACAGAGTAAATAGGAACAGTCTGAGTCTGATAGCATCATCGGACACTCAGTTGCATTTAAATGTATCGTAGATTTCCATGAAATTTATCAAATGATCGTTCGGGTCATCATTTGGCAACCCTCCTAACTGAACATTATTTTGTATCATTTGAATGGTGCCTGACTTGATCTCAAAGTTGTTATCTTGAATTACGGGCCTTAGAATGCTCACTTGCAAATCTGCAATGTGGGGCATGACATACTCCCTTAAAAAGATTTTTAAATTTCCTTGGCCATTATAACTGGAGTAGGTATGTCCCGAGCTCTTTCTCTTCTCAGTCATCTATAAGTTCTGTCTACCTCGGGATTAAGAAGTATTATGTTTCGATTCCTGCCAGGTGGCATACACAGTAAAGAGTACCCGAGAAGAAGATTAAACATATATATCAGTTTAAATTAAGATTGTATTGAATTAGTATTAATATTTATAAACAAATAATACTAAGTCCCCGGCAGCGGTGCCAAAAATTTGTTGGTCGGATTACCGATCACTAAACACGCGCACGTATACGCGGTCTAACAAGTAATATAGTGATAAGATGAGTGTCTTACCCACAAGGACAAATTGTTAAAGTTAATTAAATACTAAAATTGGAACAGTACGGGTTTATCTAAACAAGTGATTAAAGATGGTGTGTTAAAAATAATATGCTTAAAACAATAAATTAAGTGATCGAGTTGCAACAAGTAAGTCAAGCTATGATTATAACTCCCCTAATGCTTCACCTAATCTCTAAACTCTCCACTTTTCTAACAAATCATAAGAATGGTCAACCGAGAACAGTAAGTACACATAAGCCTCTTTCGACGGTCAAATGCACATCCCTTAGCTAGATGAATCACAATATTCCTATGGTGAAAATAACTAGACTAAGGGTCATTAAGCTTAATCTCAAGGATTACACAAGGAAAATAGAGATATGTCTATTCTATTATGCAATATATGCTCTCATTCCCATAGGCATGGTCATAACAAGTGTTATTATATTTTAGGGTTAGGCATTAACATCCATTTTCTAATATCCATTAATACATATATCAATTTCTTTGTCAAGCAACCAATAAAAAAGCATGAAATACAACAACCCATTCTAAAATTATTCATTATAATAAATAGGAGAGAAATTAAATTAAAGCTAATCATTAGGTTACATTGCAATCTTAGAAATGAAATTAGTTCATAACTACGGGACTAATTAACATTTTCAAAGTGTTCAACATGCTCAAAATACATAAATGAACAAAAGATTTGGATAAAGAAAACTCCTTTTGTGAAGTTTTCTGGCTCCAAGTCATCTCTTCTCCATGTAGAGTCCGAGCAATGAAGGATGCAACGAGCTTTTAGTGCTTAAAGACCAACTTCTTTCTCTTTTAAGCTAAAAAGCTTCAAAATCTACTCCTAATGTATCTCTATTGATGTTGGAGGCTGCCTCTGATTAATGATAATGAATTCCTTAGCTTTTAGGTCATTACGACCTAATTTCTGCCTGGGCACCGGAGGTAGCGCTGCAGCGCTAAGTTTTAGCCTTGGAACGACATTACAGCGCTGAATCAACACATTCAGTCAGTAAATGGCGCTGCAGCACCAGTTTGTAAAGGAATTAGGCCACTGTAGCGCTACAATGATGTCACTGTTAGCCAGGAAGGGATGCTACAGCGTCAGTTTTAGACCTGGTATAGGCGCTGCAGCGCCGATACAAGAAAGTTAACCTTTTTGGAATTGAAAACTAGAAATGACCTAATAGCCCTACAACACATAGATTAAGCAAAATAATAACAAAATAATATAAAACCTATATTGTGATGCCCCCAAATTCATGTACTTGGAACCCGAACTCTGTACTTCACGATACCATTTCTTTGAGCGAAATAATAATGATAATATAATTATCAAACTTAATTTACATATATATCAAAGTATAATCCCAGGTACGCGACCTTTAAACATTCATTACATAACAGATAATAAATATCATTGTCATAATAACGTATAACTATTAAATAAGATACCATAAGTTTATTTTGTTTGCTTTCCTTTTTTTTGTTCATGCCTGAACCTTCAGATTGATCACGCTTAGATGAAAACATTTACATTTAAAGTAAGAATGAGCATTTGATTGCCCACTAAGTAATGTAAACAATAAACATTAGCTAAAAGAAGTAAATATTTTTAGTGAATGACACTTCTACTACGAATCAACAGTTGTGAAGTAAGCTGAACCAATAATAATAACATATCAAATCTATATATAAATTTTGAAACTACGTACTGACTATAAATGGAGAGCAGACAACAAACTATGAACTTTGTTTTCGATTTTTGATATTCAACTGAATCACAAGAAATAATTATACGCAATAGCAAAGTGGAATATTTTCTAGAGTTTATATTAAGTGATCCCTAAGGATCTTGAACTTAATTCTCGAGTAACTAAAAAAGATTTTCTTCGATATACCCAGGTGTATCAGATAACCATAAAGATTAAGTCATACCCCTCTGCAAGTATAATAAGTGATCAGCTTCATTATACCCTATATTATGCATAATACTTCAACCACGCACAAAGGCCAAATATACGACCAATAGTTTTCCCTTTGTATTAAAGGTTATTCTTCTCAGTCTTACAATCAGAATTTGAATTATAACAACGAAATACTATGATTTCATATCTAATCGCTTTTTCGATCTAGCCGAAACAATTGGCATTGACTTGTCAATAATAATTGAGTTCTTTTCTTGAACTTATCAGGTTCTAACAAATATTCGTCTAGCCAGAATAATTAGCTAAGGTATATCTCAATGATATCTTTAAATATATGTCTTAACCGAGTCAAATAGCTTAGACAGCTTTTAATTAACATATACCTACTGGAAAACAATAAGTATGTATCAACATGTGATTAAATACAATGATTATACAAGTGAGGTTACTTGTTTAACAAATTTTTGAAATTAACGACATGAATATATATCTGGATTGTACAATAATACTGAATTGATAACCAATGATCGGATAGAATTCAAGAGCTGGCATATTGACAAAATTATAGAAACATGAACAATAACAATAACAATAGAGTTCTGAAATTGGCTTACATATGTCTATTGCATAAAGTAAATGTAAAGGTTAGATACTTGCCTGGTCTGCTGCTTACAGTTACACAACTTAGTTTTATCTTTTATGTCGAGACCATTCAGTAATAAGATCATTCTATCGATTAGAAATACATATCATAACACGTACTATTGCTATTTGCAATCAGCACATAACCTAATCACATTGTCGCACATATTTAACAGTCATAGGATCACAAATAAATACTTATCTAGTCAAACTATCTAAGTTCAGATCAATTTTTAAAATATTTCGGTGTACCGACGGCTTTATCGGGAAATTGTCGAGTTTAAAACTATATCGGGTAGTTCAATATTATTCTGGATATTTTAAATATCAGTCGTATTATTTTTTCTAACCTTATAAATTTTTTTAAATAATTATTATAATTAATCATGATTTTTCAAACACTGGAATCATTATTAAATGATTTAAATATTAAATAATTCTATTATCATTAATATTTAATTAATATTAAATTATTAATGAAACCATTGCCAAAATATTAAAGTTATTTATAATAACTCAAAAAAAATTTAAAACATTTTTATTACCCTTAAATGATATTTAAAATATTTAAAATTATTTTTAAATAATTACCATTAATATTTAAATATTAATGTACTATTTATCAAAATATTCAAAGTTATTAATTATAACTTAAAATATTTTTAAACCATTTATTTCCTTTTTAAATGATTTATAAATCAATAAAACTATTTTAAAACTATTTATTTAATATAATTATTAAATAAATTTAATATCATTAATATTAAATTATTAGTGAAATTTACCTTTAAATATTAAAAGTTATACTTTATAACTTAAAATATCTTTAAACTATTTATTTTCTTTTAAAATGATTTTTATAATATTAAAATCATTTTTAAACTAATTTATTTAATATAAGCATTAAATAAATTTAATATCTTAAATATTAAATAATTAAGAAAATTTGCCTTTAAATATTAAAAGTTATGTTTTATAACTTAAAATATTATTAAATACCTTATTATTATTTAAAATAATTTTTAATATAATAAAATCCTTTTTAATTAATTTATTTAATGCATTTATTAAATAAATTAAACATCAATAATATTCAAATAAATACTAATATTTATGAAAAATATGTAAAATTATTAAAAGTTAATTTTTATAACTTAAAATAATATTTAAAATTATTTTTGTAATTTTTAGAAATTAATTTCTATTTTTAATTGATTTTTTTAGAATTTATTTCTATTTTTAATCATTTTTCAGAAATTAGAAAACTAAAATAATTAAATCCGTCGCTAAAGGCTTTAGCGACAGTTTCTGTCGCGGTTTGTATTCTTGAGGATCAAGAACACTGACAATCAGTGTTCAAGAGGCTCTCTTTGACCATCTTTAATTCACTGTCTAAACATGATATGGGCTAACTAAGACACTGACATTGTAGTATTGTTGTAATACTATAAGATTCAACTATCTTTTAAGTTATACAACATCACAACAAGGAGATCTAGCCCATCAAACTCACTGTCAGAGCTTTCTGAGTTTTCTAGGTTACCAAGAAACCTAGTCAGCTTCGAGTAGGTAGTTTGAGGCTTAAATTTCTTAGGGTTCTGTTAATTTTTAATGTGTTCTAATGGGTCAGGGTTGTAGTCCACATGACAGAGTACATTTATCAATCATCAGGTCGGTCAAACGATATCAAAATCATAAGATAGCACTCAGTTAAACCTTGTCAAAATGAGTGTTCTTGTGTTTTCTAGGTTGCCCAAAAAACCGAGTTCGTGAACGAGTAGGCTAGTTTGACCACACACCATAATCGATCCGTTTGTTGTTTAAGGAATATAAAGCCATGATTCTATAGTGCATATAGCAGGTTACAACCTAGATACAAACACATCATCAAAACACAAAAAACTTAACATATCTAAGGCTTAGAAAATCTTGTCAAACGCTGCCTAAGGATTTCTGGGTTACCCAGAAATCGCTCGGTCATGCTTGAAAACTAGGTTTGACCAACAATAATATGAAATCTGGACATGGAATAGCCATGATTCCACTTCCAAATCACAGACCACGTGACATACTACAAATCTAAAACATAAAACACACAAAATTATTAACAGACAAAGATTTATAGGGTCTGACATTCGGTTGTCAGACTCATTTTAAAAATTTTCCAGATTTTGTAAAACATCAAATCCGAGCCTCTAGATGTTATGGATCTAACATCTAGCAACCCAGATCATTTATTTACACTATAAACAACATGTTTTAACACTAAATCATAACATTTAACACACAGATCAAGATCAGAATTGCAATTAGGATTTATACCTTCAATGAACAAATATTGATTCTAGGCTACTGATTTGTTGTGAGTAGTTGTGGGGCTTGTTTTGGGGACTGAAATGCTAAAGGTTTTCATAGGTTTTGAGAGAGAGCTTAGTGGAGTGTATGTTGGACAAATGAGCTTGAAATATGACTTTTCTCTCTCCAATTCTATATATATCATGTATGTAATGAAGTGGCTGGTGATTTGTATCTAATACGCTGAGAATGTGATCAATTGGTAAGTCAAGAGTGGTTGAACCACTAAAGATATTGTAAGACACCAACTTATTAATGAATAAAATCAAATTTTCTCTAAATATTATTGTAAATAATATGGTGTTAATTTGATATAATGTTTTGGTTATGGGTGAAATGTGCAAATTTTGCAAAATAAGCAAGTGGTTATAAAATATTCATTTGTTGTCAGGGAATATTCGTTTGGTTGTGGAATATTCTTTCTGTCGGGAAATATTCGTACGACGGCGCAGCCTTGTGTGGGCCCCATAATGGAAAGCAATTGGATGAAGAAAACGACAAGTATAAGTTGTTTATAAATAACGGCGTAGTTGTTACCGTTAATACTGTTGGAATACCCGGTGGTTAAAATACAGTAGCACACGGTATTGCACCAATTATTGATTCTTACGTAAGAAGGCACTACTCAATAATTGTTACAGTAGTTACTGTTCAATATTTTATTTTATTGATTCAATAATTGCTGCGTTGATATTTTATATTATTGTTGTTTTAATAATTATTGTTGCACATTATTTTCTATTATCAGATCAATAATTCATATTATTTGAATACTATTATTAGATAGCATTATTGGCCATGTCTGGAAAGTTCTGTCTAAGGAGAGGTTTGGTCATCTAATTGCGCGCCAGTAAGGAGAAATCCTTATTGGAAAGCCCCCTCTTTCCTGAGAACGGCCTAGTTGTCATAATTGTGATTCTGTAATATTATTTGTGAATAATTAATTATTGATTTATATGATAAGAAAATATTTATTTTATATAGATATAATTGATGGATATATTTATTTTATGTGAAGGAATTAATATTGAGGTATTTTTGTCGGAATGGGGGTATTAAGAATTAAATCACTATTCTTGAGATATATTGCGTGAGTTATAATTTTTAATCTGACCGTTGGATCGTTGTGATTTTTGGATATGTTATACATATATAAGTTGAGTATATGTTCACAAATTTTGAACCGTTAAAAATGAACGTATAATTTGTTATGAATTTTAGGAGGTGAATGATTCAGAATTTAGGTTTATAAATGATTTTGGTAGAAAATTCTAGAATTGAGTGGGCCCCACTTTTGGTTGGTGAGAAATGTACTGGAATTTTTATTCAAATGTGGTGGGTAGGAATAGTAGCAGGTAAAGCCATCAGGTTGCAGGTCAAGTCTGCTTCGGCGTGCTAACATTTTCCTATAAACAGAGGGCTAAGTTAGAATTGAAAATCACACTAGAATTCATAAGTTTTCTCTCTTTCTCTCTCTATATTATCGAGCGTATTTTGTGAATATTTAGATACTTTGTGAGTTTTTATTTATCAGTGCAAGTTTCCTTTAGCCTTATACCGATATTCCGAACAGAAGTACTGTTATCTTGAGGTAAGGGATATTATTTTCTTCAATATCATTATGCTGAAATATTGATATGAACTTTTTCTCAAATTTAGAACTTTTTGTGTCGGGGTTACTATTCACGTATACGGCACTATTCACGTATACAACACTATTCACGAATACGGCACTATTCTCCAAAAAATAAAAAAATTTCTTTTTGTCCAAGATGTCTATTATGGTTACTATCTTTGATTGTATCCATGTTTTGATCTTTATTTTTGAATTCTACTTCACAATTGGTTGTTATGGAGTATTATTGCACTTGGATAAACTGTAATACGAATCCCTAATATTTGTCATTCTGTCTCACTGGGTTCGTTTTCTTTAAAATATTTTTCATCATCCTCAGTCCTAAATGATGATATTACTGAATATCTTTGGCCTGTAGTGCAAAGATGAATGATTAACTGATGACTATCTTTGGCCCGTAGTGCAAAGATGAACAGGTGTTGAGATGAACATGATCGACTGGTGATACAAATGAATATCTTTGGCCTGTAGTGCAAAGATGAATATTTGATTAAAGATGATTATTGATTGTTGTTACATGGATAAAATATTGATAATGGACTTTTAAATCTTAGAAGATAGTAGAACTCATTCTC
Source organism: Panax notoginseng (assembly GCA_016801055.1). Classification (NCBI taxonomy): domain Eukaryota; kingdom Viridiplantae; phylum Streptophyta; class Magnoliopsida; order Apiales; family Araliaceae; genus Panax; species Panax notoginseng. The sequence goes on along the minus strand of CM029015.1, from coordinate 155,861,704 downwards.
TACTTGACTCTTCTAATGGTTTGCTGTTTTCGCTGCAGTTGTTGATCTAAAACTTGTTGTCTATTATATTTTATCACATTTTTCCCTGTTAAAGACTAATGATAAGTTGTTGTATATTATCTTAGTCTTAATATTCTTTACTGGGCTAGTTGAGCTCACCCTTTTCCTTTTTGTTCCATTTTTCTCAGGAGGCGAGAATATAGCGGGAATTAGTCGGGGTGTGAAGTGATGTTTCTAGTCAGTGGTGTAAGCAGTCCTCACTTTTTTATTAAATAGTGTTTCAATAATTATAATGAGGATTTATTTGAGTGTGGATATTGTCTAGAAGACAATATTTGTATTTAAACTCACAGTATTGTGTTGTCGTATTTTGCGCGACAAGTGTTTTAATAAAGTTGTATTTGTTTCTGTACCATGTATTTGGCGACTCAGAATGGGTGATGTGTACCTATTTTTGGGGCGTCACAGATATGGCTAGATCTACAAGTAACCATTAAAGAATGTGCAAAAGGGCATTTTGGTCAATTTTCTTATGATATTAATGGCAATATGATAATCTTGGTAAACCCTTAGGGTTTGACCCTTAGGTTTTCAAAAATTAATTTTTTTTCTAGGCTTTTTATTCAGGGTTTAAAAATAAAACTTAGTTTCTAAAAATAGTAAATTAGGTTTTCCTAATTAAATTAGGTTTCCTAATTGCCTATACTTACTAATTAGGTTTAAAGAGTTACAAATTAGTATTAAGATGACTACATTAGCGATTAGGGCTTCCAATTAGCAAGTTAGGGTTTTTATTTTAGCAATTAGGGTTTCAAATCACTAATTAGGGTTTTAAATAATTAGGATTTCTAAATACTTATTAGGTTTTCCCTAATTAACACCAAATTCTATAATACTTGCCATTAATCACCTTAACGCAATTACATACAGTCTTGAACTCCCATTTGAGTTTTAAAATAGGGCCAAACAAATTAATGCTAGGGTTTTGATATTATACACATAATTGACCAACCATTAACAATACGTACATACAGTACATATTTATAGTACTGAAATATAAATAATATAATATTATTATTCTCATTCCTTAGCCAATATTCAGAATTAAGGTTTGAATTCCATATCTGATTATCTTTCATACCATTATTAATTAAGTTATAATAATTAACTTAATTAATCTGAAATAAATTCATATAATAAAATAATTATTATAATAATTATAATAATCACTACATATATTATTTAAATAATATATAATCATATTTTCATAGAAAATAACTCATAAAATATTTTTACTACAAAATTAATTTATAATAAGAACATAATTTATAATGATCAATAATTCTAATTTTTTTTATAAATATTCATGTAATAAATAAATTTTATTTATGACACACACACACACATACACACACATTACCTTGCACATATTTCCACATTTATTTTAATAGAATAAAACAAAAAAAAAGTTATAAACAAAATTTCTTATTTAATTATATCGAAAATATTGGGTTATTAAATTTATAAATTTTGAAGAACAAGCTACTTTTTAAGCAATAGAGAATCCGATTTTGTTGGGTAAAATCTAGTTACGCACAACACGTAAGTATACGTGGTCAACAAGTAATAAAGTGTATGTAGAATATCGTTCCCACGAGAAATTGTTTAATAAAATCACCAAGTACTAACCCGTAACCAACTCAATCTTATTTAAACGAATGAATTTCAATTTATAAGTAAACTAATTCTAATTACCACTAGTTAAATTAAGATTACGGAGATTTAAGATCACAACTTCACTTATTGCTTCATTTAAGTTAACACACTTCTCATCAATTATTCACTATCCTGAATTGTTAATCAAGAACACTAAAGCAGATAAAACCACCTCTCGATGCATAATACTCATACTCATTTAAATCCACAGATGATAGAATTAAGCAAGACACCCTAATTAACTAATCCACTATATCTCTACGTGAATTACAATTAAAAAGGATTTAAAGCACAAGTTCTCTATAAGATTACATATGGCGTAAAGGCATATCTCTATCCTAAACACGAATCATAAATTCCATCTATGCAGAAATCACAAACACTTGCTATCATGATCAGATCTAAATCTATACTTCATCTCTCGAGTTCATATAGATTATCACGGTAATTGATGACCAATCAATTAAACAATTAAGTCCAAATCACAATAGACAATCCTCATGATATAACATAATAATTGATAGCGAAGCATATTAAAATAAACTACACAATAATATCCATTGTAATCTCAAACAAAGAATTAGTTCATTGAATTAAAACTAAGAATCCACACCTGAATACACATTAAAAGATAAGAATAAAATTAAGGAAAAGAAGTGAATATGTTGTCGGCAAATTCGTCCTCCGTCTCATTCTTGATCTGGATCTCCAATGGCTTCCAAGTGCTTCAATCTCCAAATCTCTTCAGAACTATTATTTTCTCCTATTCTACTCTAATCTAATCTAATGGAATTCTCTCTCCCCCTCTAATTCTTGTGATTCTCCTCCTTTTATATGCCTCTTTATATGTCTTTGAGTCCTCTTGGAAGTCCTTGAATCAATCAGATCGAACCAATCCTTCTCCAACTCAAATTCGGACAAAAATAACTTTTTCTGCGCAAACCCCTGCCCCGGTGGGGGCTATAAGGCTTAAAGGGCCCACCCCGGCTGGCATACCCACTGTTTTGTAGCTTGTACCCCCGCCCCGACGGGGGTCCCTTCTGGAAATTTTCTACTCTGACGTCCTTTGAAAAAATGGCCATAACTTCTTCGTCTGAACTTCGATTTCGATGATTCAAGATGTTCCGGAAAGAGGAGACGTAGATCTACAACTTTCATTCTTTGAGGTTTTCAAAATAAGAATTAGAGAAATGTTGAAAGTGGCTCTGAAGTAGCTGCTATATAAATGGTCACCCAAAATAGTGAAGTTCAACGTCCGTTGGTACAAAGGTCATAACTCATGCATCCGAACTCCGATTGAAATGATTCAAGATGTTCCAGATAGTTAAGAAGAAGCTCTACAATATAATTCAAGTTCCAAGCCAAGAACATGAAATAAATATAAAAGCCCAAACGATGTCCAGATTGCTTTTCCTTGCGATTTCATACCAATTCTTTGCGATTTCATACCAATAGTCGCTCACACAGCTCCCAGGCGCATAATCTACAAAATGAGCACAAAATGCATGAAAAGTAACTAAGAAACATGAGTTTAAGTAACTAATTCAAGTAACAGATATCGGCTAAGTAGGTATAAAAACTGCTTATCAAATACCTCTAAACTTAATCCTTTGCTTGTCATTAAGCAAAAATACAAAACAACAATGCTATGTAATACAACTAATCTACATACCTACGAATCTAGCAGTAATGACAGAAACAAGTCTATTCAGCAGGCCTTAGAGAAGTCAAGTAAACACGATAATACATCATATCAAAACAAATCATTAACTTCCCAATCAATCATCAAATCTTAGACTGTTATCACTAATATAGTGCGTGTGCGCTCCACAATAATGTTAACTGATATATACTCAAATTTAACAAATAACAAGTTTCTTTGAAGGCATCATACAGTGTAAACTCAAAAAATCTAAAAACAAGCTAGATCCAACTAGAATAAAACAATTATCAATATCGAGGGTCAACATGGGATACTTATGCTTTATTTTTCGTCTATGGGGGCTTTTTGCTCTTATTTCCCGTTTTATTCATTTTTTTCTTTTGGTTTATATACACATAGCTATGCAATGTCTTATTCCCTTAGGCTTTTCAATGCTACTTTAACGAGCTTTCAACCAACGACTCCTAGACCATTAAGACCTTAGGACGCTAGGTGTAAAGGCAATCCCTCGGGCTTACTTATTCAAGTAACAAAGGCAACAAAACTAGACAAGCATGCCACGCTGTTTATTCATACTTTTTTTCTTTTTTGTATATAGCTTATATACCCCAAATATTCTTCCAAACTTAGGTTCTTGTCTAACCTTAGCCATAACTACTTATTCTTGTCATTCTTTCATTCAAACTAGCACTATCCTTTAGAGTTCCATTATGTATCAATTTAAACTCAATCAATCAACAAGTTGTTTTTACTGTGCTATCCTTATTATACTAGTTTCAAACAGAAAAAGACTCAATTTAGAACAAGAAATCACATCAAAGCTCTAATAGTCAGTACTATACTTGTCTACCCAATTCCAGTCTCATCATTCACCAAAATAAACTGTAAATATCAAACAGCTGGACTCATGCAAAATGTACTAAATGATATATAAACATAGTAAACTAACTAGCAATCTGTGCTGACAATGCAAAAAATGTATTAAGTCCATCAATCCATGTTTCCCTTGGTTGAGTCATGTTTGCCATCCTTTGACTCCGTTGGGCGGTGATAACCTCCAACGTCTTCAAATTTGCCTCAATTTTTATTGACTCTACAGAAAATTTATTAAGTCCATCAATCCCTATTTCCCTTGGTTGAGTCATGTTCGTGTATGGCCATTGATACGCAAAGTCATCTATGGTACCTGAAAAGAGAGAAATATAGGAAGAGAATTAAAAATGAAAATAAAAATGTTTAAATTAAGACTAATTTGATTGAAATTAGTATTGGTAAATAATTATTAAATTAATTCCCTGGCAACGGCGCCAAAAACTTGTTGGGTAAAATCTAGTTACGCACAACACAAGTATACGTGGTCAACAAGTAATAAAGTGTAAGTAGAGTATCGTTCCCGCGAGGAATTATTTAATAAAAATCACCAAGTATTAACCCGTCACCAACTTAATCTTATTTAAACGAATGAATTTCAATTTATAAGTAAACTAATTCTAATTACCACTAGTTAAATTAAGATTACGGAGATTTAAGATCACAACTTCACTTATTGCTTCATTTAAGTTAACACACTTCTCATCAATTATTCACTATCCTGAATTGTTAATCAAGAACACTAAAGCAGATAAAACCACCTCTTGATGCATAATACCCATACTCATTTAAATCCATAGATGATAGAATTAAGAAAGGCACCCTAATTAACTAATCCACTATATCTCTATGTGAATTATAATTAAAAAGGATTTAAAGCATATGTTCTCTATAAGATTACATATGGCGTAAAGGCATATCTCTATCTTAAACACGAAACATGAATTTCATCTATGCAGAAATCACAAACACATGCTATCATGATCAGATCTAAATCTATACTTCATCTCTCGAGTTCATATAGATTATCACAGTAATTGATGGACAATCAATTAAGCAATTAAGTTCAAATCACAAAAGACAATCCTCACGATAGAAAATAATAATTGATAGTGAAGCATATTAAAATAAACTACACAATAAGATCCATTGTAATCTCAAATAAAGAATTAGTTCATTGAATTAAAATTAAGAATACACACTTGAATACACATTAAAAGATAAGAATAATATTAAGGAAAATAAGTGAATCTATTGTCGACAAATTCGTCCTCCGTCTCGCTCTTGATCTGGATCTCTAATGGCTTCCAAGTGCTTCAATCTCCAAATATCATCAGAACTATTGTTTTCTCCTATTCTACTCTAATCTAATGAAATCCTCTCTCCCCCACTAATTATTTGGATTATCTTCCTTTTATATGTCTCTTTATATGTCTTTAAGTCCTTTTTGGAAGTCCTTGAATCAATTAGATCGAACCAATCCTTCTCCAACTCAAATTCGAACAAAAATAGCTTTTTCTGCGCGTACCGCTACCCCGGCGGGGGGTATAAGGCTTAAAGGGACTACCCCGGCTGGCATACCCACTATTTTTCAGCTTTTACCCCCACCCCGGTGGGAGGTTTTTACACTGATACGCCCGCCCCGGCAGGGGTCCCTTTTGGAAATTTTTTGCTCTGATGTCCTTTGGAAAAATGGCCATAACTTCTTCGTCTAAACTCCGATTTTAATGATTCAAGATGTTCCGAAAAGGAGAGACGTAGATCTATAACTTTTAATCTTTGAGTTTTTCGAAATAAGAATTGGAGCAGTGTTGAAATTGGCTCTGAAGGGGCTGCTATGTAAATGGTCACCCAAAACAGTGAAGTTCAATGTCCGTTGGTACAAAGGTCATAACTCATGCATCCGAACTCCGATTGGAATGATTCAAGATGTTCCAAAAAGCTAAGAAGAAGCTCTACAATATAATCCAAGTTCGAAGGAAAGAACATGAAATAAATATAAAAGCCCAAACGATGTCCAGATTGCTTTTCCTTGCGATTTCATACCAATTCTTTGCGATTTCATACCAATAGTCGCTCACATAGTTCCCAAGCATATAATCTACAAAATGCATGAAAAGTAACTAAGAAACATGAGTTTAAGTAACTAATTCAAGTAACAGATACTGGATAAGTAGGTATAAAAACTACTTATCAGATTCGCGGGTATAAATCCCACTCATCAGCAGTCAGCACACAAGGTGTTGGATAGCGGGTCTCAAAGAGCAGTCATTCTATTTGGGCACTTGCCCAGTTAATTGAATGGATTCATCAAATTGATAAATTGGGAAAGTACTTCACGAATTGCACATATTTGTCATGTCGCTCCAATTTTGTTTATTGAGCATTAGTTATTGTCGATTTATCCACCACTAGACATCGATGCGAAGGAGGTCGAGTCTGACGCTTGACCATTCAGGGAAGTTCTAAGTTTTAATTCTTTCTATTTAAACAATGAGGACATTGTTCACTTTGAGTTTGGGGGTGGATCATATCATATTACATAATTGTTTAGTTCACATAGATTGCATTGGTTAGTTAGTTTTGCATATTGTAGGCATATTTCATATTCATTTAAAAAAGTAAAATTTTAAAAATCACAAAAATATTTTCTGTTGCATTGAGTGTTTGCATATATAATGTTTGCAGGAATTTAGGTAATTGATTGGTTTGGATTTAACTCGGCTTACGATAAGATGCATATTACATGTTAACTTGAATAGTGTTGATGATTGATTATGAGTTTTAATTTTAATCATGATGATAATTTAAGCCTATATGAAACTTTTGTTAACTGGCTAGCACTTAAGGTTTAACTGTTTTACTTAACTTGGTTCAAGGGTTTTATAATTTATTTCTGGGGGAAAATCTTTGTTAAAATTTAAGGGAAGTAGTGAACTGGCAGTAAAGGTTAAAATATGGTAAAAATTTGAGTTTGAAGGAATCTATGGGGTATATATATGAAAAAAATTGAAAATGATAAAGAAAAAAGAAGAAAAAATAAATAAATAATCCAAAAAAGGAAAAAATATATTGACTAGTTTGGTTATGTGGCCTTTGTTACTAGAACAAGTAAATCCTATGGGATGTCTTTACACCCAGTGCCCTAAGACCGTCTGGTTTAGGAGTCGTTGGTCAAAAGTTCACTAAATGGGGAAAAGTATAAGAAAACTAGATATTGCACAGTCAAATGTAAACACGAGAAAGAGTAAAAATGCCCTCGTGGTTGAATAAAGGTAAAAATAAATCTTGTATTTACCCTTAGACTTGGTAATTTCTTAGTTTTAACCGAAATTATCATGTTTGTAGAGATACTTGGATTAGAACTTAAATTTTCTACCTAAGAAGTTTGTTGTGTGATTATCTTGAACTGTGGTTGGTTAGAATGGTTAACGAGCACACACACACACACACAACATAGGTGATGACAGGTTTGGATTGACTGACTGGTTAGGATTATGGACTTTGACTTGATTAGATATATTATTTGAGTATCGTAGTTATATCTTCGAGGCATGTTGCTAGATATCATATTAATTTATTGCTGGATTCGTAGGCATATTAGGCAATAGCTCATGCATATGCATTCATGTAGTTAGGCTAGTTTGTTTATTTTTATTTATTTTGAGTTTTTGCTTGAGGACAAGAAAAGTCTTGAGTTTAGGGGTATTGAAGTTTCTAATTTGCATTATTTGGAGTTATGCATTTGAGAATCGAAATACATATAATTAAATAAAATAAGACTTGATAGAAATTCTATGACTTATATTTATTTGGGACATTATATGGTGAAAGGATTGAATTATATGATAACTATTAACTTAAAGGTTATTTTATGATTAATGTTAAAATCTATATTATCTGAAAAATTGTTGATCACTAAGGAGGCTTATCCTTATTGTAAAATAAATGTTATTTATTTAAATGAATTAATAGTTTAATTTATTTATTTAAATAAGATTGGAATTGTTCTAATCGATTTATTCACAACCGATTTAATATGGAGAACCTAAAGGGTCACACCATAAAAGAAAAATATTTATTTAAGAAGTAAATAACATAATCGTAATAATAAGTTAAGTGTATTTAATTTAATCTATGATGATGGAATAAATTAAATAGCTTAATATTTATCATTTAATATTTTGGAAATATTAAACATAAATTAATAAGAAGAGTTTTATTATTATTATTACTATTATTATTATTTAATTCCTAAAGGAGTTTAATGAAGGTACTCCCAATTATTCCTAATTGGATTAGGAGAATAATTAATTAAAGGAGTTTAATTAATTAAATCAAAACTCTATTTCTAAATGGTTTGGAGGGTTGCTTATTTCTATAAATAAGAAGGTCTTATATGGATTAGAGTTACACTAACGATTCCAAGAGTTGGAGAGTAAACATATTCTATAGAGATAGAATTAGGATTTTGCCACACTCCCATCTTCTTGAATAACTGTTATTCCTTGGTGGATCACCTCTAGAGGCCAAACGCTTGGGTGGCTAACGTTTATCAAATGAAGGAATCAAATTCGGTGGATTCAAGTTGAACGTGAAAAAAATTTGGAGGTGAACTCGTACCTGAGAAAACTTGTTTCTATAAGGGTATGAATCTAATCTCCATCTCTTTTTTATTTAATTGATAATTATGCACAAAGCATGATCATGGTGATGATTTGTGTGAAAAATTTTAAAACTCGCTTTATCGTGCTTACGCTACTTTTATGTAATTTGATTGCATGATCGCGCTATATACAAACTTAACATAGTCATCGACCAAGCTAAGTACACTAAAGATTTACTTAAGAAGTATGGCATGAATTCAACCTCTTCCATGAAGACTCTAATCCTCTACAATAAATCTTAATAAAGGTGAATATGGTAAAAGTATTGATATAATCAATATAGAGGTATGAATGGATCTCTCCCATACTTAACTGACAATAGACTAGATATCATGTTCTCTACTTGTATTTATGATAGGTTTAAAGATAATCCTAAGGAATCTCATATAATTGTTATTAAAAGGATTTTCAGATATCTTAAGGATACTCCATATTTGGGACTATGGTATTCCAAGGAGTCTCCCTTTGATTTAATTGAATATTCCGATGCTAATTTTGTAAGATGCAAGATAAATAGTAAAAGCACTAGTGGTACTTGTCAACTTCTAGGGAACAGACTTGTGTCATGACTTAGCAAGAAGCACAATTTTGTATCAACTTTAACTTTAGAAGTTGAGTACATTGCTGCTGGTAGTTGTTGTGCTCAAATTTTATGGATAAATAATTAGTTGGCTGTCTTTGGGGTTGATTTTAAGTATATTACTATATTTTATGATAATATTAGTGTTGTATCAATCACTCATAATCCTTTCATGTATTCTAGAACAAATTATATAGAAATCATATATCATTTTATTAGAGACCATGTTCAAAATGAGAATATTGCATTACATTTTGTCTTTATTAAAGATAAGCTTGCTGATGTGTTTACTAAACCACTTAATGAATCTAGATTTAATAAGTTAATCAGTGAGTTATGAATGTTAAATTTGAATCCTCAAATACAATGTTGGTAGGAGTTTCTAACAGTACAGGAAGTAATTGTAGAAAGCTATTCATAAGGGCACGTTGAGTGAAGAACCATCGTAGAATAGGTCGTAAAGCAAACATAATTCTAAAGAGAAATGTATTAACATTACTCTATAACAAAGTTGATGTAGTTACTTTATGGTGAGTGGTGAACACGCATGAGCTAAGCGAGTATGCACCAGAGGTTCCTACAAAGTAGCCATAATTTGCAGAATTGAAGAGACTTAAAGCCTCTTGTTTCCTTCCACGCGTCCCACTCAACAAAAATAAGAAGGAAGTTATATAAATAAATTCATTTCAAACCTTTCAACCTTTACTCTTTATCTTTTCCAATCTGAGCTTTCAAACTTTCGAGCTTCCAAAAACCCTAGCTTTCTTAAAGTTCGAATAACTTAAAAACTTTCGGTTTAGTTTCAAATTCAACCTCTCTCAAGCAATGGCTAGCACTCAAGTTATACCTAGTAACCATCTTTGTTTCAAGATCTTCACCAAGTCTGAGAAGCAATTCAGAAAAGTTCTATAGCTGGTGAAGAGGGATGGATTCCAAGAGGCTCTTAACTTTAACACCAAGATATACACAAACCTGGCGGTCGAGTTCAACTAGAACGGATCTCATGAAGATGGTTTTCTGACCACTAAAGTCAAGGGAAAAGATCTCAGGATCACGGTCAGAGATGTCAGTAGCGCTCTGGGTTTCTGTAAAGTAGGCATCGCATCGCTTGACATCATCAACGTCAAGTAGGGCTGGAGCTGAAGGGATATGTCCAAAAGCCTGAGCTAATATGGATGAAGAAGAAGGAGTTCCCTCAAAACTTTGAGTTCCTTATCGACATTGTAAGCAACGACATTCTGGGTAAAAACTCTACACATAACTCCGTCAGCGATCTCCAGTTAAGGGTCATGACTGTAGTGGTAATGAAGATTAGGATGGACTTTTGTTCCATTATGCTTGGATGGATAGGTCGATGGATTCTAGATGCTGGCAAAAAGATGGCAACAAAGAAGCCAGCCCCCAAGTTGTTTTATGGGAGGTTTGTTAGTATCATGCTGAAGAAGTTGTTGATGGAGCTTATTAGAGATAGAGAGGGTGAAGCCCTAAATGTGAATAAAAATATAACCCCAAAGCTCTTTGAAAATTAGAAGAAGTGTCTAGTCAAAATTCTCATATTCAGGCAGACTAAGGATAGCGAGGCAACGCATAGTGAGCTGCATAAGCCCTTAACAAAAGGCAAGTCTGCGACCTCTGATGATGAAGTGGCTGGTGAAGCTGAGTCATCTGCCCTCTCAAGGAATAATAAGGTGAAAAGAAAGGCCGCAAGGTCTAGAGCACCTTTTCCAGATGTTGTTGAGGAAGAACATGGTCTATTATAGGGTTCTGCTGCCCTGCCAATCATCAATCTTCCTTCCACAGTGGACAAGCCACCTGTTTAGAAGAAGAAGAAGGTGGAGAAGAGAAAATAAAAATTTGATGAGAGTCCCACTATCTCTTAACTTATTTCAAATAAAAAGGGAATAAGGAACAAGTGCTCCAAGAAGGACTTATAATCTGTGATTGTTGTGTAGGTTCGGTCTCTGATCATAGAGCAAGTTGAAGAACTAGCTATGATAGCTAAGTAGCTCAAGCCAACTATAAATATTGTTGAAGAAATGGTTGGGATGTCTAATGTGTCGGAGCCTCAAGAAAATGTTGAAAAGATGGTTGTGAAGGAACCATCTACTGAGCCAAAGAGAAAGAGGAGAAAACTTATCCTCAAGGATCATAATATGAAAAAGATAAGTTCTTTGGACCTTGTAAAAGAGAAAGAAGTTGGTTCTGAGGGGGAGCACTCCACTATTACTCCTCACTCACCCAATGAGTCTGCCATACCATCAAAAATTATTGAATCTATCATTGCATTCATTGGGATTGAGTTGAGCCCTCCTGCTTCTGAGCAACCTATTAAACCAATTCAAGGGGAGCTTCAAGAAATCGTATCCTCAGCCCCTCATTTTCCGCAAGAAGTAGAAGAAAAAGTAGAACTAGAACCTGAAGCAGCACCTGAGGTTGAAGAAGAACCAGAATTAATAGTGATTGGTGAAACGCAAGCTGAGCCTGAAGTTGTTCCTGAACCCAGTTTCACTTTTTTTCTAAACAAAGTGGTCAACTATATTCTTTTCTTCCACTCATGTCGTTGTTCCAAGCTCTTGTTTAAGACAATCAGAGTTTCATCACCTGAACATTTAAGTCTTATCCTAATGTGATGGTGATTGCTCAAAATTATCCTCGAGTCTTTAGGTATGGTACGAAGACTCTCTTTGATAAAACCTTCTATTCTTTCTATAGATATGATAAGATTTCTTTTATAACCAAATTTTTTTGTTCTGTCAAATCCTTATCTCTTAGTTGCGATGACAAGGTCGTAAAGTTGTCCTCTACGATCTCCGAGCAACCTTTTACTACTATATGTTTTAACGAATCATTTATTCATTCTTTATTTATAGAGTCCCAACACTCTACAGATGATGTAAATAGACCAAATTCTCTATTCATAAAGTCCCAACACTCTATTGACCATGTAAATACACCCAACTCTCTAGACGTAAAGTCCCAACACTCTACGTATGATGTACATAACTCATCTTTTCCGATCGTAGAGTCTTATAACCTGAATGTAAATAAAACTAGTTCTCCTACAAATATACTACACAAACACATCATATCTCCCCATCATCAATAAACATTTCAAACATTCTTTCAACACCAACAATATCACCTCTCAATCCATTATCACCTATACAAATTGTACATCATATAACCCCTATAGAGATCGTAGAACCTCAAACACCAATCTGACCCATAGAGATGTACCCTCAACCTCAAATAATGAATGTTTCGACCTTACCATTGCTTTTGCAAATATAAGCCAGAGTGATAAGGTTAGACCTGAAGAAATGCTTGATGGAATATTGGATTAATTCTCAAAGATTCCTTCCAAACCTCAACTACAACAGCTGATGAACTCAATTTTTGATGAAGTCAACACAAGTCTGAAGCGTTCGTCCCATGAGAATAAGCAAAACTTGAAACCCATTGCATAAACCTCAACAAAAGTTCCCAAAGAAATGTCTATGTTTTTTCGGGAAAAGCTAAAAGCACTTCTTAAACACATTATTGAGAATTTGAAGAAAAGAGATGAAATGTTCTTTAAGCACCTTCAAGAGTAGGGAAAGGTTGTGCTACTACTTCAGAAGCTAATAGCAAGAAAATCTCATCTCATAGACAAAGTTTTTGAATTAAGTTCCTCCCTTAACAATTTTAAAGAGATGTTTAGACAACAAGTTGAGTAGACCAAACAATGTCTTTAGCACGAGCTGGTGCACAGTGTCTAAGAGCAACATCAATATACGCCCCACTTCAAGCACTCCCAATAAGTGATTGATACCCGTCAAATTAGATCATCGAGTGTAGTAACAACTGGCTCACGACTTCCATACAATGATCCCTTGTTCAAAAATAAAAGTCTTTAGGGGGTTTATTTCCAAAGGGAGCAAAGATTTATTATACCTATTCATGGCCCTCATCATTCTATTGAGGAAATATAAAGAAGGGAATCTAAAGGTAGAGAATTATATAATCGTAGAGTTTCCTCTGGAAAGAAGACTTTTGAAAGTGTGAAAGGGGGATACAAGAGGAAGAGGTAGTAAAATTTTTGTAATTTTTATTCATCATTGTAAACCCATTATACACTTATACAAATTTCATATACATTAATAAAATTCATTCTTTCTATGCAGAGATATAATCTCTTACTGTATGAGAAGGCGTGTTTATTATTATGTTCTTTGCATCGTAGAATTAATGTTTGATCTGAAACTACTTGTTTTGTCATCATCAAATAGGTGGAGATTGTTAGGAATAACTATGCCCTGCATTTTTAAATTTGATGATGTGATTATAATGTATAATTATTTTACTAGTTTTTGTAAAGTCATTATTTGAGATATCTATGTACAAGGACTTAGAAATAGAACGATCAAACTTATAAGGTTAATCCTTTAAGTTGGTTCAATAAATATGTAATAGGATCAAATCAAATTTATAGTATTGTTAAACGATTGTAGAGTTACTCTGCCATTTTGTATAGATTATAAGTGTTCGCAGGGTTAACTTAGTTATCGTAGAGAAGCAACTAATTAAAGCAAAGTTTTAAAGATACAACAAGATCGTAGGGCTATCTTCGGCATCATAGAGCTACGGACTATTCAGAGAAGTCTGCAAGTTTACCCAAGCAACGTGAAGTATTATTTCGTAGAGCAGAAGGCAGAGCATCGTAGAAAAGATCATAGAGCAAGACGTAGAGTTCAACTATATGTTCTTCATCACTTTACTATCGACCAATTTCATTGAGCATACTAGAACAATCTTTAGACTGACACTTTTAGAGGGTCCCAAAATGAAGATTCCAAGACACTTCTCACCATCTTCAAATTTATATTGGAAAATCCAAGTGTGGTTAGTCTAATCTGCCATATAGAATATGTGACACCACTAACATGTGGTAGGTGAGACTGCTGACTTATTTGACTTGGCCAGAGCCAAAAGAAAGCCTAGTAAGTAAATTTATAAGTCAACATCAAAGGAACATTCATAATAGAGCATTAAATGCACTAATGGAAACTCTCCAATGGGATAATTTTCAGAGTTCTATAAAAGGCGTATGAGGATTCAAATCCAAGTATGAATCACACAACATAAAGTTGAACCTCTGTCAAAATATCTAAAGCTCTACTTTAAAATTCAGAATAACTTCTTCAAAGCTGCTAAGTACCTGAAGAGATTAAGCCTCATTGAAAGGCTAAGCAATACCATAACCAATCAATATTCAGTTATGATTTAACTTAGTCTAAGTGACCATTATTCCAAGAATAAGTTACTCGAAGGAATCTAAGTGATTCATAGGTTTGAGTGACATGGTCTGTGTGACCAAACTGCCAACACTTGGTGACTAGAAGGAACCTTAGTTGTTCAGTTCTAATAGATCTTAGTGATCTGGTCTTAGTAACCCATCATTAGTGGATATCCTACTTGTTGAAGTAAAGGAGTTGACTAGGAGTTGTTTGTACTCCAAACCACTTAAAAAGATCTTGTGTCATTTACTTTTAGTCATATAACTGCCATATCTGTTATACATGTTATGTAGACACTCAAAATTTTGCATTATTGTTACTAACCTTACAGGAGGGTAAAATCGTCTTGTTCAATTTTCAATTTCGGAGACAACCCCAAGATATTCATTTGCATTCCCAGAGACAACCACGGGAGATTTAGTTCCAACCTCGGAGATAACCCCGAGGGATACAGTTCCAAAGAAGACAGTTTTGACCTCGAAGACAACCCCGAGGCCATCAGTTCCAACCCCAGAGATAACCCCAGGAGGTCAAGAACACCTCATAGACAACCCTGAGGACATTCAGCATTCATAACAGCCCAATCTCAGAGATAACTCTGAGCAACGACTGCTACATCTACCCAGAGCCGAAGATAACCCCGGTGAGGGAAAAAATCATCATTTTGCCACCTTGATACTATATTTGTATCGTCTCAACATCATTTTAACTCACATTTCATACCGAAGTGTCCCACAAGAACCATAGCTCAAAATCCTAATCTGGTCATGGACCCATCTTCCCGACTTCGTACAACCTCTTATCCTATGTCATTGTGTAGCTCTTGACAACAGCATTCTGGAAAGGTATTGCACGCCTCAATCGGATTCCCGGATTGAAAGTTATGAAGGTTTAAACGGACAACACGTTGCACGAGTGCACGTTCTTTGAGATGGCTGGACCCACATGGCTCGAGGACACCCGGGCAGCCAAAGGTAGACCCACAGCTATCGCGGGTAGACTCGCGGCCAGTTGGTCTATAAATAGTGGCCTTGGGTTGGCCATTTTAAGAAAAAAAGAGCGAGGAAGCCCTGCCTATATCACTTTGTACACATTTCTATAGTACTCCAAATTGAGTGCATCTTTTTTCAAAACACTTGTGAGCTCGTGTTTTACAACATACTGAAATTTAACCGGTGGAAACCGAGTTTTCAAGCGTCAAAAGCTATCTGAAGTCTTCTTGGCAACCCACTGTAAGATATTTCAGATTTTTAAGCTTTTTCTAACTTTTATACATGCATTTCACGTTGACAGTCGCGTCGTGTGGGTATGCCTGGATCGTTGTTCGTGGCTTTTTATTGCTTTTATATGTATATAAATACTTTTATATATATATATATATATATATATATATATATATATATATATATATATATATATATATATATATATATATATATCTTTCCATCAAACTCTGTTTGATTGAGCCTGGATATACATCCGGAGCATTTACTACTTTTGTATATATACAAATACTTATATATATACTTATTGTTATCAAATTTATGTAGATAACATTATCTTTGGCTCTACTGATGAAAAATTGTGCAAGAGATTTTCCAAGCTTACGCAGAGCAAGTTCGAAATGAGTATGATGGGTGAGCTGAATTTCTTCCTTGGATTACAAGTAAAGCAGACTAATGAAGGTATCTTCATTAACCAAGCCAAGTACATTAAGGACTTACTTAAAAAGTATGGCATGGAATCAGCCTCTCCCATGAAAACACCAATTTCTCCAGCAACTAAGCTTGACAAAGATGAAAAAGGTAAAAGTATTAACATTACTCAATACAGAGGTATGATAGGCTCTCTTCTGTCTCTAACTGCCAGTAGACCAGACATAATGTTTACAATATGTATATGTGCTAGATTTTAAGCAAATCTTAAGGAATCACATTTAACTGCTGTAAAGAGAATTTTCAAGTATCTCAAAGGTACACCTCACTTGGGACTTTGGTATCCCAAGGAGTCCTCCTTTGAACTGACAGGATATACAAATACTAATTTTGTTGGCTGCAAGATCAATAGAAAAAGTATCAGTGGCACTTGTCAGTTGCTAGGAAACAGCCTTGTGTCTTGGTTTAGCAAGAAGCAAAATTCAGTATCTACCTCAACAGCAAAAGCTAAATACATTGATTCTGGCAGCTGTTGTGCTCAAATCTTATAGATGAAAAATCAGCTAGCAGACTATGGGTTTGATTTCAAATCTATACTTGTTCATTTTGATAACACAAGTGCCATAGCAATAACACATAATCCTGTCATGCATTCTAGGACTAAGCATATAGAAATAAGAGATCATTTTATTAGGGATCACGTCCAAAATGGAACTATATCTTTACAATACATCCCTACTGAAAATCAACTTGCTGATGTCTTTACAAAACCTTTAGATGAATCCAGATTTAATAAATTAATAAGTGAGTTAGGTATGCTAAATCTATAACCATAAACTCTATTCTCTAGTTTGTGTTAACTATGCAGATAAAAAGAATATGTTAAAATCGTAGAGATGACTAAAGAGAAACCACGATCATAGAGCAATCTCGACGTGACAGAGAAGAATCCTGTGATGACAACATTCCTATCAAATCCAAGCAACCCATCTAATAAGCGCCTCAGGGACAAACCTGATCCTTAGTTCAGCCTAAGAGGTTGGCCCTTCCTGAGCTACCTTAACCCGGGAGAAATGTTAAGTCAGAGCTTATTATAAGGATCAAGACAGACAATGATCGTAGTATATAATCTGCAGTGAACTCAACTATCGTAGAGCAGCCTTGACGATCGTAGTCTTCCCAAAGGATACACTGGCTCAGGGGGAGCTAAGGGCAGATCAGTATTTTGCACACTATTTAAAATTGTGGTGCCCAGCAGAACTCGACACGTGCCCCACTATGTAGATCGTGTGGAGGGAAGTTACAAATACAATTTGAAAAGGCTTTTTGAGAATTCCCCTTAGAATTTTAAAAAGATCATTCCTCTTTCTCTCTCAACAGAAACCCTAGCTTTCAGAACGATCAACCAACCTCAGTTCAAGAAAATCAATGGTTGCTTCCAATGTTATATCTGGTTACTAACTCTGCTTCGACGAATTCAAGACAACTGACCCACAGTTCCACAAGATTCTATCTCTTCTGAAGAAAGCTGGTCTCGAAGAAGCTCTGAGCACCAGCACATGGATCTACTCGAAGCTGGTAAAAGAGTTCAACAGTAATGGAGTCTTTGAGGATGACATTATCACTACAAGGGTCAAGGGGGGACTGTAACAACCCGATATTTTTGTATATAAATAAATAAGAAATTTTGCGTATAAATTTTATTTATTTATTTTAAGGATGAGGATTTGTACAAGATAATATATATATATATGTATTTATGTGGTAAATAAAAATATATTTATTACATAAATGTTTACAAATAATTTTATTTTAGAATTATTGATAAAGTACATTCTTATAATAATTAATTTTATAGTAGAAAAGTTTTTATTAATTATTTTCCATGAATATATAGTCATATATTATTTAAATAATATATGGAGTGATTTTTTAGAATAATTATAATAATTATTTTATTATATGAATTTTTGGTACATGTTATTAAGTTAATTATTTTACCTTAATTATTAAGGTTAAATATGAAGAATAAATCAGATATGGAATCCAAACCCTAATTTTGGATTATTGTCAAGGTATGAGAATAATAATATAATATTAATTATATTTTGATTTTTCAGTGCTATGAATATGTACTGTATACGTGGACCGATAACGGTAGGTCAATTCGGTGTATTCTGACCAAACCCTAGTAATAATGCTAAACCCTAATTTGAGATCCAAATTAGAGTGCAAGATTGTTTTATAAGTATGTTATATAATTTATGTCGTGTATTAAATGTATTAATTACGTGAACCCTAATTAAGAATTCTAGAAACCCTAATTTTTAGAAAACCCTAATTATAATCTAGAAACCCTAAATAATTTTTGGAAATGAGGAACCCTAATTTGAAATTTAAATTAGAATTCGGGATTGGTTGTAATTGTGTTAATGTGATTAATTAGCAAGTATTATAACCTCAATTGCTAATTTTGGAAATCCTAAAATTTTAAATCCTAATTTGATAATTAGAAAACCTAATTATATTTTAGTAACTCTAATTACCAAAATTGTAAATCCTAATTGCTAAATTAGCAAGGTTAATGATAATTATATGATATTAATTCCTAATGTTCCTGTATAGCGTAATTAGAAAATTAATCATAATTAGGAAACCCTAATCTAAAAATTTTAGAAACTAAAATCTATTTATTTTTTATTTACTTTCAATTTTTGGATTAAACCCTAAATTGGAAAATCTAGATTTGTGCTAAATTGGCTCAAACCCTAAACCCTAACTAAACCCTAAACCTTAAGGGTTTGGCCAACGACCAATTTTGCCATTAAATAATTTACCAATTGACCATATTGCCCTTAGTTGCATTATTTGGCTAAATTAGTAGAGTTTGACAATAGTTTGAGTGGGTGAACCACTTCAACAACTCCACATGCTTCCATTTGACAGCAAACAAGCCAGCAATCAGCCAATTCTTGCATCCAAGTCATGTATAAATAGATTTAGAGAGAGAAAAATTACATTTGTTACTTACATTTTTACAAACTCTCAACCTAAGCTCTCTCTCTCTCTCTCTCTCTCTAACCAACGAATTTCAGTAGCATATCAGTCCCAAAACACAGCCCCATGTCCACCATAAACAAATCGGCAACACAAAATCAGAAATCGATCAAGAAGGTATAAAAACCCTAGCTTTAATTTCTGTCCGAATTCTGTTGTTTAATGTTTTTTTGTGTTATATATGTTATATGATGTGCCTAATGATGATCTGGGTTGGTATTTATTGGATCCATAACATCTAGATTCACGAAATAAGAGTTTTCAAAATTCTGGAATTTTTTTTATGTGTCTGACAACCATATGTCAGGCCCTCTAGATCTTTGTGTGTTTATGTTTTGTGTTGTTTTAAGCTATAGACTTGTAGTATGTCAGTAGGTCTTTAATCTCCAACTTGAATCAAGTCCATACCATGTCTAGATCTCAAGTTATAAACAGTCAAACATGGTTGACCATTCACGAAAACTGAAAATCTGGAAAACCCAGAATTTTCATAAGCTCTGACAACGTTTTGCAGGCCTTGAATCTTGCAGTGTTTTAATGTTATGACCATGTTGTTGTTTTTTGCCTTGTATCTTGACATGAGTAATACATTCTAGAGACTTTAGATCAACAAGATCCATAACATAATCCAAGATATAAGTGGTTAAACCACCATTGACCAAACTGCTCATGAACATTTCTGGGTTTTCCAGAAATGTTCAAGAACAGCCTTTCCAGTCTACTTTGACCGACCAAGATCTTGAGTATGGGATGATGTTATGTTGTTATGATAGTATGTAGTTGTACCCGGACATCTCTACTACATTTTAGAACTTTAATACCACACAAAACAAGCCGGGAACATGTTAATTAAAGAGCACCAAAGTAGGTACCCCGATTCTGGAAATTCCAGAACTTGAAGAACAGAGTCTGACATGATCTTTGGAGGCTCAGATCTCTTTGGTGTTTAATATTTTGACCATGAAATCAGTTTATAGTTATAGTGTTACACGAGTATTACAATATGTGACCAAGATCATGTCCATAACGTTAACAGATTATGAGTTATAGCTGGTCAAACGAGCACCCTAGACAACGAAGCTGTCAGTGTTCTTGAGCTCAAGAACACCAACAGCGACGCTTGTCTGTCGCTAAAGGCATTTAGCGACGGTTTCTAATTAAATTAATTTCAGATTTTCCGGAAATTAATTAAAAAATAGAAAAAAATTAGTTTTTAATTATTAAAAAAACAAAATAAATTATTAAAAATTATTTTAAATTCTGAAAATTAGTTTTTAATTATTTTTAATATATTTCATAAATATTTAATATTTTTGGAATATTAAAAGTATTTAATTTATTTAATTATAATATTAAATAAATTATTTAAAAATAATTTTAATACTTGAAAAATCATTTAAAACTATATTATGATATAATAAAATATTTTAAGTTATTTTTAATGACTTTTAATATTTTGTGATGAATTTCACTTATAAATTAATATTAATGATAATTAAGTTATTTACTAAATGAAGTAAATAAATTAATTAAAAATGATTTTATTATATTAAAAATTATTTTAAATAATAATAAGGTATTTAAAGATATTTTAAGTTATAAAATATAACTTTTAATATTTAAAGATAATATTTATTAATTAATTATTACTAATGATATTAAAGTTATTTAATAATTATATTAAATAATTTAGTTTAAAAATGATTTTAATATCATAATAATCATTTTAAATGAAAATAAAGTGTTTAAGGATATTTTAAGTTATAAAACATAACTTTTAGTATTTAAAGAATAATTTCATTAATAATTAAATATTAATGATTATTAAGTTATTACTAATGATATTAAATTTGTTTAATAATTATATTAAATAAATAGTTTAAAAATGGTTTTATTAAGTTAAAAATCATTTAAAAGGGATGGAAATGAATTAAAAATATTTAAGTTATGAATTATGACTTTTAATATTTTGATAAATGAAACATCAATACCTTATTATTAATGATAAAAATTTAAAAATGATTTTAAATGTTATAAAAATTATTTAAGGGTAATATTAATGTTTTAAAAATATTTTGAGTTATTATAAATAACTTTAATATTTTGGAAATGATTTCATTAATAGTTTAATACTAATAGAATTGATTAGTATATAAATCATTTTAATGTGATTCCGATGTTTGAAATTTCGTGATAAATTATAATAAATGTTTTAAAATTATATTGAGTCATTTAAAAATAATATGACCGATATTGAGTTACAGAATAGAGTCTTAGACTCGAGAATTACCTGATAAAGTTGTCGGTAGACCGACATGTTTCAAAAATTGATCTGGACTTGTATATTTTGTCTGTATATGTGTTTATTTGTGATTCAGTGGTTGTTATACATGTGTACCAATGTGATTAGGTTATGTGCTGACTGCAATAAGCAGTGTTATGTGTTATAGTATATTGTTCTAATCGAACGAATGATCTGATTAATGATAGGTCGTGAGATAAGCGATAAATCTAAATTACAAACTGTAAGCAGCGCTTCAGGCAAGTATCTTACCTTTGCATTTTTTTTATGCAATGGACATGAGTAAAAATATTTACGAATGATATTATTACTGTACAGATTATTAACCTTATATTATATAAGCTCATTGATTATCAACATGTTAGTATATGGTAACTCAGATATATATATTCTGTTGGTTAATTTCTAGAAATGGTTAAACAAGTGTCCCCACTTGGATAATCATTGTATTTAATCACATGTTGATATACCTTCGCCAATTACCCGTATACATATATGTTGAATTATAAATTATTGTTGAACAAGATAAAACCTTTGATTTGGAACCCAGACAAGTATGAACATCCCTACACGGGAAAACTTCTATGCGCCCAAGGCGGAACAGAGTGAACGATCCTATCGTTCTTGTAATGCAGTATTGATCAATGTAGGGCATAACGTGCTGATCACCCCCCGTGCCCGTAAGTTATGTCGGTTCACAGATGAATTTCTGTTTAACCTTTTCGAAAATGAAAACAGTGTTCATGGCATGTCACCATAACCCCAGTTATAGTCAATATGTAGTTTCAAAAATTTGAAAGAGAGTTGTTATGTTATTATTATCGGTTCAGAATACTTCAGAACTATTGACTTGTTGTAGAAGAATAGTACAAAGAAAACATTTAAATCCTTTCAGCTTATATATATATATAATTGCTATTGTTTGTTGGGCACTCAAATGCTCATCATTGCTTAAATTTAAATGTTTTCAGCTAAGTACGAACGACCAGAGAGCTCTGCTAAGAACAAAGGAAAAGGGAAGGTTGCTGAATGAACGAATTACTATGTTATGTAATAGTTTGGTATTATTAAGACAAGTATGATATATATTATCTATCATGGTTTGTAATGAATGTTTAAAGGTTACGTACTTGGGAGCTAGACTCTGATAATTATGTAAATTAAGTTTGACTTTTATATTATTGTTATTATTATTAGTATTATTCCGCTCATAGAAATGGTATCGTGAAGAACCGAGTTCGGGTTTTAAGTACCCGAGTTTGGGGTCCTCACGGGTTGGTATCAGAGCTTAGGGGTTAAAAACCTTAGGTGGGCTAGACCTTAGGCTATAACCTTAGAACAGAGGGAAACGTTGAAAATACATATAACTCATATAGAGTTTAAAAAGAGATGAATTGACTAAATTCATCATCAAACTAAATAAAAGATAACTTGTTTAAAACTCTTTTTTGTTGTGTGTATATACTATATGCTAATTAGGATAATTTATATGTGTAGATGTCAGGTGACAAAGGATTAGAATACCCACGGATTGTAAAGAAGGAGCCAATACCGAAGCCGATAGCTGACATAGAGGCTCACAATGAAAACAACTCAGAAGATGTTGTTATTGTAGAAAACATAGTACCAGATTCGGAGATGGTGGAGCTGACAGATAGCGATTCAGACACTAAAGTTGAAGCTGATCAAGCATCAACAGAGGTGCAAAATCTGAAGAACAATGTTTCTTCTCTGAAAAGGCTGTGGGAGATAGAAAAGCTGTTGAATAGTCAGTTGCGTCAAGCGTTAATAGAAATAATGGAAGGACAAGATAAGCTTAAAATCCAAATTATTCAGATGGGAGCCACAAATAACACATCGTGTGCAGCTCCGGACAAGAAGGGGAAAAGAAAGATAGAAGACCATGACTTAGGAAAATCTAATAAGAAGAAATAGAAAAGAATTTGTTATCTGTGCGGTTATGAAGGACATACTACTCTGTACTGTCCTGACTACAAAAAAGGAGCATGTTATGTCTGTGGTATAGAAGGTCATCAAGTGAGAGAGTGTCCAAGGAAAAGGTGTAATAAATAGGTAGTATAGGTTCTGTTGTGTAGGTGTGTTTAATATAATATAGATGATAAGTATGTCTGTGTAATGTAATGTTTCTAACTTTTGTATTAAGTCAAGACTGTAAATCCCGACTTTTGTGGTCATAAAGGGATAGCTGAAGTTTAAAGCATTTTGTGCTATGTTATGTAAAATATTCGTTAAATGAATATGAATCTATGTTTGAGAAATGATGAAACAAGTTTAAAATATTAAACTTATGTGATAAGGTTTAGAATGTAAGATTAAAATTATGATTTTATTCAATCAGATAATGCCGCCAAGACGTCGAACTCGCAATCAAAGGGCAGAGGAATCTGTCAACAACGTTGAGGGATAACAACAAGTTGATCCAGTGCAGCAATTTGCGAACATGATAGCACATGCTATGCAACGAGGTATTCCAGCCACAGAAAACCAGCCAGACAACCGCTTGGCGAATTTTAAGGATTTCAAAGCTGTGGGACCGCCAAAATTCAAAGGTACAACTGACCCTGTTGAAGCCCAAACTTGGGTTAAGGAAATTGAAAAAGTATTCGTGGTAGCTAGGGTATCCGAGGGGCAAAAGACCACTTTTGCCACCTACACGATGAAGGGGGAAGGCAATTTTTGGTGGGAAGCGAATCAGGCTAGGGCAGGAGAAGGTGTAGTCACATGGGATAGATTTAAAACATTGTTTTTCGAAAACTATTTTTCACCAAGTATGCAGGCGAGGATGGAGGTGAAATTTTTAGAGTTGAAGCAGGAGAATATGACGGTGTCTGAATACGCCGCCAAATTCAATGAGTTAGCTAGGTTTGCCCCGTATCAAGTCGATACGGAGGCTATGAAAGCTAGAAGGTTTGAGCTGGGATTGAAACCCTGGCTCTATAACAAAGTGGCGGTGTTGAAAATTACTACATTTACAGGACTCATGGAGAAAGCGATCATAGCTGAGGAGGGAAGTGAGGCCATGAGCGTTTATAATAAGGAGAGGAAGAATAAGGGTAAGACCGAAGAAGCTGGAAAAGTAGGAGTTAATAGTGGGAGCAGGAGTAGAGATAGCAAAAGGAAGGTGAGCAGTTTTGCAAGTGTACAAGTGAAACAGGAAGGTGTTAAGAAACAGCTAGTGCCATGTAAGACATGTGGGAAGAATCACTCGGGGGAGTGTTTAAAAGGAAAGTTTGTTTGCTACAAGTGCGGGCAGGAGGGCCATATCTCTCCCAACTGCCCCAATCCTAGGATGAATAGTGGATGTTTTATATGCGGATCGACAGAGTACAGGGTGAAAGATTGTCCGAAGAGGAGGGTGGAGACAGGATGTGTGAACATGGGCACTGGCAGTGGAACTTTAGCAATCACCGGACCGACTTCGTCAAGCAAGCCAACAAAATCTACTGCGAGGGTCTACAACATAACGGTTCAAGATACGGCAGCAGCTGGCACTGGAACTCCAGGTATTAGTCGTATGCCTTTTATTTTCTTATACATGATTTTCATATATATAGTAAATTATTCTATAAAGAAATTTTGAGGAGGAATTTGAGTTCTTTTAGAAATCAAGTTTCCGTTTAATCAGAAAGACAAGCTTTATGTGAATAGTTAAAGAACAGTTCGATCAAAATTGATCGAGATCTACTTGTAATGATTATGTATGCTATGTGCCGTGTATGTATAGGTTTTAAAACGGTGATTCCGGGGACGAAATCTTTATAAGGGAGGGTGAATGTAACAACCCGATATTTTTCTATATAAATAAATAAGAAATTTTGCGTATAAATTTTATTTATTTATTTTAAGGATGACGATTTGTACAAGATAATATATATATATGTATTTATGTGGTAAATAAAAATATATTTATTACATAAATGTTTACAAATAATTTTATTTTAGAATTATTGATAAAGTACGTTCTTATAATAATTAATTTTATAGTAGAAAAGTTTTTATTAATTATTTTCCATGAATATATAGTCATATATTATTTAAATAATATATGGAGTGATTTTTTAGAATAATTATAATAATTATTTTATTATATGAATTTTTGGTACATGTTATTAAGTTAATTATTTTACCTTAATTATTAAGGTTAAATATGAAGAATAAATCAGATATGGAATCCAAACCCTAATTTTAGATTATTGTCAAGGTATGAGAATAATAATATAATATTAATTATATTTTGATTTTTCAATACTATGAATATGTACTGTATACGTGGACCGATAACGATAGGTCAATTCGGTGTATTCTGACCAAACCCTAGTAATAATGCTAAACCCTAATTTGAGATCCAAATTAGAGTGCAAGATTTTTTTATAAGTGTGTTATATAATTTATGTCGTGTATTAAATGTATTAATTACGTGAACCCTAATTAAGAATTCTAGAAACCCTAATTTTTAGAAAACCCTAATTATAATCTAGAAACCCTAAATAATTTTTGGAAATGAGGAACCCTAATTTAAAATTTAAATTAGAATTCGAGATTGGTTGTAATTGTGTTAATGTGATTAATTAGCAAGTATTATAATCTCAATTGCTAATTTGGAAATCCTAAAATTTTAAATCCTAATTTGATAATTAGAAAACCTAATTATATTTTAGTAACTCTAATTACCAAAATTATAAACCCTAATTGCTAAATTAGCAAAGTTAATGATAATTATATGATATTAATTCATAATGTTCATGTATAGCGTAATTAAAAAATTAATCATAATTAGGAAACCCTAATCTAAAAATTTTTGAAACTAAAATCTATTTAATTTTTATTTACTTTTCATATTTGGATTAAACCCTAAATTGGAAAATCTAGATTTGTGCTAAATTGGCTCAAACCCTAAACCTTAACCAAACCCTAAACCCTAAGGGTTTGGCAAAAGACCAATTTTGCCATTAAATGATTTACCAATTGACCATATTGCCCTTAGTTGCATTATTTGGCTAAATTAGAAGGGTTTGACAATAGGTTGAGTGGGTGAACCACTTCAACAACTCCACATGCTTCCATTTGACAGCAAACAAGCCAGCAATCAGCCAATTTTTGCATCCAAGTCATGTATAAATAGATTTGGAGAGAGAAAAATTACATTTGTTACTTACATTTTCACAAACTCTCAACCTAAGCTCTCTCTCTCTCTAACCAACGAATTTCAGTAGCATATAAGTCCCAAAACACAGCCCCACGTCCACCATAAACAAATCGACAACACAAAATCAGAAATCGATCAAGAAGGTATAAAAGCCCTAGCTTTAATTTCTGTCCGAATTCTGTTGTTTGATGTTGTTGTTTTTGTGTTATATATGTTATATGAGGTGTCTAATGATGATCTGGGTTGGTATTTATTGGATCCATAACATCTAGATTCACGAAATAAGAGTTTTCAAAAATTTGAATTTTTTTTATGTGTCTGACAGCCATATGTCAGGCCCTCTAGATCTTTGTGTGTTTATGTTTTGTGTTGTTTTAAGCTATAGACTTGTAGTATGTCAGTAGGTCTTTAATCTCCAACTTGAATCAAGTCCATACCATGTCTAGATCTCAAGTTATAAGCAGTCAAACATGGCTTACCATTCTCGAAAACTGAAAATCTGGAAAACCCAGAATTTTCAGAAGCTCTGACAACGTTTTGCAGGCCTTGAATCTTGCAGTGTTTTAATGTTATGACCATGTTGTTGTTTTTGCCTTGTATCTTGACATGAGTAATACATTCTAGAGACTTTAGATCAACAAGATCCATAACAGAATCCAAGATATAAGTGGTTAAACCACCATTGACCAAACTGCTCAAGAACATTTCTGGGTTTTCCAGAAATGTTCAAGAATAACCTTTCCAGTCTACTTTGACCGACCAAGATCTTGAGTATGGGATGATGTTATGTTGTTATGATAGTATGTAGTTGTACCCGGACATCTCTACTACATTTTAGAACTTTAATACCACACAAAACAAGCCGGGAACATGTTAATTAAAGAGCACCAAAGTAGGCACCCCGATTCTGGAAATTCCAGAACTTGAAGAACAGAGTCTGACATGATCTTTGGAGGCTCAGATCTCTTTGGTGTTTAATATTTTGACCATGAAATCAGTTTATAGTTATAGTGTTACACGAGTATTACAATATGTGACCAAGATCATGTCCATAACGTTAACAGATTATGAGTTATAGCTGGTCAAACGAGCACCCTAGACAACGAAGCTGTCAGTGTTCTTGAGCTCAAGAACACCAACAGCGACGCTTGTCTGTCGCTAAAGGCATTTAGCGACGGTTTCTAATTAAATTAATTTCAGATTTTCCGAAAATTAATTAAAAAATAGAAAAAAATTAGTTTTTAATTATTAAAAAAACAAAATAAATTATTAAAAATTATTTTAAATTCTGAAAATTAGTTTTTAATTATTTTTAATATATTTCATAAATATTTAATATTTTTGGAATATTAAAAGTATTTAATTTATTTAATTATAATATTAAATAAATTATTTAAAAATGATTTTAATACTTGAAAAATCATTTAAAACTATATTATGATATAATAAAATATTTTAAGTTATTTTTAATGACTTTTAATATTTTGTGATGAATTTCACTTATAAATTAATATTAATGATAATTAAGTTATTTACTAAATGAAGTAAATAAATTAATTAAAAATGATTTTATTATATTAAAAATTATTTTAAATAATAATAAGGTATTTAAAGATATTTTAAGTTATAAAATATAATTTTTAATATTTAAAGATAATATTTATTAATTAATTATTACTAATGATATTAAAGTTATTTAATAATTATATTAAATAATTTAGTTTAAAAATGATTTTAATATCATAATAATCATTTTAAATGAAAATAAAGTGTTTAAGGATATTTTAAGTTATAAAACATAACTTTTAGTATTTAAAGAATAATTTCATTAATAATTAAATATTAATGATTATTAAGTTATTACTAATGATATTAAATTTGTTTAATAATTATATTAAATAAATAGTTTAAAAATGGTTTTATTAAGTTAAAAATCATTTAAAAGGGATGGAAATGAATTAAAAATATTTAAGTTATGAATTATGACTTTTAATATTTTGATAAATGAAACATCAATACCTTATTATTAATTATAAAAATTTAAAAATGATTTTAAATGTTATAAAAATTATTTAAGGGTAATATTATTGTTTTAAAAATATTTTGATTTATTATAAATAACTTTAATATTTTGAAAATGATTTCATTAATAGTTTAATACTAATAGAATTGATTAGTATATAAATCATTTTAATGTGATTCGGATGTTTGAAATTTCGTGATAAATTATAATAAATGTTTTAAAATTATATTGAGTCATTTAAAAATAATATGACCGATATTGAGTTACAGAATAGAGTCTTAGACTCGAGAATTACCTGATAAAGTTATCGGTAGACCGACATGTTTCAAAAATTGATCTGGACTTGTATATTTTGTCTGTATATGTGTTTATTTGTGATTCAGTGGTTGTTATACATGTGTACCAATGTGATTAGGTTATGTGCTGACTGCAATAAGCAGTGTTATGTGTTATAGTATATTGTTCTAATCGAACGAATGATCTGATTAATGATAGGTCGTGAGATAAGCGATAAATCTAAATTACAAACTGTAAGCAGCGCTTCAGGCAAGTATCTTACCTTTGCATTTTTTTTATGCAATGGGCATGAGTAAAAATATTTACGAATGATATTATTACTGTATAGATTATTAACCTTATATTATATAAGCTCATTGATTATCAACATGTTAGTATATGGTAACTCAGATATATATATTCTGTTGGTTAATTTCTAGAAATGGTTAAACAAGTGTCCCCACTTGGATAATCATTGTATTTAATCACATGTTGATATACCTTCGCCAATTACCCGTATACATATATGTTGAATTATAAATTATTGTTGAACAAGATAAAACCTTTGATTTGGAACCCAGACAAGTATGAACATCCCTACACGGGAAAACTTCTATGCGCCCAAGGCGGAACAGAGTGAACGATCCTATCGTTCTTGTAATGTAGTATTGATCAATGTAGGGCATAACGTGCTGATCACCCCCCGTGCCCGTAAGTTATGTCGGTTCACAGATGAATTTCTATTTAACCTTTTCGAAAATGAAAATACTGTTCATGGCATGTCACCATAACCCCAGTTATAGTCAATATGTAGTTTCAAAAATTTGAAAGAGAGTTGTTATGTTATTATTATCGGTTCAGAATACTTCAGAACTATTGACTTGTTGTAGAAGAATAGTACAAAGAAAACATTTAAATCCTTTCAGCTTATATATATATAATTGCTATTGTTTGTTGGGCACTCAAATGCTCATCCTTGCTTAAATTTAAATGTTTTCAGCTAAGTACGAACGACCAGAGAGCTCTGCTAAGAACAAAGGAAAAGGGAAGGTTGCTGAATGAACGAATTACTATGTTATGTAATAGTTTGGTATTATTAAGACAAGTATGATATATATTATCTATCATGGTTTGTAATGAATGTTTAAAGGTTACGTACTTGGGAGCTAGACTCTGATAATTATGTAAATTAAGTTTGACTTTTATATTATTGTTATTATTATTAGTATTATTCCGCCCATAGAAATGGTATCGTGAAGAACCGAGTTCGGGTTTTAAGTACCCGAGTTTGGGGTCCTCACGGGTTGGTATCAGAGCTTAGGGGTTAAAAACCTTAGGTGGGCTAGACCTTAGGCTATAACCTTAGAACAGAGGGAAACGTTGAAAATACATATAACTCATATAGAGTTTAAAAAGAGATGAATTGACTAAATTCATCGTCAAACTAAATAAAAGATAACTTGTTTAAAACTCTTTTTTGTTGTGTGTATATACTATATGCTAATTAGGATAATTTATATGTGTAGATGTCAGGTGACAAAGGATTAGAATACCCACGGATTGTAAAGAAGGAGCCAATACCGAAGCCGATAGCTGACATAGAGGCTCACAATGAAAACAACTCAGAAGATGTTGTTATTGTAGAAAACATAGTACCAGATTCGGAGATGGTGGAGCTGACAGATAGCGATTCAGACACTAAAGTTGAAGCTGATCAAGCATTAACAGAGGTGCAAAATCTGAAGAACAATGTCTCTTCTCTGAAAAAGCTGTGGGAGATAGAAAAGCTGTTGAATAGTCAGTTGCGTCAAGCGTTAATAGAAATAATGGAAGGACAAGATAAGCTTAAAATCCAAATTATTCAGATGGGAGCCACAAATAACACATCGTGTGCAGCTCCGGACAAGAAGGGGAAAAGAAAGATAGAAGACCATGACTTAGGAAAATCCAATAAGAAGAAATAGAAAAGAATTTGTTATCTGTGCGGTTATGAAGGACATACTACTCTGTACTGTCCTGACTACAAAAAAGGAGCATGTTATGTCTGTGGTATAGAAGGTCATCAAGTGAGAGAGTGTCCAAGGAAAAGGTGTAATAAATAGGTAGTATAGGTTCTGTTGTGTAGGTGTGTTTAATATAATATAGATGATAAGTATGTCTGTGTAATGTAATGTTTCTAACTTTTGTATTAAGTCAAGACTGTAAATCCCGACTTTTGTGGTCATAAAGGGATAGCTGAAGTTTAAAGCATTTTGTGCTATGTTATGTAAAATATTCGTTAAATGAATATGAATCTATGTTTGAGAAATGATGAAACAAGTTTAAAATATTAAACTTATGTGATAAGGTTTAGAATGTAAGATTAAAATTATGATTTTATTCAATCAGATAATGCCGCCAAGACGTCGAACTCGCAATCAAAGGGCAGAGGAATCTGTCAACAACGTTGAGGGATAACAACAAGTTGATCCAGTGCAGCAATTTGCGAACATGATAGCACATGCTATGCAACGAGGTATTCCAGCCACAGAAAACCAGCCAGACAACCGCTTGGCGAATTTTAAGGATTTCAAAGCTGTGGGACCGCCAAAATTCAAAGGTACAACTGACCCTGTTGAAGCCCAAACTTGGGTTAAGGAAATTGAAAAAGTATTCGTGGTAGCTAGGGTATCCGAGGGGCAAAAGACCACTTTTGCCACCTACACGATGAAGGGGGAAGGCAATTTTTGGTGGGAAGCGAATCAGGCTAGGGCAGGAGAAGGTGTAGTCACATGGGATAGATTTAAAACATTATTTTTCGAAAACTATTTTTCACCAAGTATGCAGGCGAGGATGGAGGTGAAATTTTTAGAGTTGAAGCAGGAGAATATGACGGTGTCTGAATACGCCGCCAAATTCAATGAGTTAGCTAGGTTTGCCCCGCATCAAGTCGATACGGAGGCTATGAAAGCTAGAAGGTTTGAGCTGGGATTGAAACCCTGGCTCTACAACAAAGTGGCGGTGTTGAAAATTACTACATTTACAGGACTCATGGAGAAAGCGATCATAGCTGAGGAGGGAAGTGAGGCCATGAGCGTTTATAATAAGGAGAGGAAGAATAAGGGTAAGACCGAAGAAGCTGGAAAAGTAGGAGTTAATAGTGGGAGCAGGAGTGGAGATAGCAAAAGGAAGGTGAGCAGTTTTGCAAGTGTACAAGTGAAACAGGAAGGTGTTAAGAAACAGATAGTGCCATGTAAGACATGTGGGAAGAATCACTCGGGGGAGTGTTTAAAAGGAAAGTTTGTTTGCTACAAGTGCGGGCAGGAGGGCCATATCTCTCCCAACTGCCCCAATCCTAGGATGAATAGTGGATGTTTTATATGCGGATCGACAGAGTACAGGGTGAAAGATTGTCCGAAGAGGAGGGTGGAGACAGGATGTGTGAACATGGGCACTGGCAGTGGAACTTTAGCAATCACCGGACCGACTTCGTCAAGCAAGCCAACAAAATCTACTGCGAGGGTCTACAACATAACGGTTCAAGATACGGCAGCAGCTGGCACTGGAACTCCAGGTATTAGTCGTATGCCTTTTATTTTCTTATACATGATTTTCATATATATAGTAAATTATTCTATAAAGAAATTTTGAGGAGGAATTTGAGTTCTTTTAGAAATCAAGTTTCCGTTTAATCAGAAAGACAAGCTTTATGTGAATAGTTAAAGAACAGTTCGATCAAAATTGATCGAGATCTACTTGTAATGATTATGTATGCTATGTGCCGTGTATGTATAGGTTTTAAAACGGTGATTCCGGGGACGAAATCTTTATAAGGGAGGGTGAATGTAACAACCCGATATTTTTCTATATAAATAAATAAGAAATTTTGCGTATAAATTTTATTTATTTATTTTAAGGATGACGATTTGTACAAGATAATATATATATATATGTATTTATGTGGTAAATAAAAATATATTTATTACATAAATGTTTACAAATAATTTTATTTTAGAATTATTGATAAAGTACATTCTTATAATAATTAATTTTATAGTAGAAAAGTTTTTATTAATTATTTTCCATGAATATATAGTCATATATTATTTAAATAATATATGGAGTGATTTTTTAGAATAATTATAATAATTATTTTATTATATGAATTTTTGGTACATGTTTTTAAGTTATTTATTTTACCTTAATTATTAAGGTTAAATATGAAGAATAAATCAAATATGGAATCCAAACCCTAATTTTGGGTTATTGTCAAGGTATGAGAATAATAATATAATATTAATTATATTTTGATTTTTCAATGCTATGAATATGTACTGTATACGTGGACCGATAACGATAGGTCAATTCGGTGTATTCTGACCAAACCCTAGTAATAATGCTAAACCCTAATTTGAGATTCAAATTAGAGTGCAAGATTTTTTTATAAGTGTGTTATATAATTTATGTCGTGTATTAAATGTATTAATTACGTGAACCCTAATTAAGAATTCTAGAAACCCTAATTTTTAGAAAACCCTAATTATAATCTAGAAACCCTAAATAATTTTTGGAAATGAGGAACCCTAATTTAAAATTTAAATTAGAATTCGAGATTGGTTGTAATTGTGTTAATGTGATTAATTAGCAAGTATTATAATCTCAATTGCTAATTTGGAAATCCTAAAATTTTAAATCCTAATTTGATAATTAGAAAACCTAATTATATTTTAGTAACTCTAATTACCAAAATTATAAACCCTAATTGCTAAATTAGCAAAGTTAATGATAATTATATGATATTAATTCATAATGTTCATGTATAGCGTAATTAAAAAATTAATCATAATTAGGAAACCCTAATCTAAAAAATTTTGAAACTAAAATCTATTTAATTTTTATTTACTTTTCATATTTGGATTAAACCCTAAATTGGAAAATCTAGATTTGTACTAAATTGGCTCAAACCCTAAACCTTAACCAAACCCTAAACCCTAAGGGTTTGGCAAAAGACCAATTTTGCCATTAAATGATTTACCAATTGACCATATTGCCCTTAGTTGCATTATTTGGCTAAATTAGAAGGGTTTGACAATAGGTTGAGTGGGTGAACCACTTCAACAACTCCACATGCTTCCATTTGACAGCAAACAAGCCAGCAATCAGCCAATTCTTGGATCCAAGTCATGTATAAATAGATTTGGAGAGAGAAAAATTACATTTGTTACTTACATTTTCACAAACTCTCAACCTAAGCTCTCTCTCTCTCTCTAACCAACGAATTTCAGTAGCATATAAGTCCCAAAACACAGCCCCACGTCCACCATAAACAAATCGGCAACACAAAATCAGAAATCGATCAAGAAGGTATAAAAGCCCTAGCTTTAATTTCTGTCCGAATTCTGTTGTTTGATGTTGTTGTTTTTGTGTTATATATGTTATATGAGGTGTCTAATGATGATCTGGGTTGGTATTTATTTGATCCATAACATCTAGATTCACGAAATAAGAGTTTTCAAATATTTGAATTTTTTTTATGTGTCTGACAGCCATATGTCAGGCCCTCTAGACTTTGTGTGTTTATGTTTTGTGTTGTTTTAAGCTATAGACTTGTAGTATGTCAGTAGGTCTTTAATCTCCAACTTGAATCAAGTCCATACCATGTCTAGATCTCAAGTTATAAGCAGTCAAACATGGCTTACCATTCTCGAAAACTGAAAATCTGGAAAACCCAGAATTTTCAGAAGCTCTGACAACGTTTTGCAGGCCTTGAATCTTGCAGTGTTTTAATGTTATGACCATGTTGTTGTTTTTGCCTTGTATCTTGACATGAGTAATACATTCTAGAGACTTTAAATCAACAAGATCCATAACAGAATCCAAGATATAAGTGGTTAAACCACCATTGACCAAACTGCTCAAGAACATTTCTGGGTTTTCCAGAAATGTTCAAGAATAGCCTTTCCAGTCTACTTTGACCGACCAGGATCTTGAGTATGGGATGATGTTATGTTGTTATGATAGTATGTAGTTGTACCCAGACATCTCTACTACATTTTAGAACTTTAATACCACACAAAACAAGCCGGGAACATGTTAATTAAAGAGCACCAAAGTAGGTACCCCGATTCTGGAAATTCCAGAACTTGAAGAACAGAGTCTGACATGATCTTTGGAGGCTCAGATCTCTTTGGTGTTTAATATTTTGACCATGAAATCAGTTTATAGTTATAGTGTTACACGAGTATTACAATATGTGACCAAGATCATGTCCATAACGTTAACAGATTATGAGTTATAGCTGGTCAAACGAGCACCCTAGACAACGAAGCTGTCAGTGTTCTTGAGCTCAAGAACACCAACAGCGACGCTTGTCTGTCGCTAAAGGCATTTAGCGACGGTTTCTAATTAAATTAATTTCAGATTTTCCGGAAATTAATTAAAAAATAGAAAAAAAATTAGTTTTTAATTATTAAAAAAACAAAATAAATTATTAAAAATTATTTTAAATTCTGAAAATTAGTTTTTAATTATTTTTAATATATTTCATAAATATTTAATATTTTTGGAATATTAAAAGTATTTAATTTATTTAATTATAATATTAAATAAATTATTTAAAAATGATTTTAATACTTGAAAAATCATTTAAAACTATATTATGATATAATAAAATATTTTAAGTTATTTTTAATGACTTTTAATATTTTGTGATGAATTTCACTTATAAATTAATATTAATGATAATTAAGTTATTTACTAAATGAAGTAAATAAATTAATTAAAAATGATTTTATTATATTAAAAATTATTTTAAATAATAATAAGGTATTTAAAGATATTTTAAGTTATAAAATATAACTTTTAATATTTAAAGATAATATTTATTAATTAATTATTACTAATGATATTAAAGTTATTTAATAATTATATTAAATAATTTAGTTTAAAAATGATTTTAATATCATAATAATCATTTTAAATGAAAATAAAGTGTTTAAGGATATTTTAAGTTATAAAACATAACTTTTAGTATTTAAAGAATAATTTCATTAATAATTAAATATTAATGATTATTAAGTTATTACTAATGATATTAAATTTGTTTAATAATTATATTAAATAAATAGTTTAAAAATGGTTTTATTAAGTTAAAAATCATTTAAAAGGGATGGAAATGAATTAAAAATATTTAAGTTATGAATTATGACTTTTAATATTTTGATAAATGAAACATCAATACCTTATTATTAATTATAAAAATTTAAAAATGATTTTAAATGTTATAAAAATTATTTAAGGGTAATATTATTGTTTTAAAAATATTTTGATTTATTATAAATAACTTTAATATTTTGGAAATGATTTCATTAATAGTTTAATACTAATAGAATTGATTAGTATATAAATCATTT
Source organism: Panax notoginseng (assembly GCA_016801055.1). Taxonomy (NCBI): domain Eukaryota; kingdom Viridiplantae; phylum Streptophyta; class Magnoliopsida; order Apiales; family Araliaceae; genus Panax; species Panax notoginseng. Next base: position 155,825,061 of record CM029015.1, on the reverse strand, counting down.
TAATGTGATTCAGATGTTTGAAATTTCGTGATAAATTATAATAAATGTTTTAAAATTATATTGAGTCATTTAAAAATAATATGACCGATATTGAGTTACAGAATAGAGTCTTAGACTCGAGAATTACCTGATAAAGTTATCGGTAGACCGACATGTTTCAAAAATTGATCTGGACTTGTATATTTTGTCTGTATATGTGTTTATTTGTGATTCAATGGTTGTTATACATGTGTACCAATGTGATTAGGTTATGTGCTGACTGCAATAAGCAGTGTTATGTGTTATAGTATATTGTTCTAATCGAACGAATGATCTGATTAATGATAGGTCGTGAGATAAGCAATAAATCTAAATTACAAACTGTAAGCAGCGCTTCAGGCAAGTATCTTACCTTTGCATTTTCTTTATGCAATGGACATGAGTAAGAATATTTACGAATGATATTATTACTGTACAGATTATTAACCTTATATTATATAAGCTCATTGATTATCAACATGTTAGTATATGGTAACTCAGATATATATATTCTGTTTGTTAATTTCTACAAATGGTTAAACAAGTGTCCCCACTTGGATAATCATTGTATTTAATCACATGTTGATATACCTTCGCCAATTACCCGTATACATATATGTTGAATTATAAATTATGGTTGAACAAGATAAAACCTTTGATTTGGAACCCAGACAAGTATGAACATCCCTACACGGGAAAACTTCTATGCGCCCAAGGCGGAACAGAGTGAATGATCCTATCGTTCTTGTAATGTAGTATTGATCAATGTAGGGCATAACGTGCTGATCACCCCCCGTGCCCGTAAGTTATGTCGGTTCACAGATGAATTTCTGTTTAACCTTTTCGAAAATGAAAATAATGTTCATGGCATGTCACCATAACCCCAGTTATAGTCACTATCAATGCCGAACCAGAATGTTATGTTTAAAGTGATATGCCACTTATCAGTTTCAATGCAGAAGTTGAGCCTGTCAGCTTCCAGGCCCTTGAGGTGAGCAACACTCACTATCAACCCATTGGGGCTCCACCTCTGAAACCCAGAGTTTATGCCGAGGTAATTTTGACAAGTTAAGAGATGATATCTTTGGGTTTTCAACCTAGACAAGGGTTAGGAAAAGATCACCAGGGAATCAAATGCCCAATTCAAGTTCCCAGACAGACAGGGACAGCCGAATTAGGCTACTCTTTTAGGTCCAGTTACAGGAACCCTCACAAGCATAAACAGGTTCCTACATCTACAAGGCGGTTGCCTAAACCTACATATGCTGATTCTTTATGGCCTTCACTGAAAGTTCCTGCCCCTGTGGTAGCTATGTTGTTTCCTAAGCCGACACCGGTCAAAGGAAAATAAGTCCTATTTCTAGACCCAGAGGTGGAGGAAAGGAATCAAAGGTGCAAGCAAGAGATAAATAAACATTTATCAAACATGCGCGTCCTAATCCATACGGAGGGTATGAACAGAGACATCCCAGATGATGATTGTCCAGACATCATGGTCATTATTCAAGAGAATGAGGACGATAACAGCCCCTTCATCACTGTTGTCCACCAGGACATGACCCTTGGCAATTGGAGCAGCAATCCTTGCATTTGCCGATAAGGGTAAAAAGGGAAGAAACTCCCTCTGCCCTGTAGATAGCAATAACTGCTTACTTTTGAAGTACAGTATTAGCGATTATTTTTGTCATTTCATGATAATACTTTGTATGATTAAACAGTTTCATATATTAAGTAAATGCATTTTGTTTCAGGACTCTAAAGTTAGATGTGCCTAAACTTGTTGATGAGGTGCCTATTCTTCACAATGACTGTAACTTTGATGTAAAGTTTGACTCTGACATGATGGAGATTGAACAAGAGGACTATGAGATACCTCAGGAGATCAAAGAATGGGTCGAAGATAAGCCCAAACCAAATCTTGATCAAACCACCTCTTTTAACCTTGGAACCTAAAAAAATCCCAAACAAATCCAGATTGGTACGGACCTTACTTCAAACCAAAGGATGGTTACTCTATTGACCCAATTCCATGATGTGTTTGTATGGTCTCATGAAGAAATGGTCAATTTGTCAACTGACATAGTCATTCATCACCTTCCCATCAAAGAGGGATTCAAACCAGTCAGGCAGAGAAATTCAGGCGATTAAAACCTAAGTGGAGTTTAAAAGTCAAAGAAGAAATTGTGAAACAATTTCAAGCCGAAATCATCATAGTATCAACATACCCTGAGTGGCTATCCAACATAGTTCCTGTGCCTAAACCAAGAGGAAAGGTGCGAGTTTGCGTGGATTACAGGGATCTGAACAAAGCTTATCTCAAAGATAGCTTTCCCGTACAATTCATCCACATTCTCATTGACAATACAGCTCAATATGACATGTACTCATTTACTGACTACTTTGCGGGGTACCATCAAATCATGGTTGCTGAAGAGGATCATGAGAAAATTGCATTCATCACTCCTTGGGGGACCTTTTCCAATAAACGATTGTCATTCAGCCTCATCAATGCTGGAGCTACCTATCAGCGAGCCATGATAGCTCTTTTCCATGATCTAATGTACAAAGAGATAGAAATCTATGTGGATGACATCATTATCAAATCTTGAAGAGAGGAAGACCACCTAGATCATCTTAAAAAGCTTTTCAGCCGGTTGCGTAAGTACAACTTGAAGCTAAACCCAGCCAAGTGCGCCTTTGTTATTAAATCAGGCAAGTTACTAAGATTCCTAGTTAGCCACAAAGGGATTAAACTGGATCCTGCCAAAATCTAGGCCATCACAAAAATGCCCATACCTCAGACCGAGAAGGAAATACTGGGATTTTTGGGAAGAATCAACTTCATCAGTCGATTCATCTCCTAACTCACAGCAACCTGTGAGCCTATCTTCAAGTTGCTAAGGAAGAACTCCTCCATGAAATGTTATGACGAGTGTCAGAAGGCCTTCCTTACAATCAAAGAGCAACTAATTAAAGCTCCTTTTTTGGTACCTCCTAGGGATGGTGCTCCCTATTTATATACCTGTCAATCAATGACAGTGTCATGGGCTGGATGCTGGGACAGAAAGATAATAGAGGCCAAGAAAGAGCTATCTATTTCCTCAGCAAAAGATTCAGCATCAGTGAACACAAGTACACTCTGATTGAGAAAACTTGTTGTGCTTTAGCATGGGCTTCCATGAGATTACAACATTATCTCCATGGTCATATAACCTATCTCATATTCCGCGTGGATCCTCTTAAGTATGTGTTCAACAAACCCATATTGAATTGTCGATTGTCCAAATGGCAGTTGATCCTACAGCAATTTGACATCATCTACGTGACTCAAAAGTCTATCAAAGGTCAAGGAATTGCGGATCAACTGGCCGTTGCACCTTCAGGGGATTTCAAACCTTTGGAAACATACTTCCCCGATGAAGGGGTAATGAAAGTTCAGCAACACCATCAGGACGACACATACCAACCATGGAAGATGTATTTTGTTGGAGCTGTAAACATGGAAGGCTCTGGAGCTGGAGAAGTTCTAGTATCCATTTCGGGGGATCACTATCCCATTGTCGTCAAATTGCAGTTTGTCAGCACCAACAACACAGCTAAGTATGAAGGCTGTATCAAGGGTTTGAAACTAGCCCAATCCATGGGCATCAGATGGTTAACTGTCTTTGGAGATTTCGAACTGGTAATCAGACAAACCACCACGATCTATCACACTAAAGAGCTACATTTACTGCGTATCCATCGGCAGGTTATACAGATGGCTTTGGAGTTTAAAGAAATATCCTTCCTCCACATTCCTCGGAATAGGAATGGCTTTGCGGATGCACTAGCAACTTTGGCCTCCTTATTCAACATACTTGATAAGGAAGACATGCCAAATATCACATTTTCCCTACGAAAGGCACCAGCCTATGGGAACTACATTGGAGAAGTATCGGATGAGCTGCCTCCCATCCAACACCCTTGGTATCAACATATCAAGGAATATCTATGAGATGGATCTACACCCACTGAGGCGAGTCAGGCTGAAAGAAAGCAGATCCATAGAGTGGCCATGAAATTCTACTTGAGCGGAGACGCACTCTACAAAAGAGATCCAGGATTAGGCCTTTTCAGATGTCTAGATAAAGACCAAGCTCAGAGCTCATGGATGAAATCTATGGTGGAGTATGCGGCCCACACATGAGCATCCATCTGCTTGTCAAGAAAATCCTAAGAACATGGCATTATTGGCTCTCTCTCTCTCTCTCTCAAGGCTTACTGTGATGATCACGTCAAGAGATGTTACCAATGCCAAATTCATGGGAATGTTATCTACGCCCCTCCAAGGGAGCTCCACAATATGAGTTTTCCTGGCCCTTTTCAATGTGGGGTGTGGACATGATAGGGCCCATCGAGCCCAAAGCCAGCAATGATCATCGGTTTATCTTCACCATGATCGACTACTTCACCAAGTGGGTAGAAGCAGCCTCTTGCCCCAGGGTTACTAAAGAAGTTATCATTGGTTTCATCAAAAATAATGTTATTTGTCGATATGGACAACCAGAGGTGATTGTTTCAGACAATGCCAAAAACCTCAACAACTAAATGATGGAGGAGTTATGCAGTAAATTCCACATCAAACACCTCAACTTCATCATCTATCGTCCAAAGATGAATGGTTTTGTTGAAGCAGCTGATAAAAATATCAAAAAGATCATGCAAAAGATGTCCGCCAATCACAAAGGATGGCCTAACTTGTTGCCTCTGACTCTATTAGCCTATAGAACATCAATGCGCACTTGCATTGGGGCAACCCCCTATTCCTTAACCTATGGGATGGAAGCAGTGCTCCCTATAGAGGTGGAAATGGAATCCCTCACAGTGTTGATAGACGCTCAGCTGGATGAAGACCAATGGTTATAAGATCAGTACCACCAATTGTCTCTAATAGATGAAAGGCAGACCACAACCATCTTCCATGGTTAATTATATCAACAGAGGATCACTAGATCCTACAATAGAAAAGTCCTGCTATGGCAATTCAAAGAACATAACTTGGTCTTGAAGAAGGTTCTTGACAACCAAGATCAATCCAAAGGAAAATTTGCCCCAAACTGGGAAGGCCCATTTGTTACAAGGAGGTATTGATAGGAGGAGCCCTCAGATTATAAGAGATGGATGGCGATGAATTTCCACAACTCATAACTCAGACACCGTGAAACGGTACTATGTCTGAAGTTACCAGCAAACCAGCATCCTAGTTTTGGATCACCAGATCCCCAGTCAATTCAGGTTTTTAAAACCTTTCTTACTACAAACTTTTAACATCTTCAGTTTGTCCCACTCGGGATCAAACATTTCTCACCTTCAGTTTGTCCCACTCAGGATAAACATTTCACACCTTCAGTTTGTCCCACTCGGGATCAAACATTTCACACCTTCAGTTTGTCCCACTAGGGATAAAACTTTTCACATCTGCAGTCTATCCCACCAGGGGCGAACTATGCAGCCCTGATCTCCCCAATACAAGGGAGTACGTAGGCAGCCATTTTTATGGTCTGGTCTAACTACAGAAAAAATAAAAACAAAAAAAATCTTTAGACCCTTTTCACCACTTACAACTTTGAACCTCTTCACACTAGGTTCGAACTACGCAGACCTGATCTCCCCCTTCTCAATGGGAGTACGTAGGCTGCCATTCATGGTGCGGTCTCACCCTTGCCAAAACATAAAAACTTGTCAATGGTACTGGGATCATCCTTCAAACCACACATCATTAGCTTTAGACCAAAGGGATGGAACTACCTGGTCTTCCCATACCAATGGGAGAACCAGAGACTATCTAAGCTGTGGTTGAGTCCTCAAAGAGAAACACCAATCCATAAGAAATGGAACTACCTGGGCTCCCCAATACAAAGGAGTACCGACGACCATCTGTGGGGCGGTCAACCTCAGAGAGGAAAGCTACACTCCTCTCCATAACCACATACAGAAACCACTTCCAAGACACCAAAGGGTACGAAATACATAGATCAACGATCTATTCTGCAATATCTTGAGACATCTCAATGTCCATCCATCAAGGGGGAGTTCAGAATACATCAAGATCACAAGCCCTGGAGAACAGACAAATATCATGCAAGTAACAAGGCATAACTAAAAGAGAAGAAAATCAAAATATATTTCCCTGCCATATAATAATGTTTGCTATATACAATGTGTCCTATACATGACAAAAATGGCCAAGCTAGTCTGTGCAGGAAATCCAAGCCAATCTACAAATCAGTGGATATGCGCGCTATCAAGTCCAATATGACATCCCTCTCGAAAGAAGGGGGTAACTTTGTGAGCTCCTACCCAATGGTATCTACACGAGCCAAGAGATCCACAGCCATCTGCATAGTGACACTATGCTCATTAATGAACGTGCTCATCTCTGCAATGATGTCACCAGCATGGGATCTCAATGCAGTACTATCTGTAATAGCGGCATCTCGGGCAGATATAGCACCGTCCCGCTCAGCAACAGCAGTGTCTCTATGAGCTAAAGCATCATCTCTCTTAACTAGAGCGGCATCTCTACTAGAAAGAGCTATCAACATCAAGGCCCTAGCCTGATCCCTCTAAAATGTCATCAGATGCAGACTCTACTCTAAATACTTTACCGAATGTGGAGTCACAATAACAAGAATACTGGGAGAATCAACAAGAGCTGTTGACAACCCAGCGAATAGCTCATCCTCGGTGGGAGAATCAATGTCCTCCATGGACTCCCCATTGTCAGAATCAATCCCCGGCTCTGTGGATACAACCCCAGCCGATGTAATCTATACCTCCAGCCATGCAGAATACTCTATAGAGCGACCTAGATGGCTAGTGGTAAAATTAGCCCTCTCACGCTGGGCCCAACAGGCATAAACCCTGGATCTATCCTCTGCTGATAAAAGCCAAGAAGACAAACGCTGACCCAATACCCCATCAAAGGGATTAACATCCTAAAACTGGTCAAACTATGTCATCACAGCAAGTGGATGATAAGTGGTCATACCCCTCAAACCAGTCAAAGGAAGATAATCCATGCCGGATGCATGAGTAATGACGATGTAGGGAGAACTAAGCCCTGAACACGGTAAAATATCAAATGGATCCTCGATCCCTGCTAAGAAAACCGACCAAGAAGCGGCGTTTATACACTCTGCTGGCTGAAAGGAGAAAGACATAGCTATCTTATGGGAAAAATAATACCCATGGCGTCGAAATGTGCCAATCGGTCTCAGGTGTGACATGAACCATACACTACAACAAGACGAAGCTGCCTGTAAATACCCCTGCAAGATGGGTATGGAAATACATGACCGACCTCAAGGTCTCTACCACAATCATCGGCAAAATGGTATGTCCCTCCCGAAGAGCCCAAACTGCCATAATCATGCCAATGTCTAAATGATCCATGTACAATGGCATGTACAGATACGCCACTAGGGACATCAAGAGTACATCTACTCTGGAAACACGCCAATCATCCTCCGAAGTGCTGAAATCCCCTGAGTGCAGCACATAACTGTCCAAAGAGTCAAATATGTCTAACAGAAAATGCATGGACAATACATTCTCGAAAGAGATCTCATCCTGGGAAACTCTGCGCCTCGGGACTATAAGGGTCATAGACTATCAGCTCATATCTCCTACAGCCATCCGAGCGCAAGGCCTTTCCAACGACAAATCTGGCAGTCGCTCGTACTCCTCTAAGGTAGGAGTCAACTCCTGGGTCTCAAATCGGAACACCTGCCTATCCGGTACCCAGTGCTCCAGCATGCCCTCTACAAAATCCAATGGAACCTGGGACATCAAGAAGGTCACAAAGTGCCGCAACAACTGATCTACGATCACCAAATATGGGGATGACAAACTATCATACCACAATCTCAAATAGGAGGCCACCAATACTTGTGGGGTGTGATCAACGCGTCTAACTGTAGATGAAGACATATGTATGAGCCGTGTCATAAGACCATCCAGGGGTCAATGCTGAACATCTCTGGACATACATATGCATAACATAATACATGCATGATAAACAATAGATGACAATATGATTTCTAAGTACATCATCATCTAAATACATCATTTCTGTATACAGCTGGAAAATACAGGGAAATGGGGTACAGCCACCCAACAACTAACAAAGGCCTATCAAAAGATATAACGAGAATGGGGCACGGGCACCCTGTATTTAACAGAGGCCTATCAAAAGATATAGCGAGAAATACATTAGAAGAAGTCAATAGTGTTGAGATTTATGTCATCCAACTTATCCATCTGATGTAACTCCTTCTGAGTCACGGTATCTCCACCAGTAGGGATATTAGGTTGATACAACGGAGGATCTGTACTGGCAAAACCATCTGGATATGGGTTGCCTGAAGGGCCAACCCCTGAGCTAAAAGGGTTAAAGGTATCCGCCTCGGAAGGATCTCTGCCCAAATGTCGAATGAAAAAATGTGCCCAATCCAATTGTCGGGTCAAGCTATCAATATGCGTCAAATGAGTAGACTTTCGGAAGCAGGCAATCCAATCCGTCATCATCACTGATCTAGGAACCATATCCCCCATAAACTGTGTAGCGCGAGTCTGGGCTCTGATGGTACGAGGAGACCACCAGCGGTAGAATGTCTCCTGAGTAAACTGTCCCTCTGACAAATCAAAGCCATCAACTCCCTCCAATGGGATATCACTAATCGGCGGCTGCGATACAGGCCAATAACGCCTGGCAGGAGGACAGATCGGTATACGAATTTCTCCTGTGCTGCTCCTGATAACACGCCCTCCTAAATAGAGCTCATATCCTCCATCTGTATAGAGAAGAACATGATGGGTGGACAATATATCTGGTGGTTCTCTATCCTGGTGGTTAACGTCATGGTGGCATTTTTTGTCAAAATACATCCATTAGATTCTATTCAACCTTTAAAGTATTATATACTTAAATTGCACATCATAAGAGATTATCATGTAACACATAACACTTTGAATAACACAATAACTTTTGTTCATTCATCATCTTTTAAAAACATCAAAACAATAGCATCACAGCTATTTACATTACTTTCCTAAACTATAACAGTTGCAGGACAACATCATCAACACCTATCCCATTGGTTAAATCATACCCGGGATTTACATCTCATTTATTTTCTAATCACATACCAACTACATATCACTATGATGCCTTTCTAAGATACTGCGTAGCCTTTTGACGTTCTTCTTCCATAATCCGGAACATTGTTCTGCGATCTAACACGAATGATGGTAGCGTCTCGAACTGAATCGGATAGCCCATGACCCGATCTTGAGCTCGATTAATCACTGTGTTGAATACGTTGTTTATCTCCTCCATCTTCATCCTCTTTACTTCCACATCTCTTACTGCTATCCCGGATCATTGAAAAGCTTCTTCGTACGCATCTTCGGCTCTTTCCCTCTTAGTAGACTCTTTTCTCAACTTGTTCTTCAGTTCTGCGATCTCCGCTGTCATTTGTTCCTTCTCTTCTTCAGTGTGAACTAGTTTCTCTTCGACATTATTCAGACATTCCTCTCGATCTAGGATCTCATCATCCTTCTATGCCATCGAGGTTTGTTGTTCAACTACTATTTCTTGCAACTCCTCGACAGTATCCTAAAGTTCCACATTGCGGTCGTAGACTTCATCGTACATACGAATAGCTATCGAGTTCAGTGGAATCTCCTCCTCCTCGTCCTCCTCATCCCCTGACTGTGGCAGCTCAACATGGTCCTCCTCATCCGTCACTATCTCATCCTCCTCATTTGGTACTCTTTCCTGCTCAACTACTGTGACCGACGGAACTATTTCCCGTGGCAGTAGTTGTTCCCAAATCACCTGAATATCTCGAGGCTCCTCCTCTCTAGCCTAACTGGATCCTCCTACATTAGTCATCCTGTCAACCAAATTTTAAGTTTTAGTTACTAATCATTACTACTTGACACTCACGAGCACATAAGTTGTAATCACATAAGCACATAAGTATTTTATTACGTCTTCCTTAACAACTCGATAAGAGTTTTATCATCACTATCTTTTCAAAGGTTACTTCCTGAGGCTTTTCCCCACCTAAGGTTCATAACCTAAAGCTTTGATACCAACCTGAGACACCCCCAAATCTCGGTACTTCATTACCTCAAGATTTGGTGTTCACGATAATTAAAATATTCATATCTAACTACCCAATCATAATAAATTGAATAATAAAACCTGCCCATATAGGATTACATTAATAAAACATTATCTCCCAGGTTCTCTAACCTTTAATACAATCATTCAATTGCGGAATTTAATTATTTCATTACATCATTATTGAAAAGTCTATGATCATAATAGTAAACAAAAGTACAAATCAGCATCACTTGTACATTTTTCCCTTTCCTTCGCTAGTTGAAGGCTCATCTACCTTCTCAACTTTAGCTGCAATGAGTGTATAAATATGCAAGAGTGAGCAAAACAATTGCTCACTAGATATAACAATAAATCAACAGGAAAGTAATAATAATAATTGCCAACAAATAGGCTCATCAAGTCTGAATAATACTTCAACAATGATAATCAAAAACTGGAATCCAAAATATGGAATATATGTAACTGAGGGTCATAAGACCATGAACTATGTCCACAATTGTGAGTAATCTTTCAACTCCAACTTTAACAGTCATAAGACTATAAGGACTCCTCGTACTTAGGGGGATCAGGCCTTCGTACAATGTAATGTGCACAAACATTTTAACGCTACGCGTAAATTATCCCCTAATAATAATAGGGCTTTTCATCCCAGTATTTAGAGTACAAGTCCGCACCAAAGAAAGTTTGGTTTGGATAAGCTTTCAAGGGAAATTAAAGTTTAACAAACATCAACTAGGGGACTAGTTGAATCAATAGTGTTTGATAATCACAACAGATGTTTAATAACAACATAACATAGAACAATTGAGAATCATAAACGAACTGATTATACATATTAAACTCATACTTGAAATAACTATAGAGCATAAGTATTCAACAAAATGAATAAAATGGTAAACCTTTGCTTGAATAATAAATAAGCTAAGGTTAGAGTCTTATAACATTAGAAATGAATTTACTGAACGTACATTAACTGATAGCAAGAGGGAAACTAAAAACTTGCCCACCATGATATTTACTCATGCAAAGAGTTAAAACAGTTCAATAATAGAGACGAGAGTTCAAAATTACGCTCATTATACAATAATAGAACTTAAGAAACTTGCTTAACTGTAAACAAGTTAGAATGAATCAATCAATAAAATTGATTTATTCAATAACAGTTAAGATAAGAAGCTTGCTCAATCAAAAGCATGAAGTTATACAATATAATAATAGAACTAACTCAACGAAAGTGTAGAGGTAGAAAACTTGCTCAATGTAAAAAGATAGGGTTTAGAAACTTGCCTCGAGCGTAAGCTAAAATATTAAAACTCATGTTCACCTATACACAGTATTAAAACCACAACATCTATTAGACATACTAATATTCACTTTTCAATATAAAACGTATTACTAGCTAAACTTGTTATTTTAGCACAAGTCCTATGCTACCATTTACATTTCAGAATTCCCAAGTGTTAATCATCACAACACATAACTAACGTTCATTGTATAAACTAGGTTATCATATAACGCGTTTTTGATTTACTAATCATTTTTGCAACTTTGAATTCATAATACATATAACAAAACTCTATATTAGCCTTGTTGTTACATGTTGGACACATTACCATCACCTATAGCTAAGCCATAAAGAACGACCAAAGTCTGTAGAATTAGCAGACTTCAGTGCCTGGAAATGGGCACTCGCGCGGCCGCGCGAGTTTTGTACTGAAAGGCCGCGCGCCCGCGTAGCGCGCGGCCGCTGCGCACCCGCGCCCAAGGGCTAAGCGGCCACGCGACGCACAGAACTCAGTTTTACAGAACAGAGCTTCGGCACTTTTCTTAAGCCAACCAACTCGAATTTCACCCACCAAACAGTGATAATAACACGTAAAATAAATATACAACTATCATAGACATGATTGCTATCATATTCAACCACTTAGCACAATTTAACAATTACTAAAACTATTTTAATTCCTCAATTTTTATGTTTTCATAAAAAAACTCAATTTTTGATATTCATTCTAAAAATCATCACCGTGAATTCATTACATGACCAAATCATCTCATTCAAATTACGTTATGTTCGTATCTCAACAAACTAGCATAAACAAAACCCAATTAACATCTTAGCATGCAATTTGACCATCAAAATTGGTACTTACATAGCTACATATGAAGACATATATATACTGACAAAATTTCTACTAATATCCGAAATTAGCATGCGATTATTGTTTAAACATAATATCTAATCATCATAGACACATGCAATCATCATAACTAATTCGAAAACATCTATTCTAAACACCTAAAATTCACAGAGTATGAAAATTATTATCGTAATATTCATATATATGATTATAATATCAAAGTTGTAAAACATACCTTCAATTACTAACACAGTCGCTGCTAATCACTTGAATTGCTATGAAAATTCACAAGTTTTCCTCTCAATTCTCTCAAGCTCTCTATCACTTCTCTCTGAACTCAGACTAAGCCAATAACCAACTGACCAACTAGTATGCGTTATAATACAATACAAAACTGATATAGTCTTAATACTCATAATAGATATCATCAGTTATCAAAATAACGTATATATTATATTTATTATTTTAATTTATTTTATTTGTTTATTTTAAATTTCAAAAATTAGAAATACCAAAAGCCATAAGGCTTGTTTGGCAAAACCATTTAATTTTAAAGAATTAAAATACTTAAGCCTTGTTTGGTAAAAACTAAATTAAACCCTTTTTAATTTATTTTAATAAACACTTTAGTTTATAATTATAATCACATACTATATTTTAATTAAATATAGCATTTTAGCAAATATCACAAAATTATAATTTTTAATATAACTTTATTTAATAATTTAATATATCATCCAAATTATTAAATCAAAACAACAGTATAACATCTCATGTTATTTCTACAGCTCTCTAAATTATAAATTAATTTAATTTAGAAAAATTTCCTAATAAATTTTGATTCATAAATATTTACTAACAACCATCACATAAATATTTACTAACAACCATCACATCAATAAAATATTTATTTCATCAATTCAACAATAGACACATCAAATAAATATTTATATTATTCGATAAATATTCAATATTACAATTTGAAATTTTTGATCGTTACATCCTTCCCTCCTTACAAGGATTCTGTCCCTATAATCACAATTCGAACAATCAAATCGTCACATTCTCCCCTACTTATGAAGATTTTGTCCCCAGAATCGAAGACACAGACTAAACAAATAACTCAGGGAAATTTTTCATCATATCAGCTTCGAGTTCCCACGTAGCCTCTTCGACATTGTGGTTCCTCCATATCACCTTCACAGATGGTATCACTTTATTCCTGATCACTTGTTCTTTCCTGTAGACTATCTGGATAGGAATCTCTTCGTAAGATAAATCTTTACTGAACTGCAACGGTTCATACTCAATCACATGCTTGCAATCAGATTTATACGGTCGCAACACCGACACATGAAAAACATTGTGCACATGCTCTAATTCTGGAGGTAAAGCTACCTCGTAAGCTACTTCTCCCACTCGTCGCAAAATTTTGAAAGGTCCAATAAACCTTGGGCTGAGCTTTCCTTTCTTGCCGAAAAGAATTTTCCCCTTCCAAGGAGAAACTTTCAGGAACACAAAACTTCCTGCTTCAAACTCACGATTCTACCGGTGTTGATCAGCATACTTTTTCTGTCGATCTTGAGCAGCTACTGGTCTTGCTCTGATGAGTTTGATAACTTCAGCAGTCTGTTGTACCAGTTCTGGGCCTAACAGTTGACGCTCACCAACTCCATCCCAACATAGTGGAGTTCTGCACTTTCTGTCATATAACGTCTCATACGGCGGCATACCAATGCTTGCGTGGTAACTGTTGTTGTATGCAAATTCCACCAACGGTAGATGATCATCCCAGTTTCCTTTGAAATCCATAATGCACGCTCTGAGCATATCTTCAAGCGTCTGGATTGTTCTTTGGCTTTGCCCATCGGTTTACGGATGATATGTTGTACTCATCTTCAGTTGAGTTCCCAAGCATTCTTGTAGTCTCTTCCAAAAATTTGATGTGAATCTCTGATCTCTGTTTGATACAATTGACACTGGAACTCCATGTCTTGAGACGATTTCTTTAACGTATAGTTTCGCCAGCTGATCAAGATTAAATCTAATCTTTATTGGCAAAAAGTGTGCAAATTTAGTCAATTTGTCCACTATCACCCATATTGCATCGTATCCTTTTTAAGTGGTTGGAAGACCTACCACAAAATCTATTGTGATATGTTCCCACTTCCATTCCGGTATTTCCAATGGTTGAAGTAATCCGCCTGGTCATTGATGCTCGGCCTTCACTTTTTGACATGTCAAGCATTTTGCAACGCATTCTGCAACATCTCTTTTCATGTTCGGCCACCAAAAATGACGCCGCAAATCTTGATACATTTTTGTACTTCTTGGATGAATCGAATATCTTGAACTATGAGCTTTCGTCAAGATGTCTTCTTTAATATCCTGCACTGTTGGAACCTAAATTCGTCCCTCGAATCTTAGCATTCCCTCAATATCGACCTTATACTTCACTTCTTTACCCTCGGCCACGCTTTCCTTTATTTTCTTGCATTCTTCATCCTGTAGTTGTGTGTTCTTCACTTTGTCCACTACAGTTGGATTAGCTTCTATCTTAAATAATTTTTCACCGAATTCTTCTAGAAATTTGATTTCTATCTCTAGCCTTGCCATTGCTGAAATGAGCTCCTCCTTATTAGTTAACAACATCAACTTTTCTCTACCTTTCCTACTCAAGGCATCTGCAACCACATTAGCTTTGCTCGAAAGATAAAAGATCTCACAATCGTAATCCTTTATCAATTCAATCCATCTCCTTTGCCGTATGTTCAGGTCTTTCTATGTGAAAATATACTTCAGACTTTTATGGTCTGTGTAGATCTCACATTTTTCTCCATAGAGATAGTGTCTCCATATCTTCAATGCAAATACAACCGCCGCTAACTCTAAATCATGAGTTGGATACCCTTTCTCGTAGTCTTTCAGTTGCCTTGTTGCATACGCAATAACCTTGCCGTTTTGCATAAGGATACAACCCAACCCTTTGTGTGAAGCATCACTATACACCACAAAGTTTCCTGTATTATCTAGTAACGACAACACAGGTGCCACACTTAACTTCTTCTTCAGTTCTTGAAAACTTTCATCACACTTCTCCATCCAAATAAATTTTACAGATTTCCTTGTCAAATTTGTCAACGGAGTGGCAATCTTGGAAAAATCCTGGATAAACCGTCTATAATAGCCTGCCAATCCCAAGAAACTTCTCACCTCTGATTGATTTCTTGGTTGTTCCCAACTTATCACAGCTTCTACTTTTGATGGATCCACTGAAATACCATCCTTATCGATTACATGACCAAGAAATTATACACGTTCCAGCCAAAATTCACATTTAGAGAATTTTGCGTACAACTTTTCTTTTCTTAACGTCTCCAACGTCAGACGTAGGCGTTCCATGTGTTCCTCTTGAGTTTTAGAGTACACCAAAATATCATCGATAAATACCACCACAAACTTGTCTAAAAATGGTATTAACACCCTGTTCATCAAATCCATGAACGCTGCAGGGGCGTTTGTCAACCCAAATGACATCACTAAAAATTCGTAATGCACATACCAAGTTCGAAATGTCGTCTTCGGTATATCCTCCTTTCTTACTTTCAATTGGTGATACCCACTTCTCAAATCTATTTTCGAGAAATATCTAGCACCCTTCAATTGATCAAACAAGTCATCTATTCTTGGTAATGGATTTTTATTTTTAATAGTGACCTTGTTTAATTCTCTATAATCAATGCAAAGACGCATTGACCCATCCTTCTTCTTCACGAATAATACCGGTGCTCCCCACAGTGACACACTCGGTTGAATGTACTTCTTATCCAGCAGTTCTTGCAGTTGCACCATTAGTTCCTTCATTTCTACCGGAGCCATTCTGTACGGGGCCTTCGATATTAGAGCGGTTCCTGGCGCTAAGTCGATCACGAACTTGATTTCTCTGTCAGGTGGAAGTCTTGGCAAATCTTCTGGAAACACATCCCTGAAATCCCTAACCACTGGTATTTCCTCCAATTTCACACCCTTCTCCTTTTGAGTATCGACTATGTAAGCTAAATACCCTACACAGTCCTGACTCAATAACTTCTTGGCCTGAATCATCGTCAAAAATTTCATTTATCTAGGCGATTTGCTACCATAAAAAACTACCTTTGACGGAGTCATAAGGTTTACACACCTCTTTTGGCAGTCAATTATCGCTCCATAATTGAATAGCCAATCCATTCTCAAAATCACGTCAAACTCTTCAAGTTTTATCGGAACTAAATCTGCTGTCATGATATTCCCCTTAATATTCACCCTACAATTTTTGTATACGAACCTAGCAGGAATCACTTCCCCATTCGCAATTTCTATGTTTAAAGGGAAATTCAACTCTTAACTAAGTATTTCTAACCTCTTAGCAAATTCATCCGATATAAACAAGCAAGTAGCACCCGAATCAAATAATACATATACATTTATATTATTGATTGGGATAATACCTGACACGACATCTTTTGATTACACCGCGTCCTGCACCGTCATGTTGAAGGTTCTGGCTATGGGCTTATTTGTTGACGTTGGTCCCGCAATAGTCAGTGTACCTCCACTAGCATTTCCCTTGCTTCCAGCTATCTCACCAAACTTCTTCTTTGGACACTCGCAAGCAAAGTGATCCTTTAACCCGCAGGTGTAGCAAACATTCTTATTGGGTTGGGTGCAATTTGGGGCGATGTGACCCTCCTAGCCACAGTTGAAGCATACTCTTTTCCCCATCAAGCACACACCCTTGTGAAACTTTCTGCATATAGCACATGCTTTAAACTTCTTCTTTTGTTGGCTTCCTTGCTGATTTCCAGCTCCCACATTTGTATTCCACTTCCTCTTCAAATTGTTGTTGCCATTCCCACCGTAACCACCACCACCATTCTTAGTTTCACCTTCACTCTTCTTCTTCCTCTGCTCTTGGTTGTGTTTTGTTACAGCCTCGCCTCCACTCTCAGCGAGAATTGCTTTCTCTATTACCGCTGCAAACGTCTTCAACTAGAACAGGGAGACCCTACTGTACAACCAGGGCTTCAGTCCCTATTCAAACCTCTTCGCCTTGCGTTCATCTGTGCTGACTTGATATGGTGCAAACCTTGCCAACTCGTTGAATTTAGCGGCATACTCAGACACCGACATCGTTCCTTGCTTCAGTTCCAAAAACTGCACTTCTAGCTGACTCTTCGAACTTTTTGGGAAATAGGCCTCGAAGAATATCTCTTTAAACCTTTCCCAAGACATTATCCCTTGACCTCCTCAGGTTCTATTGGCTTGCCACCAATAACTTGCCTCTGCTTTCAATATGAATGTTGCAAAAGCAGTCTTCTGATCATCCCCTACCCTAGCGACATCAAATACCTTCTCTATCTCCATAATCTAGGTCTGTGCCTCGACTGGATTCATGGACCCACGAAATTCAGGTGGTCTAACCGCCTTGAAATTGTTAAATGTTGTACCTTGGTTCTGAGGTTGATTCTGCAACGCTCTTGTCAGTAGCGTCACTAGTTGTTGAACGGGTTTAGCATCAACATTGTCGTTGTTATTTTCCTCAGTGGTTCTCTGTCGTGGTGGTTGACGTCTTGGAGGCATTTTCTGTTAAAATACATCCATTAGATTCTATTCAACCTTTAAAGTATTATATACTTAAATTGCACATCATAAGAGATTATCACGTAACACATAACACTTTGAATAACACAATAACTTTTATTCATTCATCATCTTTTAAAAACATCAAAACAATAGCATCACTGCTATTTACATTACTTTCCTGAACTATAACAGTTGCAGGACAACATCATCAACACCTATCCCATTGGTTAAATCATACCCGAGATTTACATCTCATTTATTTTCTAATCACATACCAACTACATATCACTATGATGTCCTCCTAAGATACTCTATAGCCTTTTGACGTTCTTCTTCCATAATACGGAACATTGTTCTGCGATCTAACACGAATGATGGTAGCGTCTCGAACTGAATCAGATAGCCCATGACCCGATCTTGAGCTCGATTAATCACTGTGTTAAATATGTTGTTCATCTCCTCCATCTTCATCCTCTTTACTTGCGCATCTCTTACTGCTATCCCGGCTCGTTGAAAAGCTTCTTCGTACGCATCTTCGGCTCTTGCCCTCTTAGTAGACTCTTCTCTCAGCTTGTTCTACAGTTCTGCGATCTCCGCTGTCATTTGTTCCTTCTCTTCTTCAGTGTGAACTAGCTTCTCTTCGACATTATTCAAACGTTCCTCTCGATATAGGATCTTATCATCCTTCTGTGCCATCGAGGTTTGTTGTTCAACTACTATTTCTTGCAACTCCTCGACAGTATCCTGAAGTTTCACATTGTGGTCGTAGACTTCATCGTACATATGAATAGCTATGGAGTTCAGTGGAATCTCCTCCTCCTCGTCCTCCTCATCCCCTGACTGTGGTAGCTCAACATGATCCTCCTCATCCGTCACTATCTCATCCTCCTCATCTGGTACCCTTTCCTGCTCAACTACTGTGACCGACAGAACTGTTTCCCGTGGTAGTAGTTGTTCCCAAATCACCTGAATATCTCGAGGCTCCTCCTCTCTAGCCTAACTGGATCCTCCTACATTAGCCATCCTGTCAACCAAATTTTAAGTTTTAATTACTAATCATTACTACTCGACACTCACGAGTACATAAGTTGTAATCACATAAGCACATAAGTATTTTATTAGGTCTTCCTTAACAACTCGATAAGAGTTTTATCATCACTATCTTTTCAAAGGTTACTTCCTAAGGCTTTTTCCCACCTAAGGTTCATAACCTAAAGCTTTGATACCAACCTGTGACACTCCCAAATTCCGGTACTTCATTACCTCAATATTTGGTGTTCACGATAATTAAAACATTCATACCTAACTACCCAATCATAATAAATTGAATAATAAAACCTGCCCATATAGGATTACATTAATAAAACATTATCTCCCAAGTTCTCTAACCTTTGATACAATCATTCAAGTGCGGAATTTAATTATTTCATTACATCATTATTGAAAAGTCTATGATCGTAATAGTAAACAAAAGTATAAATCAGCATCACTTGTACATTTTTCCCTTTTCTTCGCTAGTTGAAGGCTCATCTACCTTCTCAACTTTAGCTGCAATGAGTGTATAAATATGCAAGAGTGAGCAAAACAATTGCTCACTGGATATAACAATAAATCAACAGGAAAGTAATAATAATAATTGCCAACAAAAAGGCTCATCAAGTCTGAATAATACTCCAACAATGATAATCAAAAACTGGAATCCAAAATATGGAATATATGTAACTGAGGGTCATAAGACCATGAACTATGTCCACAATTGTGAGTAATCTTTCAACTCCAACTTTAACAGTCATAAGACTATAAGGACTCCTCGTACTTAGGCGGATCAGCCCTTCGTACAATGTAATGTGCATAAACATTTTAATGCTACGCGTAAATTATCCCCTAAAAATAATAGGGTTTTTCATCCCAGTATTTAGAGTACAAATCCGCACCAAAGAAAGTTTGGTTTGGATAAGCTTTCAAGGGAAATTAAAGTTTAACAAACATCAACTAGAGGACTAGTTGAATCAATAGTGTTTGATAATCACAACAGATGTTTAATAACAACATAACATAGAACAATTGAGAATCATAAACGAACTGATTATACATATAAAACTCATGCTTGAAATAACTATAGAGCATAAGTATTCAACAAAATGAATAAAATGGTAAACCTTTGCTTGAACAATAAATAAGTTAAGGTTAGAGTCTTATAACATTAGAAATGAATTTACTGAACGTAAATTAACTGATAGCAAGCTGGAAACTAAAAACTTTCCCAACATGATATTAACTCATGCAAAGAGTTAAAAGAGTTCAATAATAGATACAAGAGTTCAAAATTACGCTCATTATACAATAATAGAACTTAAGAAACTTGCTTAACTGTAAACAAGTTAGAATGAATCAATCAATAAAATTGATTTATTCAATAACAGTTAAGATAAGAAGCTTGCTCAATCAAAAGCATAAAGTTATACAATATAATAATAGAACTAACTCAACGAAAGTGTAGAGGTAGAAAAATTGCTCAATGTAAAAAGATAGGGTTTAGAAACTTGCCTCGAGCATAAGCTAAAATATTAAAACTCACGTTCACCTATACACAGTATTAAAACCACAACATCTATTAGACATACTAATATTCACTTTTCAATATAAAACGCATTACTAGCTAAACTTGTTATTTTAGCACAAGTCTTAAGCTACCATTTACATTTCAGAATTCCCAAATGTTAATCATCACAACACATAACTAACGTTCATTGTATAAACTAGGTTATCACATAACGCGTTTTTGATTTACTAATCATTTTTGCAACTTTGAATTCATAATACATATAACAAAACTCTATATTAGCCTTGTTGTTACATGTTGGACACATTACCATCACCTATAGCTAAGCCATAAAGAACGACCAAAGTCTGTAGAATTAGCAGACTTCAGTGCCTGGAAATGGGCACTCGCGCGGCCGCGCGAGTTTTGTACTGAAAGGCCGCGCGCCCGCGTAGCGCGCGGCCGCTGCGCACCCGCGCCCAAGGGCTGAGCGGCCACGCGACGCACAGAACTCAGTTTTACAGAACAGAGCTTTGGCACTTTTCTTAAGCCAACCAACACGAATTTCACCCACCAAACAGTGATAATAACACGTAAAATAAATATACAACTATCATAGACATGATTGCTAACATATTCCACCACTTAGCACAATTTAACAATTACTAAAACTATTTTAATTCCTCAATTTTCATGTTTTCATACAAAAACTCAATTTTTGATATTCATTCTAAAAATCATCACCGTGAATTCATTACATGACCAAATCATCTCATTCAAATTATGTTATATTCGTATCTCAACAAACTAGCATAAACAAAACCCAATTAACATCTTAGCATGCAATTTGACCATCAAAATTGGTACTTACATAGCTACATATGAAAACATATATATATACTGACAAAATTTCTACTGATATCCAAAATTAGCATGCGATTATTGTTTAAACATAATATCTAATCATCATAGACACATGCAATCATCATTACTAATTCGAAAACATCAATTCTAAACACCTAAAATTCACAGAGTATGAAAATTATTGTCGTAATATTCATATATACGATTATAATATCAAAGTTGTAAAATATACCTGCAATTACTAACACAATCGCTGCTAATCAATGGAATTGCTGTGAAAATTCACAAGTTTTCCTCTCAATTCTCTCAAGCTCTCTATCACTTCTCTCTGAACTCAGACTAAGCCAATAACCAACTGACCAACTAGTATGCGTAATAATACAATACAAAACTGATATAGTCTTAATACTCATAATAGCTATCATCAGTTATCAAAATAACGTATATATTATATTTATTATTTTAATTTATTTTATTTATTTTAAATTTCAAAAATTAGAAATACCAAAAGCCATAAGGCTTGTTTGGCAAAACCATTTAATTTTAAAGAATTAAAATACTTAAGCCTTGTTTGGTTAAAACTAAATTAAACCATTTTTAATTTATTTTAATAAACACTTTAGTTTATAATTATAATCGCATACTATATTTTAATTAAATATAGCATTTTAGCAAATATCATAAAATTATAATTTCTATTATAACTTTATTTAATAATTTAATATACGATCCAAATTATTAAATCAAAACAACAGTATAACATCTCATGTTATTTCTACAGCTCTCTAAATTATAAATTAATTTAATTTAGAAAAATTTCCTAATAAATTTAGATTCATAAATATTTACTAACAACCATCACATAAATATTTACTAATAACCATCACATCAATAAAATATTTATTTCATCAATTCAATAATAGACGCATCAAATAAATATTTATATTATTCGATAAATATTTAATATTACAATTTGAAATTTCGGATCGTTACAGGTCCACCTGCGGCTGTTCCAGGTGTGTCCCACCACCTCCGGCTTGATCCAATTTGAGTTGCAAAGGAGGTACCACAAGCTAAAAAGTCAAATCAGGAAAAAAGATGCTACGCGATTAAGCGGAAAAGCCTGAAATCCTGATTTTCAGAGACCAAATTACAGGTCTACATATCACTCATTGGTATTTGCCCAAACATAGGGTTCAGAAAGCCGATGATCACAGCTGTTGAAAACTACATTTGGCAATACCTCACAAAGGTCCGATGCCATTAACTTTGGGTTATGATTTCAATTGCAACCATACCTTTCAAACCTCTCCCCAGTGGAGACTTCATACAAGCTTTAGCTATTGAAGCACATTTCAACGAAGGTCATGTAACCTTGACGTCATTCAGCCGTTGGCAAGTAAATCCAACGAAGTATCGGAGGTGGTCCGATGATATCGGCCATTGATGCACATTTCAACGAAGGTCAAGCAACCTTGCCATCATTCAGCCGTTGGCAATTAAATCAAGCCAGGCATCGGAGGTGGTCTGATGATGCTCAGCCGGTTGAAGTATATTTCAACAAAGGTCAAGCAACCTTGACATTATCAGCCATTGGTAATTAAATTTAGCAAATCATAAGAGGTGGTCCGATGGTCTCAACCGTTGAAGGACATTTCAACAAAGGTCAGGCAGCCTTAATAACACAAACTGTTGGCAGTAACTCCAACAGAGTACTGGAAAGACCTGACAATACAAATCGGGAAAAACCATCCTCATCAAAGAAGACCGATGATGAAATCTGTTATACAAATCTTCATCATACAAAGCATAACTCCCCAGAGTCTCTCGCACATGAGAAGAACATCTGCGGTGGAAAGTCTTGCACTGAGGGTTAAGGACTTTGGTGATAACCCCAATGTTAACATCCTCTGGTCTCATTTCATAGAGCAGCCTCCATTCCATACACTCAACATAACATTTGCATCATGTTGCATTACATTTCATCATGATTATCTTGTCATATTTCAAGTGTCTAGTAGTCTTTATCCTATCCATGCCATTACAGTGCATGAAAATGATTAAGAGGGGCATCTGTAGACACTTGAAATTTTGCATTCCTGTTACTAACCTTATAGGAGGGCAAAATCATTTTCCAGAGATAACCTTGGGAGTCAAATCAGCTCAATCCTGGAGACAACCCTGGGATGCTCAATTTTCAATCTCAAAGACAACCCCGAGATATTCATTTGCAGTCCTAGAGATAACCACGGGAGATTTAATTCCAACCTCGGCGATAACCTCGAGGAATACAGTTCCAAAGAAGTCAGTTTTGACCTCGGAGACAACCCCGAGGCCTTCAGTTCTAACCCCAGAGATAACCCCGGGAGGTCAAGCACACCTCAGAGACAACCCTGAGGACATTCAGTATTCACAGCAGTCCGATCTCAGAGATAACCCTGAGCAACGACTGCTACATCTACCCAGAGCTAGAGATAACCCCGATGAGGGGAAAATTGTCATTTTGCCACCTTGATACTACATTTGTGCCATCTCAACATCCTTTCAACCCATATTTCATAACGAAGTGTCCCACAAGAATCATAGCTCAAAATCCCGAGTGACTACTACACAGGACAGCACACCAGATAGAATTTAAAGACTTGAAGATCTAGTTATGGACCCATCTTCCCAGCTTTATATAACCTCTTATCTCATGTCATTGTGTAGCTCTCAACAACAGCATTCCGAAAAGGTATTGCACGCCTAAATCAGATGTCCGGATTGAAAGTTATGAAGGTTCAAGTGGACAACGCGTTGCACGAGTGCACGTTCTTCAAGACGGTGGGACCTAAATGGCCCGGGGCGACCCGGGTAGCCGCAGGTAGACCTGCAGCCAGTTGGTCTATAAATAGTGGCCTTGGGTTGGCCATTTTATAAAAAAAAAAGAGTGAGGAAGCCCTGCCCATTTCACTTTCTACACACTTCTATAGTGTTCCAAATTGAGTGCTTCTATTTTCTAAACACTTGTGAGCTCGTGTTTTACAACATACTAAAATTTAACCGGTGAAAACTAAGTTTCCAGGCATAAAAGCTATCAGAAGTCTTCTTGGCAGCCCATTGTAAGATATTTCAGATTTTTAAGCTTTTTTTCACTTCTATACATACATACCTATTAACGTTGATAGTCTCGTCATGTGGGAATGCCCAGATCGTTGATCCGTGGCTTTTTATTGCTTTTATATATATAAAAGCAGTATATATATATATATATATATATATATATATATATATATATATATATATATATATATCAGCCTACGGGTTAGATTTATCTAAATTGGAACCGTTAAAGCTAGAATGCTTAGATTTACTCAAATCTAATTCGTTTTCTAGCTTTTGCTATGGGCTAGATTTGTCTCAAACTAGCTATTTCTCACTTTAGTTGGCTCATGGTGATTAAACTGGAACCGATGAAGTTGAAATAGTTTAGATTTATTCAAATCTAGTTCTTGTTTTAGCGTTTGTGCATATTGCTTTATCATGTGAGCCTAGGAATCATGTGATCATAGATTCGGTTCCTGAATCTAGATTCGGTTCCCGAATCTAGATACGATTCCCGTGATGGACATTTTCAGCTGCAGCCAGCTTGTAAATTATTCACGATGTCTGAATTTCCTTAGATGGCTCTCATGCCCACAAGGAGTTCGGCACTGCTATGTATCTTATTTTCTCGAAGATGCTTCGCATCTCAAAAATAATAAAAGCAATCCAGCCGAACACTTAATAAAAAGGAAGTATCAAAGGCCTCAATTACTATTGAGCATAAGGGTTTGAAAAACCTATTTTACAAAACATCACTGCTATATCTCGTTAAAATTGAACTTTTTATACAAAAGTCAAACCCTTTGTATATAGGTGCAAATGAGGCATAGCACTACTTCAAGACAACTTCACATAGACCTACGCACACACATTCAGATAAAAGTTTAAATTGAAAAGTGGCGGTAACCGTGTTATCACGGAAGTCGGAGGGTGCCTAACACCTTCCCTCCGCTTAATCAAGCCCCCGGACCCTAACGAATTTTGGTTTTGCAAATCAGTTAACAGTGTCACATCACTAGGTCTTTGTGCAAACCTTTTCTCAGTTGAGTTGGTGCAACCATTTAAAAATACCTACTAGCGACTCTTACAGTTAAATCGTCGACATATACATGTTGGACTTTTTCAAACAAATCTCACCTAACATGAGTACACCAAAAGACAAGAACAGAAAGGGACAAATAAAAATCCCGACGTCGACATGTTATATATCTGTTAAGTGGTTAACGACCATATAACTAAATTTAGAACTGAGATTTCAAGCAATCTTTAAGGGGAGTTTTCCAAATTAATATTCTAATGTGCTAAGATTAATTAAACAACCAATCTCTAAACAAGTAAAAGTTTTAAAGATCTATTTAGCACCCCCCCCCCATTCTAGATCTCAATTCTACCTTTGGGAAACAACATCCTTATCATCAAACCCATTCTTTGCTCCTCTTCTTTCCAGTTATAGAATCATCTTCCACATCAGAATGTACTCTCTTTAATTTTCCTCTAACATCCTCATGTAACTCCTCGCCACTTCCTTGTGTATCCACCTTAAACTGATCTTTACCTTCCTCTTTAGGATTAATCTCTATATCGCTAGGTAAAGTGTTTTGCTGACAATTAATGATCGTATCAGCAAGTTATCCCATTTGGTTCTTGAGGTTCCATAAAGCTTCTTGATTACTTATCTAAACCGTAATTTGCTCTATGAATTTAGTAAGAAGTTCCTCCATCCGTCTTTTCTCAATCTACGATATGTACTTGGTAAAAAGGTCCTCCAAAATAGATGCATCCTCATGTTGCAATGGATGTTGATACGAAAATTCTAAAGGGCATGATAGACTTAGGGTATAGAAATGATTTTGATTGTTGTTCCATGAAAAGCTCTGATGATTCTGCCAACCCGGATGATAGTAGTTTAGGGTGTAGTCAGCTTGCTTCTGATAGTAGGCAGTCTAAATGGACAGACTCTCAAGAGCGTCAATTTTCCTTGAAAGCGATGCAACTTGTGCTTGCAATAACTCAATTATTCCTGCCACACTTGGTTGGGTCATCCTCTCATAAGGCCATTGATCTGGGAAAAAAATAAAAATAAATAAAAAAATACAAATATACACGTTTAAATTAAGACTAATTCGATTGAAATTAATATTGACAACAATTTTTAATTTAATTCCCTAGCAACGTTGTCAAAAACTTGTTTGCCTAATTTATTATTAGCAAATACACGCAAGTATGATCGATTAGCAATAAAATGGCAAGAAGATTATCGTTCCCACAATGAATTATTTAATAATAATTACCAAGTACTAACTCTTAACCAAATTAATTTTATTTAAATAATTGATTTAAACTGTAAGATAAAATCTAATTAAAATTAACAACTAACTATCACTAACTACTAATAATTAATTTAAGATTACAACTTCCTTTGAGGTTTCGTTTCAATTATATCACTTCCTATTAAATTCCGTCAATTATGTTGAATTGTTAACCAAGAAATCGTCAGTATTCATAAGCACATCTCGATGATCTTATAAGCAAATCTTCCTAAATCCATAAAAGATAGAATTAGAAAGAACTCCTTTGATAATTAATTCACTATATCTCTATGTGAATTAGAATTAACAAGGATTTAAATCACAGGTTCCCATAAGATTACATATGGCATATAGGTAAATCTCTATCCTATACAAAAATTATGAATTTCAACATAAGCAGAAAATACAATCATATGCTATTATATCTAGGTCTAACTCTATTCCATCTCTTAATTTCATATAAATTACCACAGTAATTGTTGATTAGACAATTAAACAATTAAGCCCAAGATAAAATAAACAATACTCAAATAATTAACAATAATCAACAAGGAAGAAATTTAATTTAACTACACATCAAGTTCCATTGTAATCTTAAATATAATTTATCTCATAACTGAAAAAGAAATTAAATTAATAAGATAATCCATCAAGTTAAAATTACAAAAATAAAAGAAAATTTAGAGATAAAATTTGTATTAGGCGCAATCTCTGTAGTTCCGCCTTCAATCCTTGCAATTCTTCTTTAAATCCTTCTTTAGATCTGGAAATAAACCTTCTTCTAGTTTTATTCTACTCTAATCGACTACTGATTACTCCTCAATTCTATGTCTCACATCATGTATTTATAGGTTACAAATCAAATACCAAGTTTAGGAGAGAGAAAAATCCAATTTGGAATCAAATTTCTCAAAAAATTATGAAACATTAGCCGACTTGGCGCTGCCATGCTAGGATTGTACTAGCATCTGGCGTTGCCGCGCCAGGGGGTTAGAGGCTCTTCTGCAACTCTGGTATGGCGTTGTCGCACCAGAATTGAACTGCAAACTGGCGTTGCCGGGCCGGCCGACCTGCTTGCCAGCTTCTCTTTTAATTCCTTTTCTGCAGCTTTTATTCCGATTTCTCCAATTCAATATCCCCATGATATGCAACCAACAAAACAATAAATGCATGAAAAGCAAAACAAAAACTTAAGAACCACAAAAATACAAGCCCAAATGCATATGATTCGTGGATATAAAACTCACTCATCAAGTAATTTATATTTTTCAATTCAATTATACTTTTACGAAAAATAAAATTAATATTTAATTATTAACAAAAATTCGGGTTATTACATTTTGGATCTAATGATTTTATGTGTTGGAGAGCTAATTTAGTTTGGTTGTTTTAATTTGGTTGTTTAGTCGTCTGTTTGTATTTTGTTTAGTGAATGTTAGTTTGTTAGTTATGTTTGTATCGTTTATTTATGTTCTATAATTGTTGTTGTATATATTGTGCTACGAAATTTCTGGCTTTATCAAAAAAAAATTTATATAATGCCAACTTTGATATTCAAATCATTGGGGGTACTTGTAAAAACTCAGTCAATCATTTGGTTCACTTGATTAAGTGGTTCAATTGATGTTCTAAAGTGAGTCTTAGTAGCAAATAATTATATACAATTTTTAATGCAATAATTATTGTGTGCCAATATAAATCCTTAATATTGGAAAATTAAATGAAAACGAAATATTTTACTTTTTTAATAGAGTAAAATAGAAAGACATTCATGTAGTTAATTTTAATAACACATATTATCTCTAATTTTTAAATAACAATTGGTAACCCGGACATGCATTTAGGGTTGATAAAATAAATAAAATTATATATTTACCCATTTATATATTATTAAATTAAAATTTTATGAATTATGTATATTTTTGCCAATTACAAAACTACTCTACCAATTTTTTTTAACAGAAGGTAGATAATTAATTTGTATGGAAAAGAGGGGTAAGTGAATGAGAGTTGTAGGGTCAACAAGGGTAGAAAAGTAATTTACAATGAAGGTAGAATTATTATCGAAGTGCATTAGTTGTGTAAGGCACGTATGGGCTATGGGGAAAGGCAGTAGAAAGTAGGTTTGGGACAAGCAAAGTATCTTTCTCGCTTCTAATCATGCCTTCCTCTCCTTACCCTTCTCTTCACCCACCTCTCCATCTTTTTAGCACAATCAAAAATAAATATATTTTTTTAATTTCCAATAGATTGGAAAAGATTGCTTTTTTGAAAAAAAGAAACTATTCTATTATGATTCAATTTTAAAGATATATTTTATCTTAAGGCCTAGGGAGAGTCTGAAAAAGTGGCCAGAAGGGGAAATAGGGAGAACTTAGGGAAAATTTATAAGTCTAGGCTATCACATTTGGAAATGCAGTAAGTTTTAAAAAGGAGAGAAAGGAAAGGAGAGAAATTTGATTAATAAATTAAAAATCTCTTATTTTTTAATTTTTTTAGGACTTGAAAGAAAAGAGAAAATTAAAATTTTGATAAAAATTATGACTAAATATCTCTTTAAGAATTTGAAGAGGAAATTAAAATAAATAAATAAAAAATAAAGAAAAAGGAAGTCAGCTTCCTTCCAAAAATTTCTTCTTAAAATTGAAAATATTTGGGATGAAATTAAGCAGAGACACATATAATATTTCAAAGCACCAAAAATGTGCTGATCTCTATTTGTCAAAAGTAAGTTCATAAAGTTAAATAGTAATATGTACTATTTTAAATTAAATATTTTTATCAAACTCACAAACACGAAAAAAAAAAAATTACTCTTTATTTTAATTTTTAATTTTTTCTCAAAATTTTTTTAAAAATTTTCTTTTTTTTCTTTTTTTCTTTTTTTCTTTTTTTTCTTTTTAAACGAACAAAGAGTGTAAAGTATGGTTGTATGAATGCCCCTGAAATCTCAGCCGACCTTCCAATATTTTATACCACATGCTATTAGTATTATATTTATTCATTCATCTAGAGAGATAATTTAGTAGCTTCCGACTTCTGAGCAACAACTAAGCAAGCAACGCCCAAGAAAATGAAAAAACATAATAATAACCAAACCAAGAAAATGAAAAAACATAATAATAATAATAATAATAATAAAAAAAAAAAAAAAAATGTGCACAGAATCCAGAAACATATATCAGAACAGAATGAAATAATTGAAATTATAAAATTAAACGCATTTATATATACTCGGATACTTGACTTGTAGTGTTTTCTAAAACGTAATTCGTTTTAGATTCTTGAAAATAATACAGATATAGAATATATTACATTGACTAAAATATGTTACAATAACTATATAGTCTGGTTTTATAGGAGTAATTATAGTTGAGAATTTTTTTAGAATTTAAATTTAATAAACTTAACATTATAGAAAAATAATATATAGTTTGAATTAACAAATTATTTGTTTTATAAATAATTGTGTACATCTTTGAGCATTCAAAACTAAATTAGAATATTAATATTTGTGTAATTATAAATAAAATAACAAAAAAAATATTTTGGCAAGCTTAATTTAAAATAATAATTTACGATTAGAATGTTTAATAAAATAAGTATTAATACGTAGTTCGCTATAGACGTTTTAGAGAAAATCCAAGCTCTTTATACCATTCGTCTGAAAATGAAATTTGTTGGGATATTTCACATGACTCCCACATATTAATAAATATTGTGGAGTCTTAACCTAATAGATTAATCTTTTAGGTAAAAAAAGTAATCTACACAAGTATGTGATGAATTGATGTGAAATGGATCATGCAATTCCGCTATAAGATTACCAATTCTAGAAAATCATGCAACGAAGATAATAATCATTGATTTATGGTTAAAAAGATAATATATTTCTTAGATCAAATTAATCAATTTGAGGTTTGATTAGAATTGTACAACCTACATGATTACTCACTAGAGACATGTCTATAAAATATTAAAGTAAAGAGAAAGGCTGGAAAGTTTACAGGAGTGGAGTAGGAGTCAATGCTTTAAAAGTCTACATTATCCTATTTTTCTATAAATAATATCCCTATCAACAGATAAGCTCTTGTACAAACTTATACTCTCTGTAATAAAATATTAGTAGCATTTTCAGATTATTTAAGATAGTCACTCTGTACTAGTTGTGCAAGTATATAGGAAGAGCTGACTTGAGTGAACAAGGTATGAAGAAACAAATAGAGATAAGATGACCAAGAAATAATAAGTTATGAGAGAAAGAATTTGGATGATGATTATATTTATTGGCAATATTAAGCATAACCATTCGATCTCAAATTTTACTTGAAAATTTTGCCAGTTTTTAGTCTTTTGTAGATCAGGGCCAAGTAATTACTTGTGAATCTCTTAGTACCAATGCATGAGCCAACTTTTGACAGTGTTTGAGTCTTTTTATGGGGCATTGCCCAAGTACAATCTTTGACTAAACTGTAATGAGGTGGCATCCTCAAAATAACTTAACAAATTTCTTAATTTTGTCAGATAATTACAAAGATTGTAGGATGTTTTTATGACATGAAAGAATCAGAAGTTTCAAATGAGATTAAAAAAGCTAAACATACAAATTTAGGTTCTCCATATCGAGTAGATCTGAGTGGGTGAAGTGATACTACTTAATAATCCATAGAAAATGTTGGTACTGGTACTAGTGGCAACAGGTGTGTGCTGAACTAAACCGACATATTTGTAAATCTATGTATGTGCACATTTAGAAGGGGGTGAATAGGTGTTTAAGTTAAAAGTGATAAACGATGAAAACTTTTTAAAATTTTCTGCAACAGGTATAATTCAGACAGCTACGCCTGTCTGCTTTAGTGTCTGCTTTAGTTTATGTTCTTCGTTTCTTATTATCAGACAGCTAGACCTGTCTGCTTTAGTGTCTGGATTAGTGGCGTGAATAACAAAAAGTGCAGAACGTGAATGACAATTAAAGAGATAAATAGAAGTAAAAATCACACCAAGATTTTTACGTGGTTCAGCCCCTATCCTCTAATCTAGTGGCCTAATCCACGTCCAATCCCAACTAGGATTGGAGACTCTTTTTATTAAACTTAATATTCAATTAAATATAATAAAAAGAACTCCCTGTTACAAAGAAGTTTTTCACTGATGGACACATCTGCCCCCTTTGCACCTCTGCAACCTTTCTCACCACTGAGACCTTTGAAGCTTCCTTTGAACAGACTTACTACTATCAACTACACTTGTACTCGGAATACAAACTTTGTGATTACAAGAATATTATCAGCCCACAATAAAATAAGAGTAATGAAATATAAAGGCTATAACAAAAGTTGACTTAAGCTTTCTGAGTCTGAATGGTATATGCTTGTGTTGCTCTTCTTCAGTCTCTACTTCCAATGCCGTGCAGAATTTATAGAGAAAGGAACAAACGGCTAGAAGAAAATAGTTAGCATTAATCATGGAATAAAGATATAATTACTTAATTTAAGGAGCTAACAAAGGATATCAAATCAGATAAGATTTACATGCTTGAAATAGAATTTTAAATTCCAAATACAAACAAACTTCCTTAAATAAATTATCACCCACGAGATATACTGATGAACAGAGGAGCCCATTTGGGCTAGCAACAAATCTTCCTTGATAATATCAGTTATACCAACAAACCTTAATAAACTCCAATCCAAAACTTTCTTGATATCCTCCAAAACAAATCTTCCATAATTTTAAAAACATTTCAACTTACCAACGGAAAGAAATCAGTGATAATAGATCATGCAATACCCATAACTAATGCATGTCAAATATAATATAATAACCCATAATTCATCCATATTTAATAATATAATAATACACCATGAACCATGCACACTTAAATTAGTTATCAATCAAAACATCATAAATTCAAAAATCAACATTCTCCCCCTTTTTGATGATGACAATTTATGCACCAACATGCTCCCCTTAAGTATATGGCTCCCCTTAAATTTATGCATATTAAGGAGCAAAAGAAAATTACTTTATCCAAATAACCATCATTTCATATTCCAGCATAATATAGTATCTCAATATCAACATGAATACCAATTCAAACCAAGTTAAATATACCCAAATATCTCTCCCCCTTTGTCATTATTAAAAAGAAATAAATCATCAAGTTATATCTCTCCCCCTTTGTCATCAACAAAAAATAATTCATATAATTAGTTATCTCACCCATTTTGCAAATTGAAAGAATTAAGCATAAAGAATGACATTGGAGCAAGGTTATAACAAAATCACATATAGCAAGTAAATAATATAATCATACCTTTGTGATTTGTTACCTACATATTAACATTTTGTTATCAGTAAAAATCTTGATAGCTGAGCTCCTTAGTGTAGATTTGACTTTTGTATTTTCAGAATCAAAAATCTCTTCACTAGCCCTCCTTTTGGTCATCCCAATGTTGATGCCTTTAAAGCTCATGTTAGGAGGATAATTTTTCACTGTTCTAGATGATCTAGGAAGCCTTACTGCAGTCATTTGCTTTTCAGGTTCAGGTTCTGAAATGTCAAGCTCCACATCAAACTGATCATCAAATTTTTCTTCTAATACAGACGGGTTGAGTTGTCTAACGTTAGGCGTCTGCATGTCTGCATTTTCAACTAAAACAGATGACTCAGGTTATCTAATTTCATTTGTTTGCTGTCCACGTTCATCTGATTTTCCTTCTGATGCAGACGGCTCAAGCTGTCCGGATAGAGTAGTCTGTTTTCCACTAAACAAGTTGTCTTTACCTGGAGAAAAGATTTTGCCAAATAATTTATAGGTAACTTACTCTCTCAGTATCATTCATCTCCTTTTTAATCTTGAGACACCTACAAAACAAACAAATAGTCTCTATCTTTTTGGTACCCAAATCTTCTTGGGTCCTTTTGGGTTAGTAGCATATAAATCACTTTTCTTTACCCAAACTTGTTTTATTTTTATTTTATTACAATTAGTATTAAAATGACCTTTAAAACCACATTTTTTACAAGTAACAAATGGTCAACAATAAAGTGGTTTATGCCTTGATTTACTATTAATCATTCTAATATTATTATTAGTCCTATTTTTCACATTTTTAATAGGATTATACCCAATCCCTTGTTTATCAAGACTGGACCTTTGTGCCCCTAATATAACATTTAGGTTCTCTTCTCCTTGTACAAATTTAGCAAGATCATTTTTTAAAGATGTTATTTCTGCATTTATTACATTATCATCATGTTGCATATTCATAATTTTTCCATCATTAAAAGCATCTATGCATATATCTCTCATTTTCAATTTTTCTTTTAAAATTTGATTTTCATTTTTAAGATATTCATTTTCTTTTCTTTCTTCAATAAGTGACTCAACTTCATTCATTAGCTCATTTACGCAGTTCTTAAAATAAGTAGTTTTCTTTTTAAGCCTTTGATTTTCATTTTGTAAAGCAATATAATCAGGCATAGATATTTCAAAAGCTTCATGAAAATTTGTTACCTCAAGTTGATCATCGTCTTCTAGTCCCATGAAACATAATTGGCCAATTTCTTCTTCTTGTTCCGCTTTGGACTTACTCACTGGAGTTGAGCTACCTTTTTGATTCTTCCTTTGTTTCTTTCTTTGAAGTAGTCTCTCGAGTTTTCTTGAGAGCATTTCAATTTTTTCATCAAAATCTTCATCATTGCCTTCTATGTAGCTTTCAGCTTGAAGAGCTAAGGTCTTCTTCTTAGGTGCCTCATCTTCTTCATCATACAATTTTAGTTGGTTTTCAAACTCTTCAAGTTCTCCAAATAAGGTAAGAGTTTCCATTGTGCTGATTGTGGCTGAGTCTTGAAGTGTGGTAACCTTTGGTGCGAATCGCTTTGGCATGACTCTAAGAAGCTGTCGGTTGATTTCCTTTTGATCAATCTTTCATCCGAGCATGCTTAGAGAATTCATTAGAGTGAGGAATCTTGCTTGGGCACATCTCTAATTGATTCATTTTTCTCCAATTTGAATAGTTCGTACTCGTGCATTAGCATGCTCAGCTTGACCTCCTTCACTTTAGTAGTACCTTCGTGGCTCATGATTACTGCATCCCGTATTTCTTTAGCCGTAGTACAAGAAGAGACCTTATCAATCTCTGACTGAACCATGCCACTTAGAAGTGTATTCATGGCCTTGGAATTATAGGATAACAGATACGATTCATTTGAGTCCATTTCCATGAGATTCTTTGGCTTGCCATCATCATGTCGCGGAATGACTGGTCCATTTTCGACTACCCACCATTCCCATGGGTCACGGTTCAGAAAGATCTTCATTCTGAACTTCCAAAAGTTGAAGTTCTCACTTCCAAACAACAGCGGTGGCCTACTTGTGGACTGACCTTCTTGAAAGTTTAGGTGTGCCATAGGATCTTCCCCTACGACCTGCAACGATCAATATTAGTAGAGCCAAGCTTTGATACCAAATGTAATTCTATGTATGTGCACACCTAGAGGGGGGTGAATAGGTGTTTAAGCTAAAAGTAATAAACGATGAAAACTTTTTAAAATTTTCTGTAATAGGTATAATTCAGACAGCTACGTCTGTCTGCTTTAGTGTCTGCTTTAGTTATGTTCTTCGTTTCTTATTATCAGACAGCTAGACCTGTCTGCTTTAGTGTCTGAATTAGTGGCGTGAATAACAAAAAGTGCAGAACGTGAATGGCAATTAAAGAGATGAATAGAAGTAAAAATCACACCAAGATTTTTACGTGGTTCAGCCCCAATCCTCTAATCTAGTAGCCTAATCCACGTCCAATCCCAACTAGGATTGGAGACTCTTTTTATTAAACTTAATATTCAATTAAATACAATAAAAAGAACTCCTTGTTACAAAGAAGCTTTTCACTGATGGACACCTCTGTCCCCTTTGCACCTCTGCAACCTTTCTCACCACTGAGACCTTTGAAGCTTCCTTTGAACAGACTTACTACTATCAACTACACTTGTACTCAGAATACAAACTTTGTGATTACAAGAATATTATCAGCCCACAATAAAATAAGAGTGATGAAATATAAAGGCTGTAACAAAAGTTGACTTAAGAGCTTTCCGAGTCTGAATGGTATATGCTTGTGTTGCTCCTCTTCAGTCTCTACTTCCAATGCCGCGCAGGATTTATAGAGAAAGAAACAAACGGCTAGAAGAAAATAGTTAGCATTAATCATGGAATAAAGATATGATTACTTAATTTAAGGAGCTAACAAAGGTTATCAAATCAGATAAGATTTACATGCTTGAAATAGAATTTCAAATTCCAAATACAAATAAACTTCCTTAAATAAATTATCACCCACGAGATATACTGATGAACAGAGGAGCCCATTTGGGCTAGCAACAAATCTTCCTTGATATTATCAGTTATACGAACAAACCTTAATAAACTCCAATCTAAAACTTCCTTGATATCCTCCAAAACAAATCTTCCATAGTTTTAAAAACATTCCAACTTACCAACGGAAAGAAATCAGTGATAATAGATCATGCAATACCCATAACTAATGCATGTCAAATATAATATAATAACACATAATCCATATATATTTAATAATATAATAATACACCATGAACCATGCACACTTAAATTAGTCATCAATCAAAACATCATAAATTCAAAAACCAACAATATTATCCTTGCTTCCAAGGATAATGACTTTATGCCTACTCTGCTTGTTAATATCAAAATCAGTTCACGCGTTCAATCATCAAACAACGCGTTGAATCTTACACAAAAACAAAATTACATTGAGGAAATTGATTGCCTAAGTCACCGGGAGATAGCACCGATGTGAGAATAAGTACAGGCTGAAGAATAAGTTAACAATAAAAGTTTAATATTTTATTGCTTAAAAGTATCATTACATGTGAATTAGGGCATAGTCTTGTATTTATATTGATCACACCTCCTTAACGCTCTGTCCCCGAGTTAGAATATGACTCCTTATAATGGTAATTACCATTATAGGACAAAAGTCAATCTCCTTAAAGAAAGGAAGTAAAATACAATCATAACTCTTTCCTTAAGAATTAGAAGCTGAATAAAATTAGGAATGAAGATTCCTTAACAACCAAGTCTCCTGACTAGAGTGTACCTCCACGTGGGAAAAAATCCTCCACGTAGGATAGGGTATAACTACCCCGACTATCTTGTTATAACTGACTCATAACAAGAGACTACACAAAAACTAATAAATTCCAAATCCTTAGCTTGGAATCACACAACCCGTTCCTCGCCATACGTGCCCAACTGAGCCCTACCACCATCATGAATGTGCCGAATTTAAGGAAACATGTGAAGTCAAAGGGTAGGTCCCATCATAAACCGCTTACCCCAAAACAAACCGTCATTTTTTCAAAAGAGTTTCCCCTTTTCTCTTTGCAACTGCTTCCTCCGGCGTACTCCCTTGCAACTACCTTTTCCGGCTAAACTTTTCCCGTACTTTCCAGTCTCCGAGCAACAATGGTTGACAGTGACCCCACTGAAACCCCAACCAACCCCAACGAAACCATTGCCGCTAACCCAACCACATATTTCTCCACTGAAAATTCTGTTCTTTTGCACAGCTCATTGTCTAACTTCCCCCTGTTGTTATCCCTCAACACTCGGAAGCGCAAACCACCACCAAAGTTGTGACAACCCAAATTTTCATAAGTTATTAAAATAAGAATTTAATAATTAAAATTCTTATTACGATGTGATTAATGTAACAAACAAAAATTTTAATTATAATTTTTAAATATTTATTAAATTATATAAATATTTAATGAATGTGTTTATCATTGAATAAATATTTGATATTTGTTTGATTTAATTTGATTTGATTTGGTTAATTATTTGTTAAATAAATAATTAATGAGTTAAGGAAATTTATTATTTTGAGATAATATTCTAATTTAAATTAATAATTAATTAGAGAGTTTATAGTGATTAAATGAATTGTTACAATGTTTATTTAATTTATTAAATAAAGTGTGACAAATAACTATTTTATAAAGGAGTTATTAAAATAAATTAAAGTAGTTTAATTTAATCTTACCCAAACAAGGCTTAAAGATATTAATTCTTTAATTTTAAATAGTTTTGCCAAACAGAGCCTTATAGCTTTTGAATTTTGAATTATAATATTATTAATTAAATAAATAAAATATAAATAATGTATATATGTTTTTGGTAACCGATAACTTATTGGTATATTTAATACAGTCGTCAGTTTCTAAACGTTTGAAAAATAAACGTGCGTTGGTTTTATTTTAGTATACGTATATTGTTAATTGCCTTGGTTATTAGTTTTACGCTTTGAGTTATTTGCTAAACTGAGAGAAGAAAAGAAAAGAATTTGAGAGAGAGTTTGAGAGAAAAAAAAAACTGGGATTTCAAAAGCAAGTTCTGAATTCTTCAAGTTATTCTCAGTGACTAACAAGGATTTCTAAAAGTCGAAAAAGGTATGTTTTAAAACCTTAACATAGATGTTTTACGATATAGTTTAAAGTCTCTGTGTTCTTAACGGTAGTATAAGGTTTTTACAAATTTTTCTGTAAACCATGTGTTTTATAATTGATGATGAAAATGATGTGGATATGTAATTGTAATGTTATAACTAACACACACACACACACACACACACACACACACACACATACACACACACACACATATATATATATATATATATAGAGTCCAGATCAGGTCCGGACTCTCGGACCGGACCAAAATTCGGACTTTTTTTAACTTTTTTTTAAAATAACTAAAAATAAATAAATAAAAAAATATGGAATTGAATTTTTTTAATAATATAGTGTTTTGGGTGTGATTTGGGTACGTATAACAAAACATGGTGGTACAGTCTGTGCAGACTGTACCAATATTTTTTGGTATAGGTATTCAAAACACGCCAAAAACATTGTATTATGGAAAAATTTCAGTTCCATAAAATATTAATTTTTTTTTTAGTTATTTTTAAAAATAAAAAATAAAAAATTGGGGTTCGTTTTTGATCAGGTCCGGGAGTCCGGACCTGATCCGTGTTGTATATATATAACAATTTTGGGTTCTGCAAGTTTCGGCGCCTCAACGCCAAAATCAGAGTCGTAGCCCAGAACTACGCATCGTAGCATCGAAATCAGCGCCACAACACCAATTTCGCGCTGCAGCGCCACTGCCTGACTTAGTTCTCGCGTCGCGGCGCCGAAATAGTAGTCTGGGTCAAATAGTTTTGACCTCCTATAGTAAAACGACCATAACATTTTCATACGAACTCCGATTGAGGTGATTCAAGATGATCCGGAACGAGGACGAATATACCTACAACTTTCGTTCTTTAAGTTTTTCAATTTGAGGTCTGAAACAGGGGTCAAAATGGTCATTTATGAGACTGATATGTATTAGGAGGCTTTCGGAGGGCGTCGAGAGTGCACATATGCAAATGTAGTGCTCCTGATGATAAAATATGTTGTCCTAAGTTATAAAATATGAGTATTAGTAAATATAATGATGCTTAACATTAATAAATGATGTATTAGATAAGTTGTATAAGTATACTAAGCATACACAAGAGAGACAAATCGGACGTGTGACGAATGAACGTCGAAACGCCGTGATAAGTGTTAATGAACGTAAAAAGTGTTTTAAGTCAAATGAAATGGATATTATAAAGTATGAAATGGATTTAATATAAAACTAATAAGTAGTCCTAGCAAGACTTAAGCACTGGAATGAACTTCGTGTTTGTCTAAGAAGAAATATAGTGAGTTATAAGTATAAAGTTAACACAATCAAATTGAACATTGTGTATTGATTAATAGGAAGAGTTATATGATGTAGATTAGAGTTTACATTACAATTATTATGTGTTGTTATATGGATAATAGTTGATGTATATGATTATATTGTGACGCCCCCAAAATTAGGTATACATCACCCATCTTGGATCGTCAGATACATAGTACAGAATACAAATACAACTTACTAATACAACTGTCGTGTACAATACGACAAAACATAAACTGTGAGTTTGAATACAATATTATCTTCTAGAGAGTATTCATACTCAAAAGGAGTCCTCATTACATTTATTAACACACTATTACATAGAATAGTGAGGACTACTAACTAATACTATCATTCAGACCATCACTCCGTTCCCCGACTTGCCCCAGCTACGTTCTCATTTCCTGAAGAGAACAGTGAAAGAAAGGGTGAGCTCAACTAGCCCAGTAAGAAATATTATGACTAAGATAATGCAGAATAAATTATCATTAGCCTTCAACAATGTTAAACTGATAAAATATAATAGACATCAAGTTTAACTGCAGCGGAACAAGCAATCCATTAAAAGAGTCAAGTAGAAAATAAACTCTACTATCTTTTATGATTTAAAAGGTTTTTCAACATTGTGATCGCTGGGACTCAGCTTAATAAAATAATCCACATCATCGAATCACCCCTGCACTACGGCCAAGGATATTCGTGTACTCATTAATGGTCATGATCATGCCAACAACTGTCCATCAATGCACTACGGGCCAATGAGGACTTTTACCACATCATTTGTAACATTACGGTCATGATTATACCGAATAATCCCTGGTCATAATCATACCAAGTCCATCTATGCACTACAGGCCACAGATGACTTTTAACATTTTATAAACATGAGGATGATGACAATGATATAAGAATTCAATAAAACAAGTTCAAGAATTAATTTATCCAAGAATTAACAACGTCCAAATTGTCAACATGATACTGCTTTGTGGAGTAAAATTCAAGAATGCTTAGAAGAATATTTTCATGAAAAAATACTGGATGAAACGCAATTATCAAGGATATTCCACAAATTTCATGGAGTATAGAAGTCAAAACTTAACCAACTGAGTATAATAAAGAATGGAATAACAAAAGAAATCACCATGCATGCGATAGACCGCACAGACAGGTTATTCCCACAGAATAATAAATAATGGAACCAGGTCCGGCGTAAAACGCACAGACAGGATATTCCAACAGAATAATAATAAAGACGGAACCAGGTCCGGTGTAAAACATACAGATAGGATATTCCAACAGACTAATAATAAAGATGGAACCAGGTCCGGTGTAAAACACACAGACAGGATGTTCCAACAGAATAATAATAAAGACGGAACCAGGTCCGGTGTAAAACACACAGACAGGATATTCGAACAGAATAACAGAAGAATGTCACCAAGTATAGGGTAGACCGCGTATACATGTTATTCCAACAGAATAATAAGAAATGGAATAACAACAGTTCTCTTCATGAATAAGAAAGAATAACACCCCTTACCGTTTTAAAGAAGAGCTGAAATAA
Source organism: Panax notoginseng (assembly GCA_016801055.1). Classification (NCBI taxonomy): domain Eukaryota; kingdom Viridiplantae; phylum Streptophyta; class Magnoliopsida; order Apiales; family Araliaceae; genus Panax; species Panax notoginseng. The sequence continues at coordinate 155,783,929 of CM029015.1, read as the reverse complement.
GGAAGTAGTTAAGTAGCAGAATACTTTTCTTCTCTCTCTCTATAGTTTCTCTCTATAGTTTCTCTCTCTAGAGTTCAGTGAATTCGTAAGAAATAATGAAGGAATGAGCTGCTATTTATAGAAAAATAGAATGCATAGTAACTAATCCATGAACGGTCCAGATTGATTACTTTAATCTGACGGTCCATATTTAAAGAAAAATCTTTTAAATAAAATATAATATATTCTATTTATAGAATAACTTTAATAAAGTATTCTGTTTTATATAAAAAGATGTTTCTATTTTATTACGTTAATAATACGAATAAAACAAAACGTCATTATCGCTAAATAATTCATATTATTAACTGACAATAATTGAATCAAACTGAGTGACTTCTCACATAAGCATTAATAATCAATACCGTGTGCTACTATGCAATCACACGTATTACTGTACTTTTACTACTGAGTAGTTCAACAGTATCAATGGTAAAACTTCCGCCGTTATTTTTAATAAAATATTTTTGTCGTTTTCTCAATTCGACAATAATTCTGTTGTGGGGTCCACCAATGATTGTACCGTTGTACGAATATTCCCTGTTAAAACGAATATTCCCCGACTAATCGAATATTATATAACAACTTGCGTACTTTGCAAAATTTATAAATATTACCCACAACTATTATATCAAATTTACTCCATAATATTCAAAAATGATATTTATAGAAAATTCATCTTTATTTATAAAAGTTGGGGTCTTACATATATAATTGTGTAGGGCACGTGAAGTGCAGATAACTGTAAGCTGTTAAACTGTTATTGGTAAACAACGATCAAGGCAAGTCTTTTAGTTCATATTTGCTATGTGAACTTGATGATTAACTGTTTTAAGTCTTTATTTCAAAGAGCATGATGTGTTGTATATATGTTAAAAGTGTGAAATGTTAAAGTCAACTTATGACTACGTTAATTGAGTAAAGCATGCTGATTGTGTAAGGAACTTAATCTTTATACTTGTTATATGAAATGTAGCATGTATGTTATGTTAGTCCAATGTTTATGAGATATATGTTGAGCATGTTATTATATGTTATGTGATGCATGAGAACTGTTAGATTTTGTTGGGCTGTCGAGCTCACCCTTGCAAATAACCACTTTTGCAGGTTAAAGATTTAAGGTAAAGTTATGTGCAACTTGAAAGATATGAATCAGATGTGATACTTGAAGATTCCTTATGTTTTATGAGAAATATATTTAATATTTTGAATGTAACATGTTGTTGAATTGTAAGTTGAGCTATCCGGTATATATGGATATCTATTTATGATGTAAGACATTGTATTGTCATTTTGTTATAACGATATAAATTTGAATCGAAGAGATATAATGTAAAGGTTTCGATTTAGGGCAATACAGAAGGAAATGTATAAAAGTTTTAAATATTCCGCATTTTTAGTGATTTTAATATCGAATAATGTTGTAAAGATAGATTAAAGTTGTTTTGTTAACGACCGAAGTCGAAAATTAAATTGTATGAATTTTGGGGTCGTTACAAAAGTCACCACCATTCCCCAATCTGCAACCTCTTCCTCCGAGATCTCCATCCCCACTCAGAACCCAAGCCGAAATCGTCATCCTGAAGATGCAAGAGGAATACTCCTCCGAGAAGGCTTACTCCCACATCAACACGCCCTCCTCTATTACCAAACAAGCCTTCCAAGATATACATCAATAATATCTCATCCCCGAAACGTACGAACTTAGTGCACCAAAAATGCCAAGACATGATGTACTGCTAACTTGGTAGCTGGACCTCCATACTCCTTTATGCCCTAACATATTGGGTTTGATTCCTCTTTCACGAATTCATAACCATTTTCCTTAGTTTGTTGGTATTAGGTTCGCCCAATTGGTGTTGATCTCATACATTCATCTAATTTGCTTCATTGTATTCTGTCTCGAGTGTGGCATCCCACCTCGTATGGATTTCTTCCTTGCCATGTTCTCTCTGGGCAAATATAAGGAACTAGGGCTCCGTCAACTGAACACGCATTCAAAGACCAAAATATAGATGAGAACCCCCTCCAGCAATAAGGGATGGTAATCCCACTGGATCTACATCGGAGGTCCTAATACTCACCTTATTCTAGACTGGTCCAAATCCTAAAAGGTCAACTTTGTGCTCCCCAAGTTCTTAGAGGAATGGGTCAAGGAATTCAAAGCCTTCGTATCTAATATGCCAACGGAAGAATAGAACATGAACATACTCTTCAATCAAACCTGGCTATTTAACCACAAATGTAAGTCCTAATCCTCTTACTTTCATATAAAGCATATTAAACATTTATCCTCACCCCTTCCTTTCATATTCGTAATGTCTCTCATTAAACCGACATCAATTATTGAAGTCGGCCAATCATCCTCCACCCTATTACATCCCTAAATCAACCCCTAACACCACCATAACTGTGAAACCCCTAAATCTAGGTTCTTCATTCCCACATGATTTGGTGTTTACTGTCCAAAACAATCACATCTAACTACCCACAATAAAGGATAATAGCAATAAATAAACTTAAAGGGTTACATCATCTTAAAACAAATCTCAGGTCATCTAACCTTTATTAAAATCATTTGCAAAAAATATTACATAACTAAATAAGTCTTATTACATAACTTTATCAAATAAAATTAAACAAGTCTTCATCACTTGTTCATCTTGCCTTTAACCTTGCTAGTAGATGGTTCATCAGATTTTTCCATTTTAGCTGCAATGTTTTTATATGTAAGAGTGAGCAAACAATTGCCACAAGTATAACAGTAGCAATAGTAATAACATGAGAGTAATCAATGTATTTTGAATAATAGAAAGCTCGGTTTTTGAATCAAGACTAGGAAACTAGATCAAAATTACATCTGAGAGATCATGAACTATGTCCTAGGTTAATAAGTATTTCTACTTAAACCTTTAACAGTCGTAAGACTATATGGACCTTTCTTCTCGTTGTAATGAATGTGTTGTTTGAGTTGTGATTCTGGGGAAAGAATCCTTATAAGAGGGGAATGATGTAACATTCCAGATTTTTTTAAATGTAAGTTATAAATATTTATTAATTTATATAAATATTTATTGGATGTGTTTATTATTGAATAAGTAATTGTTCAAATTGATTGAGTTGATTTAGTTAATTATTTATTTGCTAAATAATTAATGTGATTAGTTAATTATTTATTTGTTAAATAGTTAATGCGTTATGTGGATTGAGTTATGTGATTAAGTAATTTATTTAATAAATTGTTATTTCATAAAGAGTGACAAATAACTATGTTATAAAGAGTTACTAAAATAAATTAAAGTAATTTTAATTTAGTTTTGCCAAACAAGGTTTAAGTATATTAATCATTTAAATTTTAATGGGTTGCCAAACAAAGCCTTATGGCTTTTGGATTTCTTTTGAATTTAAATTATTAATTAAATAAATAAAATATATATAATATATATTATTTTGGGTAACTGCTAAATTAATACGATCATTAGTTGAGCGTCAGTTTTATACGTTTTAGTTTTAAAGGTAAGCTTTGGTTTTAGTTAATATTACGTATATGCTATTTTGGCTTAAGCCTAATCAACATTTGAAGTTTGTCTGAGATAGTTGAGAGAGAGACAGAGAGAGGAAAGCTCTGAGATTATCATTATCAGTGAACAAAAAAGTTTTCTAAAATCAACAAAAAGGTAGGTGCTTATAACCTTAAATTATGTGTATGTAATCATATATGTTTCACGCTATATACTTACTGTGAATTTGATAGTCTGTGTTCTTGAAAGTCATTCACTCTGTTAAGGTTTTTACCAAAAATTATTTGTAAAACATGTTCTAGAATTGGTTATGATGTTATGTGTTTTTATTGTTATAATTGTTATAGTTAGCATATATATATATATATATATATATATATATATATATATATATATATATATATGTGTGTGTGTGTGTGTGTGTGTGTGTGTGTGTGTGTGTGTGTGTGTGTATGTGTGTGTGTGTGTTGTATGCTAAATTACGTATTTAAGAAATTGATTTTTTTTTCACAATGAAAACATGTGAGTACGAACTTGAGTGTAGAATATATCAAAGGTATATATATATATATATATATATATATATATATATATATATGCTAACTGAGAAATTGGACTATACATGTTAATTGGACTATATATTAGTATGCTTGTATTTCAAAGGTATTAATTTGGTTCTAAGCATGGAATTTCATTCGCTGTATTTTAGATATCAACAATGGAGTTTTGATTTTTAAAAGTTTGGTTTTAAAGGAAAACAGTGTTTTCAAATAATTAGTTATCTGATATTGTTGTTTAGTTGTGTAAAATTCGTACACAAATGCTTCATAACTTTTATGTGTAATTTTCATGAAGTTATACATGTTATTGGATGTCATTGGCTGTTAAAAAAAATTAGACATTAGCTTTGCTCTGTTTTTTTGGTATGGTTCTGTGAGTTTCGGCGCCCCAGCGTCAAAATTCACGCTCCAGCGTCAAATTTCGCGCCCCAGTGCCAAAAACAGGACAGAAGTTCACGCCCCAGCGCTGGAATTCCTGCCCCAGCGCTGGAATTTGCGCCCCGGCGCCACTGTTTCGCGCCCCAGCGCTGGAAAAGTGGTCTGGGTTGGACAGTTTTGACCTCCTGTAGTAAAACGGCCATAACTTTCTCATACGAACTCCAATTGAGTTGATTCAAGATGATCCGGAACGAGGACGAATAGGCCTACAATTTCATGCTTTAAGTTTTTTAATTTGAGGTCTGTAATAGTTGTCAAAATGGTCATGTTTAGGACTGTTGTGTATTTAGAGCCAATCGGAGGGCGTCGGGATGCACGAATGCAAGTGCAACCCTTTGCGTATTAGTATAACTTAATGATAACATGTTGGACATGTAATAGGATGTTGTATTAAGTTGTTAATGTATATGTGGTGCAATGACATGATCACTTAAGTAGTTGTAATAAAGCTAAAAAGTAATGTTCATGAAAAGATGTGATGTTGTTTAAACTTAAACTTAGTTAGTAGCTATACTAAGAGTAATAAAGTAACTCATAAAGGTAATGTTAGTGTAACTAATGTGTATTGTCAATACATATGGTATGTGTAGAACTTGGGTTGAACGTGAATAGTAATTGTTTAACCTACGCACGAGGCAAGTTCTCTAACTCTACTTTTATAATTGTGTAAGTATCTAGCTATCTTTGAGCAAGTTTTCTAATCTATTATCTTGTTAATTCAATTACTATTTTCAATTCGATTACAATATAATGATGTAAGTTATTCTGGAGCAAGTTATTCTTGTATTTAACTTGTTGTTTAGCATGCACAACTATATATACTAATGTCGAACATTTCTATCGTTCAAATTGCTATGCATGTTTAGTATTCAATTCTAATTAACCTTTGCTTAGTATTGTTCAAGCAAGGTATGCTATAATTATTCAAATTGTATGCTTTTAGATTATTCCTAAAGCATGACTTTAGTTTACTATGATTGATTCAATCACGATTATTCTATAGTATAGTGTTATTGGTTTTATTCAACTACTCCTTAGTTGATGTTCGTTGAATTCCAAATTCCCTTGAAAGCTTATCCAAACCAAACTTACTTTGGTGCGGACTTGTATTCTAAATACTGAGATGAACAACTCTTTTAATAGAGGTTTACGCTTAGCGTTGAAATGGTTATGCACAATATATTGTACGAAGGGTTGATCCCCCTAAGTACGTGGAGTCCTTATAGTCTTATGACTGTTAAAGTTAAAGTTGAAAGATTACTTATAACTGTGGACATGATTCGTGGTCATGAGACCCTCAGTGAATGTTATAATTTTCAGAAAGTTAATAGAATATATTGTTCAGTTCTATTGAGCCTAATATTGGCAATTGCTGTGAAAGTTTAAAGATTTACTTATTGTTATTTCAAGTGGGCCTTGTTTGCTCACTCTTGCCTGTAAAATTTCTTACAGCCAAAGTTGAAACGGGTGACGTACCTAGCACCAGTAAGAGAAAATGAAATATGAATAAATACTGAAGACTTGTAATAGTTTTGATAGTTTACTTTCAAAATTTGATTTAAAGATTGTAATGAAGTTATTTAATTTTCGGCATTTGAATGATTGTTGTTAAAGGTTGGATAACCTGGGAGATTTTTTATTTAAGTTTAATCCTGTATGGGCAGGTTTTCTTTTATTATTCAATTATATTATGATTGAGTAGTTAGAAATAAATGTTTTGATTACGTGAACACCAAATCTTGAGGTAATGAAGTACCGGGATTTAGGGGTGTCACACTCGTACTTAGGGGGATCAACCCTTTGTACCATGTATTGTGCACAAACATATTAACGCTAACGCATAATATAATCCCCTGTAATAGGATTGTTCATTTCAGCTTTGACATTAGAGTTTGCACTAAAGGAAGTTTGGTTTGGATTAGCTTCAAGGGTAATTTAGAGTTCAAAACGTTCATCAACTAAAGATTAGTTGAATCAATAAAGGTTCGTAAACAATATAGTCTTCACAAGATAAGACTTCAATAACATTGAAAATAATTTCAAATGAATAAATCTTATACATTGAGATATTACTTCAATAGGAATAGAAGCTTTAATAGACATAAGCATTTGAACAAATTCATAGACCTTGCTTGAACAACAATAGGTTAAGGATATAATCTTGCTTTACAAAGAAGTAATGTATGAAAATAAGTTAAAGAATAAGAACTATCTCAATGGTAATAAGTTAAGGATAGAAAACTTGCTCAATATAAGAATATGGTTTAAGAACTTGCATAATAATAACAAGTTAGGAATAGAAAGCTTGCCTCGTGCATAAGTTATACAATTTACAACTTATTCCCCAAATATCCTACACATATGTCATTTAGGATCATAATTTCAATTAGCTACAACACAACAAAGTTACTTAGTTTAATATCCAATCCACTTAACTTACAACTTTTAGCTCTAGGTTTAACCACACTAACCACATAACACAAATTGAAATCCTTACTAACATATAACATGAGATTGCAGCATTCAACTCATACTCCCAATTCTTACCAACACCAAGTTTCAATTGTTATATAACTTGTTAATTATTAACTTATAATCTTCATATTTGGTATTACAATACAACCACAATCTGTTATAACATCATATAATATGATTAATCATCCTTTTATGTTCATAAAATTAGGTTACAATTGCATTTTATGGACTGAACAATAAAAATCACATTTTCTGGCCATTCTGCCAAGTGGCACTGCAGAACTTTTAAACTTGAAACTGGCGCTGCAGCTCGGTTTTGGCGTTAGAAATGTACGCGAAACAGCGCTGCGGTGCCTTGGCACAACAACAGACTATTCTGGTTCGCGAAGAACACTGAACAAAGCCATACAAACCCAAAAACATCACTCAAACAACAAATTAATCATACTCATAAGATATAAACTACATAAAAACATAACCCAATAATCATTGCATGATTTTAACAATATAAACAACTTAAACAACTAAATTTAGACCCATAAATTCCAAGTTTTTACTTTTTCCTTCATTTTTAGTCATATTTAGCGAATTCAATCACTACGAATTTGTTAATCAACCAAATTAGTCCATTCAAATTGCATTCTTTTCGTTTCTTAACGTACTAACACAATCAATCATTGATTTACAATCTATTACATGAATTAAACATCAATTTTGACTCTAAATTAAGTCATATCATATATATTTCATTGTAATTCAATTTCTTCATTTTAAAACATATTTCCATGGATTTTGATTACTCTAAATCATGAATACATGATATAAAACATATTATAAGCATCTATAAACACATATAAAACCATATTTTCAACAATCATCCATAGAAACGCAATTACAGAGAACTTTTAGAAAACAAAACTAAAACTTTAAAACTAATAATCTTACCTTTGATTTCTTTTTCTTGTTTAGATTAGCTAGAAGATAAGAATATATCTTTGTTAGCCTTCCTCCTCTTTGACTCTTCAATTCTCTGCTCTCAATTTCTCTCTTCTCACAAGCTCTCACCAAAACTCCCTTTAAACTCTCTACTCCGTTCTTTCAACTTAAGCGTAAGAAATAAACTAATAAAATAATAATAATACTTATAATAACTTATCAGTTTAAAAGTTTCATCAGTTACAGTAATTCAAAAGTGACAATGCCATGTTTGACTAGGTCTACCAAACCATTTTTTAATTTATTTTTATAATCTCTTTATTACATAGTGCATTTGTCACAACTCCTTACAACCAATTAAATTAATTTAACATTAAATCAATAACAACCAATTAAATCTTACTAACAAAATTATAACTTCCATTTACATAGTTATTAAATTAAATTATTAAATAAATATAACCATTAAACTAAAATACAATTATTTAACAATTCATTAATCTTTTAATTTAATTACTTAAATTAAATTACAACATAACCAACACATTAGAGTAATAAATTATGCACAACTTATAAAATTATTTAATCATCAACTTAATTAATATTCACACTTAATTAAATTAATCCACCACAATTCATCAATTATTTATTTTATTCAATAAATAAACCAACTAAAATATTTATTTAATTTAATAAATATTTTAAATTAAATACAAAATTTCCGATCGTTACAATAACAACCACCGAACTGCCCCCAACCACTGATGAACCCATCGTCCCAATAAGCATACAAACCGAACCTCCCTTCTTCGTACAACTAATTTCATCCATACAGATGCCAACTCAACCATCCACCCTTATCCCGACACCCTCCTTCACTGAAAGAAGCCCTTTAGACATGACCATCTCCGAAAGAAATGTACTATTACGAAAGCAAAGACAAAGATTAGTAAAAACTTCTTCAACAACTCCTACTGCCGAACCAACTCAACTTGCCCCTTCGGAACACACAACCCTCCGACCCCAAAACCAACCAACCTGTTAAAATTACACCCAACCAATCTACTAAACCCGAACCCAACCAAAAAAATAAAAGAACGTGAAGGACCATCATTCGAACCTCCCGCTAAAAAACCCCACACCTAATCATCCTTTGGACCTTAAATTCAACAACCAGCATCTACTCCCCCCACCAGATCGCCTTCAGTCTTCGCTCAGGCTCGAGAGGCTTATGCCTCAAGAACACTCTGTTCGGAGAACGCAGTAGACTACCCCTATGAACTCTTCGAGCATTTTGAACTTCCTGCTGACGAAGACCGATTTGAAGACACAACCCTTTAAGAACTCATTTATTCCAACGTGATGCATCAAGGTCGAGTAAGTACACCTACTAAGAATCTTCTACAGATAATTTTTAGAACCTTTAACTCTGAATTATGTTCCCTAAACTGCATTCTAGTGTCGTCCTTGCCTTTACCATGCATCAATTCACCAAAATAAGGGCCACATAAAGCGAATTGGAAGCCAAAGTTGCCCAACTCGAGCTTAGGGTACAGGCGGTGGTGTCCAACCTTGAGAAGGAGAAAAGCCTATATTCTAATACCTCATTCTATTGCCAGGAGATAAAAATGAGCTGAAGATCATAAAATGGCAGGCCTCCGAGCTACCCAAGCATATAAAACATCTCTTGGTAGACAAAGTAGAGCTTAAAGGCAAAAACGAGAGGCTGAAAAAGGCACTCTTGTCTCTTCTAAAGTAGGTTAAAGAATTATATGAGAAGATGATGGTGTTGATGAAAGCTAATGAGGCATCGGAGAATGAGCTTTTTGAACTCAAAGCCCTAGGCTCTCTAAGAACCGAGGCCAACAAACAACAACTGATTCTAGAATACAGAAAGCCCCCCTGGGTAGGTCCAGGTCAAGGAATTTATGTGCTAATTTGGTGATGGCTACCAAAGCGCCAAGGATAAGGTGAAGATGTTGGCTGACGGCCTCGAATCCTCCATTCTAGATTCTTCTAACGACGAGCCTGAGGCCGAGAATGACCCTTCAACTGCCTAATAATTTTTTGTAATCTTTTAATTTTTCTCTATATGTAAAGAACTATTGATGTAAAATAACTAAGTGGAATGGAAATACTTTTTGAAAAGAATGAACAGTCTACTTTTACTGATTAATTTTTGAGATTACAAAATTGTAAAATTGAAAAAACATAACTTATTGGTAATACTTCCAAAACCTTCCAACATGCCAAGTATTCCTTATTTTAGTCCCATCCATTACCCAAAGTTGATAAGTACCTGACTTCGGCACATTAATGACTTTATAAGGACCCTCCCCGGCCAGTTAGGCATAAGCTTGCCTGTGTTTTGAGGATTAGGCGCCTCAGCTTCCTGAAGTATCAAGTTACCGACCTCGAATCTCCTCATATTAACACCTTGGTTGTAATGTCGAGCAGTCCTACGCTGATAGATAGCCAACCTTACTAGTGCAGACTCTCTAACTTCCTCCAAAAGATCCAAGTTAAGACGAAGCCCTTCGTCATTTTACAACTCCTTTACTAACTTACACGCAGCGAAGGGGACCCAATTTCCACCGGAACAAGGGCACAAATCCCGTAAGCTAATCTGAACGGTGAATCGCCTGTTGTTGTCCTCGAAGTAGTTAGATATGTCCATAAGACGCTAAGCAACTCCTTGGGCCAGCGACCTATTGGGTAAAATTTAATTACGCACAACACGCAAGTATACGTGGTTAATAAGTAATAAAGTGTAAGTAGAGTATCGTTCCCACGAGGAATTATTAATACAAATTACATAATACTAACTCTTAATTAAACTAATTTTATTTAAACTGTGACGCCCTCAAAATAGGTATACATCACCCATTCTGAGTCGCCAAATACATGGTACAGAAACAAATACAACTTCATTAAAATAATTATCGTGCAAAATACGATAACACAAATACTATGAGTTTAAATATAAATATTATCTTCTAGACACTATCCACACTCAAATAAGTCCTAATTACAATTATTGAAATACTATTTTATAAAATAGTGAGGACTGTTAACACAACTGACTGGAAACATCACTCCACACCCCGACTAGTTCCCGCTATACTCTCGCCTCCTGAGAAAAATGGAACAAAAAGAAAAAGGGTGAACTCAACTAGCACAGTAAAGAATATTATGACTAAGATAATATACAACAACTTATCATTAGTCTTCAACAGGAAAAAATCTAATAGAATATAATAGACAACAAGTTTTAGATCAACAACTGCAGTGGAAACAACAAACCATTAGAAGAGTCAAGTAGAGAATGAAATCTACTATCATCTATGAATTTAAAAGTCCATCATAATATTTTATCCCTGTAACATCAATCAATATACATCTTGAATCAAATATTCATCTTTGTACTACGAGCTAAAGATATTCATTTGTATCACCAGTTGGTCATGTTCATCTAAATACATGTTCATCTTTGCACTACGGGCCAAAGATATTCATCAGGTAATCATACATCTTTACACTACGGGCCAAAGATATTCATCAAGTATCATCATTACGGACTGAGGATGATAAAAAATATTTTAGAGAATGAATCCAGTGAGACAGAAGGACAAATATTAGGGACTCGTGTTTCGATTTATCTAAATTCAATAATACTCCATAATAACCAAGTGTGAAGTAGAATTCAAAAATAAAGATCAAAATATGGATACAATCAAAGATAGTAACCATAAAAGACATCTGGGACGAAAAAGAGAAAATTTTATTTTTCAGTGAATAGTGTCGTATTTGTGAATAGTACCGTACACATGAATAGTGCCATATACGTGAATAGTAACCCCGACACAAAAAGATAGAAATTTCATAATAAAATTCATAACAATATCTCAGCATAATGATATTGAAGAAAATAATATCATTTAAGAATAAAATAACATCTCTTACCTCAAAATAACAGTACTTCTGTTCGGAATATCAAGTATAAAGCTGAAAGAAACTTGCACTGAATAGCAACTCTCAAAGTATCAAAATACTCACTAAAATACGCTCAACAATATAGAGAGAAAAAAAACTTGTTTCTGGTATGATTTTCAATTCTAACCTAAGCGCCTATTTATAGGAAAATGCTAGAACGCCAAAGGATACTAAAATAATAAAATATTATTATTTATTTGATTTTTTCAACCTTCACGTCTACCCACCCAAAATGGCAGCCAACTTGGAACCAAGAATCAGCAGCCCACATGTGTTAAAACAAAAGTGGGTCCCACCCTATTTTTAATAAAAATTATTTTATTTTTTGTAACTTCAATAATTCATAAAAAATAGCCCGTTTATCAGAAAAATACAAATTTTATGTCCATTCCACACGAAATCGAATTCTCTACAACTTTGTAGCTTTAAGTTTTTCCAAATTCCAGACAAATAATATCCAAAATTCATAAACGGACAATTTTCAACACCTTTTAAAATTCATAACAAATCATGCGTTAATTTTTAACGGTTCAAAATTTGTGAATATATACCCAACTTATATATGTATAACATATCCAAAAATCACAACAATCCAACGGTCGGATTAAAATTATAACTCACGCAATAGAGTTTTAAGAACACCGATTTGATCTTTTAATACATTCAATCCGATAAAATACTGATAAAACACCTCAACATTAATTCCTTCATTTATAACCACATAAATAAATCCATCATTTATATCCACATCAAATAAATATTTCTTTATCATATAAATCAATAATTAATTATTCATAAATAATATTATAGAATCACAATTATGACAACCAGGCAGTTTCTAGGAAAGAGGAGGCTTTCCAATAAGGATTTCTCCTTACTGGCGCGCAATTAGATGACCAAACCTCTCTTTAGACAGAACTTTCTAGACATTGTCAATAATGATATCTAATAATATTATCCAAATAATATGAATTATTGATCTGATAATAGAAAATACTCTGTAGTAACAATTATTGAAACAACAATAATATAAAATATCAACGTAGCAATTATTGAATCAATAAAATAAAATATTGAATAGTAATTACTGTAACAATTATTGAGTAATGCCTTCTTACGTAAGAATCAATAATTGGTGCAATACCGTGTGCTACTGCGTTTTAACCCCCGGGTATTCCGACAGTATTAATGGTAACAACTACGACGTTATTTATAAACAACTTATACTTATCGTTTTCTGCAACCAATCACTTTTCGTTATGGGGACCACACAAGGCTGCGCAGTCATACGAATATTTCCCGACAACAAGAATATTCCACGACCAAACGAGTATTCACCGACAAAAAAATGAATATTTTATAACCACTTGCTTATTTGAAATATTTGCGCATTTTACCTATAACTAACCACATTAATCAAATCAACCCTTATTATTTCAAAATAATAAATAGAGGAAATTTAATTTCATTTAATAATAAGTTGGGGTCTTACAACATCCCATCCTTATGAAATTTCGTCCTTGAAATTGACGTACGTACCTGGTGTTTTGAAAATATGAGGATACATCGCCTTCATTTCTAATTCCAACTCCCAGGTCATTTCTTCAATAGCATGGTTTCTCCACAAAATCTTAACTTGTGGTATAACCTTCGTGCGTAGGACATGCTCTTTCCTACCCAAGATCTTAACAGGTACCTCCTCGTACATTAAATCTTTAGCTATCTCGTCTGGTTCTAACTCAATAATGTGGTTCAGGTCTTTAACATATTTACGAAGCATAGATATGTGAAAAATATTATGAACACGAGACATGTTTGGAGGTAATGCGAGTCTATAGGCCACATTTCCTATTCAGTCAAGAATTTCAAATGGACCAAAAAATCTTGGATTAAACTTTCCTCTCTTTCTAAATCTTGTAACTCCCTTCCATGGAGCAATACATAACAATACATGATCCCCAATATTAAATTCTACGTCCTTTCGATGAAGATCCGCATAACTCTTTTGTCGATCTTGTGCCGTTTGTATACGTTGTCGAATCATTTAGATCTTTTCTGTAGTCATGCGTACTAATTCTGGTCCCAACAAAATTGCTTCACCCACCTCGTCCCAGCATACTGGAGAACGACACTTTCGTCCATACAAGGCTTTAAATGGAGCCATACCTATACTTGCCTGATAACTGTTGTTGTAGGAGAATTCCACCAGTGGTAAGTAGTTATCCCAACTTTCTTTGAAATCTAGAACATAGAGTCTTAATAGATCTTCAAGGGTTTAAATAGTTCTTTCCGATTATCTGTCCGTTTGAGGATGGTATGCCGAACTGAATCGTAAATCCATGCCCATAGCTTTCTGCAAGCTAACCCAAAATTGTAAAGTGAATCTTGGGTCACGATTCGAAACTATGGATACTGGCATGCCATGCAATCTCACAATCTCATTCACGTACATACGAGCAAGACGTTCAAGGGAATAAGTCTCACGTATAGGCAAAAAATGGATAGACTTGGTTAATCTATCAACAATGACCCAAATCGCATCTATGCCTTGAGATACCTTGGGAAGACCCGTAACGAAATCCATGGTAATGTGTTCCCACTTCTATTTTGGGATCTCAAGTGGTTGCAATGGACCCTTTGGCACTTGATGCTCTGCCTTTACACGTTGACAAGTTAAACATCTTGAGATAAACTCCGTAATCTCTCTCTTCATATTGCTCTACCAAAATGTATGTCGAAGATCATGATACATTTTGGTACTTCAAGGATGGATTGCACACGGTGTGTTGTGTGCCTCCATCATGATTATATGCTTCAAGTCAGAATCGTTAGGAACGCAAAGTCTGGAGTTGACTCGAAGTATTCCTTCTTCATCGATTCTTGCTTCTGGAATAGGACCTTCTTGCACTTTTTTCTTCATACGCATCAGCTCCATGTTCGTAGCTTGAGTAGCTTTAACTTTATCGATTAAAGTCGGTTCTACTCGTATATTTGATATCATCACGTGGGTACTTGGAGCCTTTACCTCTATCTTCATCCTTTGCAAGTCATACAAAATAGGTCTTTGTGTTGATAATATCGCACTCGTACCCGTATATGATCTTCTACTCAATGCATCAGCTACCACGCTTGCTTTTCCAGGATGATATTGGATGGTATGGTCGTAATCTTTCAACAGCTCGAGCCAACGTCGTTGCCGCATGTTGAGTTCCTTTTGGGTGAAGAAATATTTGAGGCTTTTATGATCCGTATAGATCTCCACTTTCTCCCCATACAGGTAGTGTTTCCAAATCTTCAACGCGAAAACGACTGCTGCTAACTCCAAATCATGAGTATGATAATTCCTCTCATATTCTTTGAGTTATCGCGAGGCATAGGCTATGACTTTCCCATATTGTATGAGAACACATCCTAACCCTTTGCCTGAAGCATTGCTGTAGATAACAAATCCATCTGAACCAAATGGTATTGTCAGAACAGGTGCTGAAATGAGTCTCCTCTTTAGCTCTTGGAAACTCTTCTCTCATTCCTCACTCTATACGAATTTTGTAACTTTCCGAGTCAGCTGAGTTAACGGAGTAGCGATTCGAGAAAATCGTTCCATAAATCTCTGATAATAATTAGCTAAGCCCAGAAAACTACGTATTTCGGTCACCGACTTCGGTTGCTCCCAACTTTGGATTGCTTTAATCTTCGCTGGGTCAACAGATACTCCATGTTTTGATATAACGTGCCCAAGGAATGCTACTTCCTCAAGCTAGAACTCGCATTTCTTTAGCTTGACATATGGCTTGTTATCGTGAAGCCTTTGAAGTACCAGCTTCAAATGGTGCTCATGATCTTTACGGCTTTTGGAATAGATGAGGATGTCATCAATAAAGACAACAACGAACTGATCCAAATATTTTTTGAACACACGGTTCATCATATCAATAAAAGGAGCAGGAGCATTAGTCAATCCAAAAGACATGACTAAGAATTCATAATGCCCGTACCGAGTTCTGAAGGCAGTTTTTGGAATATCCTTAGTTTTATTCTTCAGCTGATGATATCCAGAACGAAGATCGATCTTTAAAAAGAATTGTGCTCCTTGCAACTGGTCGAAAAGGTCATCAATACGAGGTAGCGGATACCTATTCTTGATGGTGACATGGTTCAATTCTCGATAGTCAATACAAAGTCGCATACTCCCGTCTTTCTTCTTTACGAATAAAATAGGAGCACCCCAAGGAGACGTACTAGGACGAATGAAACCAATGTCTAACAACTCCTGTAATTAGACTTTTAACTCCTGAAGTTCAATAGGAGCCATTCGATATGGGGTTTTAGAAATGGGCTTTGTACCGGGTTCAAGGTCAATAAAGAATTCAACTTTGCGTTTTGGGGGTAGACTAGGAAGTTCTTCAGAAAATACGTTAGGAAATTCACTAACAACAGAAATTTTATTCAAATCTGACGTGTCTTTATTCAAATCCATAACATGGGCTAAGAAAGCTTGACATCCATTTTTCAATAAACGAATAGCTTTATGGCTTGATATGACAGTGACTGATTTTAGTGGTTTAGTTGTTTGAATTCGTATGACAGGTTAGTTAGGAATATGAAAACTAACAACCTTACGAAAACAATCAATTTTGGCATGATGAGTAGTTAACCAATCAATTCTTAAAATCACATCAAAAGCAAGTATCTTTAAATAGATAAGATCCATAGGTAATGTGATGGTGCCAACTTGGATTAAGCAAGATTTATAAACAGTGGACGTAACGAAAGTTTCTCCTAACGGAGTCTCCACTGATAAATCAAAGTCTAATTTCTCCGGAGTCAAGTTTAAACATTGAGCACAAGCAGGAGAGATAAAAGAATGGGTAGAACCAGTATCTAGTAAAGTATAAACTTCGTAAGAATTTAAGATTAGCTTACCCGTGATCACCTCGTTCGGGTTTCTCATGTTTTGGCCAGTCACGACAAATGCCCTTCCAGAAACCGCTGATTTCGACTTATCCAGGACAGCTTTTGGAGTTACCATCCCTGCTGAACTTGGTTTTGCTACAGAACAGTCTCGAGCTATATGGCCCTCATTTCCACAGTTATAACATACCTTGGATTATTGTGGGTAGTTTGGGCTGATGTGTCCTTCTTTCCCGCATTTGTAACATACGACCGGTGGTAGTTCTCCTCCCCTAGAAACAGTTGATGTTTGTGCTGTCGTCTTCACGTTATCATTGTTGTACCTTCTCTTCTTGAAATCTCCTCCCGACTTGTTTCTTCTATTTTCACGGCCACGATTACCACCAAAGTGATTACCGCTTTTGTCTGTATTCCTTCCTCCCCGCTGGTTATCATTACTCTGATGACTGCTATCACCGGTCTGACCCTGGTTGTTGTCCCTCGGTTGAACATACTCATTATCTCGCTCTAATAATTGAGTCATGTTTACAACATCTGAATATAAAAAAAAATTTATGAGAGATAAGATATTGCCGAATCTCGGGTTTTAGACCTCTCAAAAACATCCTCGTCATACGTTCCTCGTTCTCCACCAAATGAGGTGCAAACCTGGATAACTCCGCGGACTTCGTCTCGTACTGGGACACCGTCATGTTGTTTTATTCTAGTCTAATAAACTCTACCTTCTTCATATGACGAATACTTTTAGGAAAGTACTTGTCATTAAATAGTTTCTGAAACGTTTTCCAAGACATGCTGAGTGCAGTTGGATGGGTACATTTCACAGATTCCCACCAGTAATCAGCCTCATTACGGAACATAAAAGTGACAAATGGAACCTTATGTTCTTCCGTGCATCCCAAGACATCGAATATATTGGTAATTTTCTTGACCCACGTCTCCGCCTTAATCGAATCTGGCTTTCCCCAGAATTCTGGTGGTCCCAACTCTTTGAACTACTTGGCCGTGACAAACTGGGCGTTGCTATCATTTCCACCCGTATTCTGCACATGAGTCTCCCTCGTCTGATTTTGCATGAACTGCAAAAAGCTCCTAAACATTCCATCATTCATCGTTTGCTCGGTAGTGTTATTTACAGGAGGAATATTGCCTTCCTGTTGTACATTCTCCTAGTTTGTGACTAAAGGTTGTTCCACAGTCTTATACACTCCATTGTTAACGTTCTCAGCAGCCATTCTTAAATACTGCCATAAAACAAGGTTAATTAAACAAATTAACATATCACATAATATCCCTATATTATGACCGACCAACAAATAAGCTTTAGATAGAACACACTAGCGAAGGATTTACTCATCTCTCCCCTCCTAGTTCTATTCCCCGATCTCCACCAGAGACCATATCCCTAAGCTTTGATACCAACTGTGACTTTGGACACCAACTTGTGTCAGCACCTCACAATGATACCTATCAGTTTGCCACCGCAGAACGACGTCCCCTACGGAGATTCTGGCTTCGGTGCATCCCCCATCAACAGGAAGTCACCAGATAGACGTTCGGGGCTCTTTACTTATGGCTCTAATACTAACTGTGAAGCCCCCAAAATAGGTATACATCACCCATTCTGAGTCGCCAAATACATGATACAGAAACAAATACAACTTCATTAAAATAATTATTGTGCAAAATACGATAACACAAATAATGTGAGTTTAAATACAAATATTGTCTTCTAGACAATATCCACAATCAAATAAGTCCTCATTACAATTATTGAAACACTATTTTATAAAATAGTGAGGACTGCTAACACAACTGACTGGAAACATCACTCCACACCCCGACTAGTTCCCGCTATATTCTCGCCTCCTGAGAAAAATGGAACAAAAAGAAAAAAGGTGCGCTCAACTAGCCCAGTAAAGAATATTATGACTAAGATAATATACAACAACTTATCATTAGTCTTCAACAGGAAAAAATCTGATAAAATATAATAGATAACAAGTTTTAGATCAACAACTGCAGCGAAAATAGCAAACCATTAGAAGAGTCAAGTAGAGAATGAAATCTACTATCATCTATGAATTTAAAAGTCCATCATAATATTTTATCCATGTAACATCAATCAATATACCTCTTGAATCAAATATTCATCTTTGCACTACGGGCCAAAGATATTCATCAGGTAATCATACATCTTTGCGCTACGGGCCAAAGATATTCATCAAGTATCATCATTACGGACTGAGGATGATGAAAAATATTTTAGAGAAAGAATCCAGTGAGACAGAAGGACAAATATTAGGGACTCGTGTTTCAGTTTATCTAAATTCAATAATACTCCATAATAACCAAGTGTGAAGTAGAATTCAAAAATAAAGATCAAAACATGGATATAATCAAAGATAGTAACCATAAAAGACATCTGAGACGAAAAAGTGAAAATTTTATTTTTCGGTGAATAGTGTCGTATTTGTGAATAGTACCGTATACGTGAATAGTGCCGTATACGTGAATAGTAACCCCGACGCAAAAAGGTAGAAATTCCACAATAAAATTCATAACAATATCTCAGCATAATAATATTGAAGAAAATAATATCATTTAAGAAGAAAATAACATCCCTTACCTCAAAATAACAGTACTTTTGTTCGGAATATCGGGTATAAAGCCGAAGAAAACTTGCACTGAATAGCAACTCTCAAAGTATCAAAATACTCACTAAAATACGCTCGACAATATAGATAGAAAAAAAACTTGTTTCTGATGTGATTTTCAATTCTAATCTAAGCGCCTATTTATAAGAAAATGCTAGAACGCCAAAGGAGACTAAAATAATAAAATATTATTATTTATTTTATTTTTTCAACCTTCATGTCTACCCACCCAAAATGGTAGCCAACTTGGAACCAAGAATCAGCAGCCCACATGTGTTAAAACAAAAGTGGGTCCCACCCCATTTTTAATAAAAATCATTTTATTTTCCGAAACTTCAATAATTCATAGAAAATAGCCCGTTTATCAGAAAAATACGAATTTTATATCCATTCCACACGAAATCGAATTCTGTACAACTTTGTAGCTTTATGTTTTTTCAAATTCAAGACAGAAAATATTCAAAATTCACAGACGGACGATTTTCAACACCTCTTAAAATTCATAACAAATCATGCGTTAATTTTTAAAGGTTCAAAATTTGTGGATATATACCCAACTTATATATGTATAACATATCCAAAAATCACAACGATCCAACGGTCGGATTAAAATTATAACTCACGCAATAGAGTTTTAAGAACACCGATTTAATCTTTTAATACCTTCAATCCGATAAAATACTGATAAAACACCTCAACATTAATTCTTTCATTTATAACCACATAATAAATCCATCATTTATATCCACATTAAATAAATATTTTCTTATCATATAAATCAATAATTAATTATTCATAAATAATATTACAGAATCACAATTATGACAACTAGATCGTTCCAAGGAAATAGGGGGCTTTCCAATAAGGATTTCTCCTTACTGGAGCGCAATTAGATGACCAAACCTCTCCTTAGACAGAACTTTCTAGACATTGCCAATAATGTTGTCTAATAATATTATCTAAATAATATGAATTATTAATCTGATAATGAAAAATATTGTGCAGTAACAATTATTGAAACAATAATAATTAAAATATCAACGTAGCAATTATTGAATCAATAAAATAAAATATTGAATAGTAATTACTGTAACAATTATTGAGTAGTGCATTCTTACGTAAGAATCAATAATTGATGCAATACCGTGTGCTACTGCGTTTTAACCACCGGGTATTTCGACAGTATTAACGGAAACAACTACGCCGTTATTTATAAACAACTTATACTTGTCGTTTTCTGCATTCAATCGCTTTTCGTTATGGGGCCCACACAAGGCTGCGATGTCGTACGAATATTCTCCGACAGCAAGAATATTCCACGACCAAACGAATATTCACCGACAAAAAAATGAATATTTTATTACCATTTACTTATTTGAAATATTTGCGCATTTTACCCATAACTAACCACATTAATCAAATCAACCCTTACTATTTCAAAATATTAAATAGAGAAAATTTAATTTTATTTAATAATAAGTTAGGGTCTTACATAAACAATCAATTTCAAATTATGAATTAAATTAATTAATTTCACTAATTCTATTTACCACTAATTAAAAATCAGATTATGGAGATTTAAGATCACAACTTTACTTATTACTTCATTTAAATTAATACACTTCTTATCAATTAAGCTCATTATTCTGAATTGTTAGTCAAGGACACATAAGTAAATATGACCATCTCTCAATGTATCATACTCAAATCAACTTAATTCCACGGATGATAGAATTAAGAAGAACACCCTAATTAACTAATTCACTATATCTCTGTGTGAATTACAATTAAAGAGGATTTTAAGCACAAGTTCTTTTTTAGATTACATGCGATGTATAGGTGTGACAACCCCAAAATAGGTCCATTTCACCCAACCTATTCTGAGTCGCCAAATACATGGTACAGAAAATAACTACAACTTTATTACAACAATTGTCGTGCAAAATACAACAACACATATGCTGTGAGTTTTGATACAAATATATACCACTGTGACTTTCAACCCAACCTTTGATAACACGTCACAATGGCACCTTACATAAAGGTATAGTCAAAAACTATTTTAGAAATTAGAATCTTTGGGAAGTGCACAAGAAAACCTTCGTACATGGGAGGCTATACGTCTAGGTTGTGATAAATATCATATGTTCACAGAATTATCCTTGGTTGACCCAATAGACCCCAAAGAAAAACGAGAAGATTACTATCATATTCTTTCCAATGGTGAGTTTTCTCTTGACATATCATTATCTCCACTGTCTCTAATTGAGAATTATAGTTCAAACAAACACCAAGATTATATAGGTAGTGCTCGTAGATATACTCAGCAAGTGGATGTGCACAACCGTGTCTTATGATGACACGAGATTGTATGTCATTAGACATCTTGTATGATAGTGACAAAACACCCTTCCAACGTTGGGTTCGCCTCACCCTATTTGATTCACCAAATATAACTACTAAATGATGACCACCGTTCTATTCCCCTGTTACCCCCGCTCGACCCAGCTACACTCTTATTACCATAGTTGCAGCGGAACAAGCAATCCATTAGAAGAGTCAAATAGACCATAAAGTCTATTATTTTCTCTATGCTAAAAGTCCAATAACAATGTTTCATCCCTGTAACACCAACCAACGGTTCTGGTTCACAATCATATTAATAACTCATAATCATAATTGTGGTTATAAATTCCTCTTCTCAATCAAGGCGAAGATAATTTTCATAACCTGTCTTTACCTCAAAAGAGCAGAACTTCTGACTGGATATCGGATATGATGCTGAAGGAAACTTACACTGATGAATAGTAACTCACGAAGTATCTAAATACTCATAAAATACACTCGATAATCTAGAGAGAAAAAGAGAGAAAACTTATGAATTTTGGTGTGATTTTCAATTCTGACTTAGGCCTCTATTTATAGGAAAATGTTAACACGCCGAAGCAGACTTGACCTGCTACCTAATGGCTTTACCTCTTACTATTGCCACCCACCACATTTGAAATAAAATTTAGCACATTTCTTAACCAACCACAAGTGGGGCCCACTCAATTCTAGATTTTTCCACCAAAATTATTTATAAACATAATTTCCGAATCAGTCACCTCTTAAAATTTATAACAAATCATACGTTCATTTTTAACGGTTCAAAATTTGTGGACATATACTCAACTTATATATGTATAACATATCCAAAAATTACAACGATCCAACGGTCGGATTAAAAAAATATAACTCACGTAATATAGCTCAAGAACACTGGTTTGATCTAATAATACCTCCAATCCGACAAAATACTGATAAAACACCTCAACATTAATTCCTTCATTTATAACCACATAAATAAATTCATCATTTATATCCACATAAAATAAATATTTCCTTATCATATAAATCAATAATTAATTATTCGTAAATAATATTACAGAATCACAATTATGACAACCAGGCAGTTCTCAGGAAAGAGGGGGCTTTTCGATAAGGATTTCTCCTTACTGGCGCGCAATTAGGTGACCAAACCTCTCCTTGACAGAACTTTCTAGACATTGCCAATAATGCTATCTAATAATATTATTCGAATAATATAAATTATTGATCTGATAATGGAAAATACTGTGTAGTGACAATTATTGAACAATAATAATATAAAATTTTAACGTAGTAATTATTGAGTCAATAAAATAAAATATTGAACAATAATTATTGTAACAATTATTGAGTAGTGCCTTCTTACGTAAGAATCAATAATTCAAAAATACTGTGCAATACCGTGTGCTACTGTGCAACAACGCGTATTACTTTACTTACCAACCGGGTATTCTAATAGTGTTAACGGTAACGATTATGCCGTTATTTATAAAAATTCAAATTTGTCATTTTTTTCATCCGACAGTTATTCTGTTATGGGCCCCACAAATGGCTACGCCGTCGTACGAATATTCTCCGACAACAAGAATATTCCACGACCAAACGAATATTTCCCGACAACAATAAGTATTTTATGGCCACTTGCTTATTTTGAAAAAATTTCACATATCACCCTTAACTTTAACCTTTTATCAATTTAACCATATACTGAATAGTAATTATAAGAAAAATTGAATACTTTTATTTCATAAAATTCGGGGTCTTACAATAGGTATATCTCTATCCTAGACATAAATGATGTATTCCAACGCCATGTAGAAAACACAATCACATGCTATTATGATCAGATCTAAATCTATAATTCATCTCTCGAGTTCATATAGATTATCACGGTAATTGTTAGCTAGGCAATTAAGCAATTCATCACAAATCATAATAGACAATCCAAGAATAATCACAATAATTAGTAGAGAAGCATACTAAAAATAAACTATGCAATAAGCTCCATTATAGTCTTAAACAGAAGATTTAGTTCGTGATTAATGAAATAAAACTAAGAATCCACAATTGAATAATCATTAAAAGGAAAAAAATAAGAGTAGAGTGTAGAATAAATCTGTTGTCAGCAAATCTCCATCTTCCTCAAACTCCCGCTCTTGATCTTCAATGATCTCCAAGTTGCTTCAATCTCCAAAACTAATAAGAACTAGGGTTTTGTCCTAATCTAATCTAATGGAATCCTCCCCTAATCCTGGTGATTCTCTTCCTTTTATATGCCTCTTCATATGTCTTTTAGTCATCCTGGAAGTCCTTGATCAATCAGGTCGAACCAATCCTTTTTGAACTCAAATTCCAAAAACTCCTTTTTCATCCCGACACCCCCGCCCCGGCGGGGGTTTTTCTACTGGTTAGGTCCGCCCCGGCGGGGAGTGCTACTGTTGTTGGCCTTGTACCCCCGCCCCGGTGGGGGGTTTTTCTTATATATTTTTCGGTTTCGCAGGGGGTAATCCTGCATAACCGAATTCTTGCCTTTTTATGCCAAGTCTTGCCGTAGTGCCGCCATTATTCCACCATGCCACATAATGCAATCCTAAACATAAAACAAGTAAAAATGAACAGAAATATACAGAATCAACACCATTTAAGTCCGAATTAAAAACCAATTCGTAGGTATAAAACCCATTCATCACGACCTTTAGCTTCATCCAACATCCTCTTAATCCCATTGAGTATGGTTCGATTAGTAACCTCCATCTGACCATTGGACTAGGGATGCACCACTAAAGTCTTCTGATGTTGGATGTCCAAATCTTTCAATAACTCTTCAAACTTTGACCCCATGAACTACCTTCTATTTCCAAAGACTAAAACCCTAGGGATGTCGAACCAAAACACCACAACTTCCTTAAAGAACTTTAGGCACTCCTGTTTTGTAATTTTTTGAAGGGGTTTTGCTTCGACCCATTTAGTCATATAATCAATCTCCACATTCACGAAAATCATCTATCCCTTAGCCTTCAACAACAGACCCAAAATATTGATTCCCCAGACAACGAAAGGGATCGGGGATAATACCGAAGATAACTCCTCAAGCGGTTGATACGGAATAGGACTGTTAAGTTAACATTTGGCACACTTCTTCACGTAGTCTTTAGCTTCCTGAAACATAGTCAACCAGTAATATCCCAGCCTCAACACCTTATACGCCAAGGCTTTTGCTCCCATATGATCACCAGAAATCCCTTTATGGACTTCCCGAAGGACATACAACATTTTAGACGGCACCAAACATTTCAATAAAGGAGAAAAGAATGTCCGTCAGTACATATCTCCATCGATTAAGATAAAGTTAGAACTCCTATAACTTATCTTCCTTGCTAGTATCCGATCCGAAGATAAAATTTCATCATTGAGGTATTCCATATACAGCTTAAACCAACAATCCGATCTTTCTATTACAAAGACCTATGTCTTCTGAACACTTGGGGTATCAAGAACCTCCAAGTATATCGATCCGCTGAAAGAGCTTGCATCTATCATGGCCAACCTGGCTAAAGCATCCGCTATAATGTTGTCCAATTTATCCACCCCTTGAAAAGTATAAAACCTGAAGTAGTGCAACTGATTCTTGACTTCGGCCAAGTACTTAGTCATTCTTGCCCCGCTGGCGTCATACTCTCCTAAAATTTGCTTCACAACCAGCTGAGAATCACTAAAGATAACCAAATACTGAACTACCAGGCTTCGGGCTAACTACAATCCGGCCAATATTTCCTCGTATTCTACCTCGTTGTTGGTTATCTTAAATCAAAAGCAAATAGCATGCTGAACCTTAAATTCTTCTGAACTTGTCAGAATTATACAAGTCCCATTAACATTCAAAGTTGAATATCCATCGACATAAAGGGTCCATGAAGTCCGTACTAAATGAACATTTGTGATCGAGCCCACAAATGTCTTCGGCTGATCAAAAGAATCTGATTCAGAGAACAAGCATTCCACAACAAAGTCAGCCAATGCCTGACCTTTTATAGTCGTCTGAGGATGATACTTCAGGGAGAATTGAGTTAACTCCATATCCCAAACAGAAAGTCGACCCGAAACATCTAGCTTTGCATA
Organism: Panax notoginseng; assembly: GCA_016801055.1. Taxonomy (NCBI): domain Eukaryota; kingdom Viridiplantae; phylum Streptophyta; class Magnoliopsida; order Apiales; family Araliaceae; genus Panax; species Panax notoginseng. The sequence continues at coordinate 155,757,910 of CM029015.1, read as the reverse complement.
ATTTTCTTTAAAGGTTGATTAGTATATGCCACCACTAATCGATCCTGGAAATAGTGTTGAAGCTTCCTACTGAAAGTGATATACCCTCAAGTCAATAACATTGGATGCGATAAGCATTTATTTTTTAATCTTGTTCATTTGTTAATAAGAGAATTTATATAATACAAAAGGCATTCTTTATCCATGTTAATTAGTTGAATTAATAAATGTGATAAACCTATATTTACTGAGCAATGATTTTAGGATCATGATGTTGATCATGCTAATGAGATCTAAATTTTTGATAGCTCAAAACTAAAATATTTCTAATTGAATGAATCACTAATGTTGGTGTTAGTGATTTTGGATAGATTAGTACATACTATGCTTGCTCTATTAAAGAGGATTATTGATCTCATAATCATATGTGTGGAGACACCAAAGCAAGTATGTAGGTGCTTATTGGAGAAGAAGTTCACTGAAAGTGATTCACTTAAAAGAACCCTAATGAAGTTTTACTCGCCTGGCATTAGGAGTTCCTATAGTGATAGTTGTACAAGTGATCCTTGGACTTGAGATCATCATAGTACCTTGTGTATTCTGATTTATACTTTTTCATAATCACTACAAGAAAAAGTCTTAATTTCGACGGAATTAGGTTCGACGGGCTGTATTCAGTCGGAAATAAGTTATTTTCAACGAACTATTCTGTCGAACATAATTCTGTCAGATATAGTTTATTTTCGAGGGAAATCCGTCGGAATTATAAGGCCTCATCTGGCACCAAGTTTCCCGTCAGCGTGAAACTTAAGTTCGACAAAACTGTCGTTATTTCCGAGGGACTTTTCGTCAAGGATAACATATTTTCAAGGGACGTATTTCCGACGTACATTCCGTTGGAACTATCTTATAAAACCTAATCGATTCATCTTATTCAGGCGCCTCTCATATTCTTTCACTCTCATATATCTTTGATCAGTCTCTCCTCTTTCACTCTCATCTCACTCTCTCCTCTCTCACTCTCACTCTCACTCTCACTCTCATCTTCGGCGCCCACCTGCCACCCACAACCACCTCCAGTCGCCGACCAACGGCCACCTCAAGCCGCCGACCACCGGCACACTTTCAGTTCTCTGTCTTCCACCACCATCCACCAACCACCACCTACAGCTACCACCCACCACCACCTCCAGCCGCCGACCACCACCATCACCATCTCAAATCTCTGTCTTCCTATTGCTGCCACCAACCACCACCTCCAACTGCCACCCACCACCACCTCCAGCCGCCGACCACCACCACCACCACCACATGCTGGATAATTTATTAGCTCCAAAAGGTATGAGTTCAAATATTGTTTGTACACAATCAGTAGATTGAATAATTTTTATATTGTATGTTTATATTGATTTGAGGCTAAAAATTGATAGAGTTTTTGATTTGGTATTGGTTTAGTTTGTTATTGTCAATTGGAATTGAAAATTGGTAATGTTTAAATTCCTTAATTGGTTAATGTGTGCGCATCAATTTGGCTTTGTTAATTGGATTTAAGGCTGAAAATTGATAGGGCTAAAAATTTGTTGTATATTTGACTGAAAATTAGATTTGAGGCTGAAAATTGGGGCTAAAAATTGGTATATATTTGGAAAGTGTAATTCATTTTGATTGAGAATGGATAATTCTGCAGTATATATTGTTTGCATTGTTTATGTATTTTAATTAGTTTCCAATCTTGAATTTAACTGATTTTAGGACTGTTTTTAATTTTGATATATTTGTTATTTCTGACGGAATTTCTAATAGAAATTTTGTCAGAATTATTCATTTGCAAGATTTGTGGGCCCTGCATGTATTGTATTAGTAATTAGTTTTCCAATATTAAAATATAAACTAAGTAGCATTTACTTATTTTCTTACTACTAAAATAAAATAAATTTAATTTAATTTAGTTTATTAAATAAAATAAATTTTAAAAATTTGATAATATAATATAATACAAAATAAAGTAAAATAAAATAAAATAATAAATGAAATTAAATTGAATAAAATAAAACAAATTTGATTTAATTTAATAAATAAATTAAATTTCATAAAAATATTTAAAAATATATAATATAATACAAATAAAATACAATTTAATAAAACATAAAATAAAATAAGAATAATAAAATAAAATAAATTTAATTTAATTAAAATAATTAAAATTAAATTAAATTACCGAATTTAATTTAATTTAATAAAATAATTCAAAAATTATATAATATAATACAAAATAAAATAAATTAAAATAATAAATTAAATTAAAGTAAAATAATAAATTAAATTAAATTAAAATAATTAATAAATTAAATTACTAAAAAAAATTAAAACTTATATAATATAATATAAAATAAAATAAAAAATAATAATAAATTTAATCCACTTTAATAAAATAAAATAAAATGATTTAATTTAATTTAATAAATTTAATAAATAAATAAACCAATTATATACTATAATATAATATAATATAAAATAAAATAAAATAAAATATAATAATAAACTAAGTAGCATTTGCTTAGTTGAGATGCAATTAAAAGAAACTGAATAAGAATGTTTTTGATTAAATAAAATAATATACTTTGGAACTTAATTAGAAACTCATTTGACAAGTAGGAGTGAATGTCGAACAACATAGTCTCTATAGATTCAAAATAACAATTCTCATAAACTAATTACCACTTACGTAGTTTATCATTGGTAAAATAAGCTAAGTATCATTTGCTTAGTTTGCCACAATTTTTAATAAATGCAATAATACTCTCCCTACTTATATGTACATAATACTCTCCTTGTATGCAGGGTTCGACATAGTAGTTGCAGCTAATAGTACTCCAACCGGTTCCTCGGCAGCTATTAAAAAAAATGGGTCGTAGTTCCTGTTTGTGTCCTAAACTCGAATAATAAAGTTAATTGAATTACTGCGGACATTCCTCACTGTTCCATCACAACAGATGACAACATCCAGAAGGAGTGCCATTAAGTTGTTGAATAAAGTTCTAGGTTAAGCAGCCCTCTAGATGAACGAACGATCACTTCTCTGCTAGGAATGAATCATCTCCCCATATGAGTCCAAGCCATGACAGACAGCTTCTCACCACTCTGAATTCCTCAGATGGGTAGTTCTCATAGAACGTCTCACCACTTTTTCTATGAGAACTACCCATCTGAGGAATTCAGAGTGGAAGCTGACTATGTCATGGATTGGACCCATATAGGGAGATGATTCATTTCTAGCAGAGAAGTGATCGTTCGTTTGTCTAGAGGGTTACTTAACCTGGAACTTTGTTCAATAGCTTAATAGAACTCCTTCGGGATGTTATCATCTATTATGATGGAATAATGATGAATGTTCACAGTAATTTAATTAACTTTATTATTCGAGTATATGACACAAACAAGAACTACGACCCTTTTTTTTTGCTGCCGAGGAACCAATTGGAGTACTATTAGCTGCGACTGCTATGTTGAACCCTGCATACAAGGAAGTCCTTGACTCTTTTCCTAGTAGTCATTATAGCTGCAACTGCTATGAAACTTAGAAACTCGTTTGACAAGTAGGAGTGAATGTCGAATAGTAGTCTCTATAGATTCCAAATAACAATTTTCATAAACTAAGTACCACTTACTTAGTTTATCATTGGCAAAATAAACTAAGTAGCATTTGCTTAGTTTACCATAATTTTCAATAAACTCAATAATATTCTCCCTTTAATCTTCAATACACTCAATAATATATATACTATACTTTGGAACTTAGAAACTCATTTGACATTCACTCAGTAGGAGTGAATGTCGAACAGTCCCCAGTTTAGGACTGTTACTGGATGTTATGTCTTTCACTTAGGCTGGTGCCAATACGAAACGGTACATTTTTGTTGTTTTGAGGATTTTTCGACTGTTATCTCTATATGTTCTTCGAGTGCATACTTAGATTAAGTTATCTTAGTCTATTTCGTGATCTTGGATGGGGAGGTGCTGCCAAAATTTTATTGAAACTCATAAAACGTACTCAACGTGTTGGCACTAGTGACAAGATGCATCCAATAACGGGATAGAATCCTTACCTCTGTCCTGTAGAGTGGAAATACTAGGTAAATCTAATTCATGCATGAATATCCAAATTAACTGAATGTGTCTTCTATGTAGTTAAAAATGTCAACCGACTGGAGTTGGATGTACCGTAGGATACCCAGTGATGGGAGGGGATTAGTCTCAGCTTATCGTGTTGGGGTGTAGAACATACGGATGATCTAAACGGGAAGATGCGATGCCCTTGTGTCAAGTGTAAAAACTTGATTTGGAAGAAAGTCGACGAGATTAAATTCGACTTATTTTCTCGTGGATTTGTGGATGGGTACTTTGTATGGACTCATCACGGGGAATCAGAAGTGATTGAAAATATTGTGGAACAACCAATTCTATGGGATTCATACGTCGAAAACTATGATCTAGTGGAGATGTTGGTCGACGTTTATGGCCATACTAATATTGACTAGGCAGAAAATGAGCCTTCTTCAAGTAGTGCTAAGCAAGTGCCAAATGATACAACTACTGCCTTTTACAAGTTGCTATCTGAATCTAGGGTCGTGATGAGTAGGTTTTATACCTATGAATCTGATATTATTAAACGTAATTATTGCTATCTTTAATTGTTTTTAGTATCTTTTTATGTGTTTTGTGTTTATTTCTTATAGGTTGGAGCTGGAGGGACAAATTGGTCATTTGGGAGAAGAAAAAGGTTAAAATTCATTAAAATTAGAGCTGAGTGGCATTTTTATAATTACGCGGTCCTGGGTTGAGAGCCTAGGCTCTTAAAAATGACCTGGGTTGAGCGCCTAGGCGCTCATGTGCGGCTGAAGAAGGATTTTCTACTGCTAAATGGGTTTTTGAAGCCAAAAAGGAATCTAAAAGAGGGTGGAGACCAATACAAATAGGAGAAGACTTTAGAAAAGACGTATCACTTAATTTTTCAAGAGATTTACAAAGAGGACAACGAAGAAAAACACGAAGGAGAATTGTAAGGGTTAAAGATTAAAGAGAGAGTATTGGAGCAAATTCAGAGTTTCTTTTTCTCTTCTCTAGTTTTATCTTTTGTAATTATCTGGGATGTTTGGATTATTAATCTGGATGATGTTTTTCTTTATTATTATTATGAACTAAATTTTCATTAAGATTGCAACGGAACTTGGTATGTAGTTTAAATTGAACCTTCCTGTTGAATGAAAGTTGGTTTTTATTGAATTATTTATTATATCTTTTGCTTATTGATTAATTTTTTGGCCAACAATTACTGTGATAATCTATATAAAATTGGAAGATGGAGTATGGATTGAGATTTGGATATGATAACATCTGTTCACATAATCAGATTAGGGTTAATATGATTAACATATAGGATAGGAATATACCTATGTGTCTTTTATATTCATTAAAAGAATTTGTGCGTAAAACCCTAATTAACTTCATTCACATAGGAATATAGTGAGTTGATTAACTGGGGTGTTCCTTGTAATTCCGCGTCTTAAGGATCAGATTTAGGAGGATTTGTTCACGTGTCTTTGGAAGAAGCGCGTGAATTTTATAAAGTATTCTTGGATAATGATTCATATTAATTAATTGATTTAAATGGGAAGTAAATTGGTTTAAACGAAATACTAAGGGAAGTTGTAATCTTAACCTGTTAAATCTGCAGTTATTCTTGTGAAATTCTGATTTTAATTATTAGTTTTGTTAAGTTTAATTTTCAAATCACAAACAATATTTCGTAGTTTAAAATAGGATTAATTTCATTGAAATTAGTAATTGATAAATATTAGTCTATTTTCTCGTGGGAACGATATCCTTGCTTGCTGAATATTACAATTGAACACGTATACTTACGTGTTAAAGTGCTATTAAAAAAATTAGGCAACAAGTTTTTGGCGCCGTTGCCGAGGACATTAGTTTAATATTTCGTCATTATTGATTTTGATAGAGTTAATCTTAATTTAAACTTTTTCTTTTCTGTTCTATTAAGGTGTTCTTGACTAGTGTATGCAAATGCGATCGACGAAGCCCGAGTTATTGCCTTACGAGGACGACATCGAAAAAAAGTTTTAGCGGTTGCATAACTGGGTTAAAGAAACCAAAGAGGCACTTGATAAGAAAGATACTATGGCTGAAGAAGAGCAAAAAGCACTGCGAGATTATGCTACGCTGTAGGTTATTGATATTCAGTAGAGTATTACGAGGCCTGCCATTACTGCTACAAGTTTTGAGATAAAACTGGGGACAATACAGATGATTCAAAATTCATGTCAGTTTGGAGGGTTGCCGAATGATGATCCGAACGATCACATAGCCAGCTTTATAGAAATCTGTGATACTTTCAAGTACAATAATGTGTCGAGGATGCAATAAGGCTAAGGCTGTTTCCATTTACTCTCAAAGATAAGGCTAAGAGTTGGCTCCATTCACTACCACCAGGCTCGATTACTACATGGAACGACCTAGCCCAGAAATTTCTTGCAATGTTTTTCTTGCCTGCAAAAATAGCAAAGTTGCAGAACCATATCTTCTCTTTCGTTCAGCATGATTCAGAATCATTATATGAAGCATGGGAGAGATTTAAAGACTCATAGCAAAAATGTTCACACCATGGGATTCCTAAATGGCTTTAGGTGCAAACTTTTTATAACGGTTTATTCAGCACAGTGAGATCTAGTATAGATGCTACAGCGAGAGGAGCTATTATGGCCAAGAATTATTATGAGGGGTATCAGTTGCTTGAAACCATGGCAGCTAATAATTATCAGTGGTCAACAGCAAGAACGACTCAACCAAGGACAGTAGGGATTTATGAAGTGGATGCGATGACAGCATTATCAGCTCAAGTGACAGCTCAGATTTCTGCTCTTACAAAGAAGATAGATGCACTTGGGGAACAACCAGTTCAGAAAATGGACACAATTTGTGAAATATGTGCGGGTAGCCACTCAAGTGATCAATGTGCAATAAATCCTGAGTCAGTCCAGTTTGTTTCTAGTTATAACAGGCAGCAGGGTTGTTTTCCAAACAGTTATAATCCAGGAGTGAGAAACCACTCGAATTTTTCTTGGAGTAATAATCAGTCACATGCTCAAGCACAAGCTCCAAGACAATCATATCCACCTGGATTTCAGCTAGATCAACAATCTCAACAACACTCACAACCTCATCAACCTGATAAGCTATCACAAATGGAAGAATTGTTGGCAAGATTGGCAACTCAGTTTGAAGCCACAACGAAAAACCAATCAGCTGCAATAAAGAACCTTGAGAACCAAATTGGGCAGATAGCTAGTGCTTTGAATACTAGAACTCCAGGTTCTTTACCTAGTGATATGGAAAAAAATCCAAGGAATGATGGAAATGAACAATGTAAGGCAGTTACACTCAGAAGTGGGAATGAGTTGACTACAGATTTAGACGAACAAAAGAAAATAATTTTTGCTGAGGATGGTGAAACAGATAGTGGAAATTCGAAAAGTAAATTTGGCGAAACAGTTGCGAAAAAACAACAAGAAGATAAGCAAACAACAGTCGTACCACCTATGCCGTTTCCTCAAACATTGCAAAAGCAAAAATTAGATAGACAGTTTTCAAAATTTTTAGAAGTGTTCAAAAAGCTGTAAATCAATATTCCATTTGCAGATGCTTTAGAACAAATGCCTAGCTATGCAAAATTCATGAAAGATATTTTAGCAAGAAAGAGGAAGCTAGGGGAGTTCAAAACTGTAGCGTTGACAGAAGAATGTAGCGCAATTCTGCAAAAAAAGTTACCACCAAAGTTGAAGGATCCGTGTAGCTTCACCGTACCGTGCATGATTGGACCCCAATTCTTTAACAGATGTTTGTGTGATTTGGGTGCGAGTATTAACTTGATGCCACTTTCGATCTATACTCAGTTGGGACTACCAGCACCAAAGCCAACAAATATCTTTTTACAACTCGCAGATAGATCAGTGACATACCTTAGGGGCATTGTGGAAGACATATTAGTGAAGGTGGACAAATTCATATTCCCAGCCGACTTCATTGTGTTGGACTATGAAGAGGATAAAGACATACCCATTATCCTTGGAAGACCATTTTTAGCCACTGGAAGGACATTAATTGATGTACAAAAGGGAGAGTTAACAATGAGAGTCCAAGATGAAGAAGTAACTTTTAATGTTTTCAAGGCTATGAAATTTTCGAAGGGAGAGGAAGAGTGCTTTAGAGTTGATCTGATTGAAGAAGTAATTAGAGAGGTATTTAATGAATCTGTGAATGAAGACCCTCTTGAAACCGCATTGGTTAGTGAAAATTTATTTGATGATTCAACTGTGCTAGAATGAGTTCAAATGCTAGATTCAGCTCCGAAGTTCACACGATGTTTACAAAAATTTGAACCTCTGGATTATTATGGAAAGCCGGATGAAAAGGTGAAATCATCCTTAGAAGAACCTACCACCTTGGAACTTAAGCCATTGCCTAACCATCTACAATATGCCTACCTTGGTTCTTCTTCTACCTTTCCAGTTATTATTTCTACATCACTTGATAAGGTTCAAGAAGAAAAGCTACTAAGGGTACTTCGATAATACAAGATTGCTATTGGGTGGACTCTTGCGGATATCAAGGGGATAAGCCCATCAATTTGCATGCATAAGATTTTGTTGGAAGATGAAGCGAAATCGACTATTGAACAACAATGAAGACTCAATCCCATCATGAAGGAAGTTATCAAAAAGGAAATCATTAAATGGTTGGATGCGGGAATTATCTACCCTATCTCAGATAGCTCATGGGTAAATCTGGTTCAATGTGTGCCAAAGAAAGGGGAAATGACAGTAGTTGCAAATGAGCATAATGAATTGACCCCGACTCGAACAGTTACGGGTTGGCGGGTGTGTATGGATTATAGAAAGTTGAACAAGGCCACTCGTAAGGACTATTTTCCTCTACCATTCATAGATCAGATGTTGGACAGGCTTGTAGGGCATGAGTATTATTATCTTTTGGATGGATACTCAGGTTATAACCAAATTGCCATTGCACCCGAGGATCAGGAGAAGACGACATTCACATACCCATATGGTACCTTTGCTTTTCGCAGAATGTCTTTTGGACTTTGTAATGCGCCGACGACATTTCAACGGTGTTTGATGGCAATTTTCTCTGATATGGTCGAACAAAATCTCGAGGTATGTATGGATGATTTTTTAGTATTTGAGGATTCGTTTGATTATTGTTTGGAAAATCTCACTCTCGTGCTCAAACGGTGTATGGAAACGAATTTGGTTTTAAACTGGGAGAAATGTCATTTTATGGTGCAAGAGGGGATAATCGTGGGTCATCGAGTGTCATCAAAAGGAATTGAGGTTGATAGAGCTAAGATCGAAACCATCGAGAGCCTGCCACCACCTATTTTAGTAAAGGGTATTTGAAGTTTTTTAGGACACGCTGGTTTCTATAGACGATTTATAAAAGACTTCTCCAAAATCACGAAACCACTTTGTAATCTTTTGGAGAAGGATGTCCCATTCAACTTTGATCAAGCATGCCTGGAAGATTTTGATGTGTTGAAGAAGAAACTAGTTACCGTACCTGTAATCATAGTGCCAGATTGGAGTATCCCGTTCGAATTAATGTGTGATGCTAGCGACTTTGCGATTGGCGCAGTTCTTGGCCAACGAAAAGATAAAATTTTTCACGCTATATACTATGCTAGTAAGACGCTAGCGGATGCCCAACTGAATTATACCACTACCGAGAAGGAGCTATTAGTTGTTGTTTATGCATTTGATAAATTTTGCTCATATTTGATTGGGACAAAAGTGATTGTGTTTACAGATCATTCGGCAATTAAGTACTTAATAGCAAAGAAGGATGCGAAGCTGAGATTAATTAGATGGGTATTATTGCTACAAGAGTTTGACATGGAGATCCGGGACCAAAAAGGAACAGAAAATCAAGTTGCTAATCATTTATCATGATTAGAGCATGCAAAACTAAAAAATAATGACATAACAGTGATCAATGAATTTTTCCCAGATGAACAACTATTTATGGTAAGGATGGATACACCATGGTATGCAGATTATGTAAATTTCATTGTGAGTAAGGTGTTTCCGCCAGATTTGACAAGTTAGCAGAAGAAGAAATTTCTCCATGATGTGAAACAATATTTATGGGATGCGCCATTATTATGTAAACAGTGTGGAGATCAAGTGATAAGAAGGTACGTTCCGGAAGTTGAAATGGAGAATATTCTACACCAATGTCATGCATCTGACTATGGTGGACATTTTGGGGGAGAAAGAATAGCAGCTAAGGTGCTTCAATGTGGATTCTTCTGGCCAACACTCTTTAAGGATGCCCGTGTGTTTTCATTGAAATGTGACAGATGCCAAAGAGTTGGTAATATATCAAAACGACAAGAGATGCCACTAAACATGATCTTAGAAGTCGAATTGTTTGATGTTTGGGGCATCGACTTCATGGGACCATTTCCATCATTTTAGCAACTCCTATATACTTCTAGCGATGGACTACGTTTCGAAATGGGTTGAAGCTATAGCATCGCCCACAAATGATGCTAAGGTTGTGGTTAAGTTCATCCGAAAGAATATTTTCTCTAGATTCGGCACTCCTCGTGTAATCATTAGTGATGAAGGCACACACTTCTGTAATAAGTAGTTCTCAGCTATTCTTGCTAAGTACGGAGTCACTCATAAGATAGCTACTGCTTACCATCCACAAACAAGTGGTCAAGCTGAGGTATCTAACCGAGAAGTGAAACGAATCCTCGAGAACATAGTGAACCCTAGTCAGAAAGATTGGGCTAGTAAGTTGGATGATGCTTTATGGGCATATCGTACAGCTTACAAAACTCCGATAGGGATGTCTCTGTAGAGGTTAGTATATGGGAAGGCATGCCATCTTCCGGTTAAACTAGAACACAATGCTTATTGGGAAATTCAAAAGTTAAACTTTGATATGTCTGCTGCGGGAGAAAAGCACCTCTTAGAATTAAACCAAATGGATGAATTAAGACTCCAATCGTATGAAAATGCGAAGTTTTATAAAGAAAAGGTTAAGCGGTGGCATGGCGAGAAAATTTTGGAAAGAAAGTTTGAAGTAGGGCAAATAGTGTTATTATACAATTCAAGGCTTAAATTATTTCCAGGAAAGTTGAAATCCCGTTGGTCAGGGCCATTTATCATTACAAAAGTTTATCCTCACAGAGCTGTGGAGGTGGAAGACCCGGATGCCAAACGTAATTTCAAAGTCAACTGTCAGAGATTGAAGCACTACTATGGGGGTTGTGTTGATAGTAAAAAGACATCGGTCAACCTTGCTGATTAGAACAGAGAAGAAAGTCAGGCTGAAGACTATAAACCAAGCGCTAATTGGGAGGCAACCCAGGAATTTTTATTGTTATTTTTTTAATTTATTTTCTTCACTATTAGTTTATTTAGTGGTTAAACTTTTATAGTTTAGGATTTATTACACTCCTTATGTTCTCTATCACGATATTTAATTGATTTCAGGATAGGAAACAAGATTTCATATTTGGCGGGTTCGACTAATGGCCACTACGACTACCCAGTCGTGGGTCTCGCTCCCCGGTGAGCGAGCGACTGCCCAGCTCGCCGGTGAGCTGGCGGGAGTTGCAAGGGGGCAGCGCCCCCTGGAAGCCAAGCATTTATGAGCCCAATAGAAGAATATCCATTTGTCAAATTCTTGGATTTCTAATCATTTCCTTCATTTTTAGTGTTATTGAATTGCTTAGTGGTGTAGGGTATCTTGTTGTTTTTCATACTTTAGGCGATATTTAATTTTGGTTAGTTTCTTTTATTTTAGTATGTTAGTTTAGTTAAATATACCTTTTATCTTAATTGAAGTTGGGGTATTGCAGGTTGAATGCATACAAGAAGCACAAAAGCACCAAGACAGGCACCAGCGCCTAAGCGCCCCAAGCCAGGCCACACCAAGCGCCTAGGCGCCTAACGTCAATAGCCAAAACATGCCCCAAGCGCCAAAGTGTTCCTTCCTAGGCCAAACCAAGTGCCTAGGCGCTCCAAGCGTTCAACAGATTCTGCTACCAACCGCCTAGGAAGTCAAACCTATGCAATGTTAAGCGCCTAGGCGCTCATGCTGTAACTTAAAAAAAAAAAAAAAAAAGCCCTAATCGGGCAATACTCCTCCAAACCCAAAATAAACACACTCTTGCTCTCATACTCCAACTCAAACTCACTCAAATCACATCCCTCCTCTAATCTAGCCCTCGATAATCATCTTCTTCTTGTATAAGCATAACCAAACACTTAAACTCCTACTCAATCTCCTACCAATTAGACTCCATCTGGGCAACCTTCATCACCAATTCGGGCACCAATTGTCATTCAAAACACATCTATTCGAAGTAAGTGTTCAAAACTCAAACAAATTGCTCTTGCAACTTTGATTGGAACATCATATCTGGCTATAACTAAGAAAGTGTGCAAGATTTTATTGCAAATTATTTTGAATTGCTTGGATAATAGCTAAGTTAGTACTTTGAAGTTAGATTCTTTAATTGTGTTGGCTCAAGTGGGTTTGGGTACTCTTAATTGTTACTTGTATTGCATTGGAAGGATAGTGTGCTTAGTAATTGACAAATTTGGTGAAAATTAAGTTTGGGGGAGTGCTTAACAATAGTGTTCAAAAATTTTGCTCACCAAGTGTTCGATAATTTGTCACAAAGAGGATTTGCCCATACTAAGCCACTGAACATCATTTGTTGGGCAAGAAATTAACACGCAAGACTTATGGTTCCTAAAAGGCATAGAGGAGAGACTTCGAGCACTTCGACAAAGTTTGACAAAAAAGAGATTTACAAGTGCTAGTGCGTCCGAAAGATATTACAATGTGCTTTCTAATAAAATGCTAATTCCTGAGCGTGGATTATTGCCAGAGGCAGAAGATGGGGAGTTACTATAAATGATTGGAAGTAGAAGATGGGTGAACTTTACATCCCAACCGGATTCATCGGTCATTAAAATTGTTAAGGAATTCTACGCCAATGCAAAAGATGTTGTTGGTAGCATGATTTGGGTTCGTAAAAAATCAGTGGAGGTCATTTTTAGGACAATAAATGCTTACTACGGCTTGAACATAATACCCAATACTGGCTACATACAATATTTAGAGCACGAGCTAGACTACAGTGAGATCATTCAAGCTTTGTGTGTACTTGGAACAAAATGGAAATTAACAGATCAATAAGAAGCTGTTTTGTTCCCTGCATCCGCACTAAGTAGTTACGGGAAAGCATGACATGCCTTTATTTGTGCTAAGTTGATGCCGTGTAGGCATATGAGTGATGTTATAAATCAACGGGCAGCGTTGCTTTTCTGCATTGCACAAGGAAAATCTATAGATGTGGGTCATGTTATACATGATTCAATTGACAGAGCAATTCAAGGAGGGACCTCAGGTGGACTACCTCACCCATCTTTGATCACGGGACTATATCAACAAGCTGGAGTAAAATGGGATGCCGAAGAAGTTAGAAAACCTCCTTTAGCCGCCATTGACCACTCGCTTATTAAGAAGTACAAGGTATGGGTTAGGGGTACACCACATCCAAGAGGGTTAGGTTTCATTATTGTGCCTCCAGAGCCTGCTGACGAGCCTAATCAACAATCAAATGATAATCCTACTGCTGCAACTAGGAGTTATGGGCCACCACCGAATTTTTTTAAGGATATTCGTCGAGAATTAAGAAATCAAACTAGAAGGATTGACATGGTGGCTACTCAAGTTCAGCATGGTTTGGGCCGGGTGGAAAGAAATTAGGATAGCCTGACTCAGCGACAAACAGAGATGTATCAGAACTGTAGTGCAATATTCCTTGAGATGTTTGACCGTATGAATCTGGCATGCGCTCCCTACTAATTTCCCCCCTTTCCTGCGTACCCCCCGACTAATGTACCCCCTGAGGATGAGGTTGATGAAGAAGAAGAGGAGGATACCGACGAGGAATAAGGCTTCGATCTTTCAGGGAAGTCCTTGATGCCTAATTTTTTATATTTTTGTTGTTGTTATATACAATGAGGACATTGCATATGTTAAGTTTAGGGGTGTCATTCTTCCAGTTCCAGTTACATTCATTTAGTATAACTTATTCATTTCCAGTTCTAGTTGCTTTCATTTAGTATTCATTTTGTAGTTTTTCATGTAGTTTTCATTCTAATTTCTTAAAAAAAAAGAAAAAAAAAGAAAAAGAAAAATTCAAGTAGTTGCATGTTTCTAGCTGTTAGATAGTTTAAGTCTGTTTTGGCCAATAATGATATTGGAACTGAGTAGACAAGTATAGTATTGACTGTTAAGACTTTGATGTGATTTCTTGTCATGATTTGAACCTTTACCTGTTTAAAACTGATATAATAAGGATAGCACAGTAAAAATAACTGTGTTGACTGATTGAGTCTAAATTGACACATAATGGACTTATTGAGGATAATACTTGTTTGAATGAATGAAAGACATGAATAGGCGGAGATGACTGAATTTAGACAAAAACTTAAGTTTAGGGGAAAATTTTGGGATATATAAGCTTCAAAAAGAAAAAAATGATGAAAAAGATACCGTGGCTAGTCTGGTTTCGGGGCCTTTGTTACTTGAGCAAGTACGCCCAAGGGGATTATCTCTACACCTAGCGCCCTAAGGTCTTTATGGTCTGGGAGTCGTTGGTTGAAAGCTCGCTAATGGGTAGCACTGTTAGCCTAATGGAATGAGACATTGCACAGTCATGGTTAAAAATAATAATAATAATAAAAAAGCCCCCATAATGATAAGTAAAGCATAAGTATCCCGAATTAGACTCTTGAATTTGGTGGATGTTTGACTTTAGTTGGATCTAGCTTGTTCGTGAATTTTGTGAGTTTACACTGTATGATGCCTTTAAAGAGATCTATTATGTGTTGTATTTAGCATTATATTATTTAGTATTGTTGTTGAGCACACACACACTATATCAGTAATAACAGGGTAAGATTTAATGATTGACTAGAAAATTATTGATCTATCTTGGTATGATGTACTAGCATATTTATTGTGATTTCTTTGAGGCTTGAGGAATAGATTTTGTTCTATTTGACTGCTGGAATTTTAGGCATGTAGATAGTTGCATTTGCATTGCATATTTAATTATTGCATTATGTTTTGTTGCTTGGGGACAAACAATTGGTTAAGTTTGGAGGTATTTGATGAGCAGGTTTTATACCTATGAATTCAATATTATTAAACGTAATTATTGCTATCTTTAATTATTTTTAGTATCTTTTTATGTGTTTTGTGTTTATTTCTTATTGGTTGGAGCTGGAGGGATAAATTGGTTATTTGGAAAAAGAAAAATGTCAAAATTCATTAAAATTAGAGTTAAGTGGCATTTTTGTAATTACGCGGTCCTGGTCAAGCGCCTAGGCGCTTGGAAATGACCTAGGTTGAGCGCTTAGGCGCTCATGTGCAGCTGAAGAAGGATTTTTCTACTGCTAAATGGGTTTTTGAAGCCAAAAAGGAATCTAAAAGAGGGTGGAGACCAATACAAATAGGAGAAGACTTTAGAAAAGACGTATCACTTAATTTTTCAAGAGATTTGCAGAGAGGACAACGAAGAAAACATGAAGGAGAATTGCAAGGGCTGAAGATCAAAGAGAGAGTATTGGAGCAAATTCAGAGTTTTTTCTTCTCTTCTCTAGTTTTATCTTTTGTAATTATCTGTGATGTTTGGATTATTAATTTGGATGATGTTTTTCTATATTATTATTATGAACTAAATTTTCATTAAGATTGCAATAGAACTTGGTATGTAGTTTAAATTGAACCTTCCCGTTGAATGAAAGTTGGTTTTTATTGAATTATTTATTATATCTTTTGCTTATTGATTAATTTTTTGGCCAACAATTACTGTGATAATCTATATAAAATTGGAAGATGGAGTATGGATTGAGATCTGGATATGGTAACATCTGTTCATATAATCTGATTAGGGTTAATATGATTAGCATGTAGGATAGGAATATACCTATGTGTCTTTTGTATTCATTGAAAGAATTTGTGCGTAAAACCGTAATTAACTTGATTCACATAGGAATATAGTGAGTTGATTAACTGGGGTGTTCCTTGTAATTTTGCATCTTAAAGATCAGATTTAGGAGGATTTGTTCACGTGTCTTTGGAAGAAGCGCGTGAATTTTATAAAGTATTCTTGGATAATGATTCATATTAATTAATTGATTTAAATGGAAAGTAAATTCGTTTAAATGAAATACTAAGGGAAGTTGTAATCTTAACCTGTTAAATCTGCAGTTATTCTTGTGAAATTCTGATTTTAATTATTAGTTTTGTTAAGTTTAATTTTCAAATCACAAATATTATTTCATAGTTTAAAATAGGATTAATTTCATTGAAATTAGTAATTGATAAATATTAGTCAATTTCCTCGTGGGAACGATATCCTTGCTTGCTGAATATTACAATTGAACGCGTATACTTGCGTGTTAAAGTGCTATTAAAAAAATTAGGCAACAGGTCGCGTTGTATCCGGGAAATGATACGGACACCAAGCTTTCTACAGTGACGATGCTCTTACACTTCAAGAATGAGCACGACTGTAGTGAGAGAGGTTTCAACGATTTGCTTACTATAGTTGGATAGTTCTTACCCAAGGATCATACTTTTCCTACGAATTATTACGAAGTGAAGAAGATGATCAAGGGGTTAAATATGGGGTATCAAAAAATTGATGCTTTTGAGCAAGATTGCATGTTATACTATGGGGAGGACAGAGATAAGGGACAATGTGATATATGCAGCTTACCGAGCTAAAAGTTGACAAAACGTGGGGGGAAGGAGAAATATGTTCCCAGAAAGATCTTACGGTACTTTCTTCTTGTGCCGAGGCTTCAGCGGCTATTCATGTCGTCTCATACGGCTCAACATATGAGTTGGCATCGAATAAGGGATGTCGTGCCTGGTCAGCTGACTCACCCAGCGGATGGAGATGAATGGAATAGATTTGATGTAAATTATCCTGAGTTTGCGAAAGAAATTAGGAATGTTAGGCTTGGCATGGCTACTGATGGCTTTTGCCCTTTTACTAATTTTAGCCAGCCGTACTCAGTTTGGCCAGTCATTATGGTCGCTTATAATCTTCCACCGTCAATGTGCATGAGGGATCCATATTTATTCTTGATTTTACTCATTTCGAGGGATAAAAGTCCTACAAAAGACATTAACGTGTACCTTCGACCGTTAGTGGATGAATTAAAGATATTGTGGGAGACAGGGGTCCAGACGTATAATAAATTGATATGCTAGAATTTTGTGATGAAGGCAGCCCTGTTGTAGACTATCACTGACTTTCCGGCTCTTGGGATGGTTAGTGGTTAGTCAACTCATGGGAAGCTGTCCTGTCCAATATGTTTGGGGGATGTGCAAGGCAACCAGTTGCTGCATGGGCGAAAATGTAGTTTCTTTGGAACTGCTCGTAGATTCTTACCTCTTTATCATAATTACAGAAAGATGTCTGAACAGTTCAATAGAAAGACAGAGAAGAAGGGGGTTGTTGGTCGACAGTCGGGTAGTGAGATCTTGGGCTAGTTGAACCAACTTGATTTTCTTTTGTCGGGGAAGGAACACAGTAAATTGAGAGCAGCCGGGTATGGGAAGACTCATAATTGGACACACTTGCCCATATGATTTGAGTTACCGTATTGGGGCACACTTTCAGTTCGTCATTGTATAGATGTCATGCATACCGAAAAGAATATTTTTGAGAACTTTTTTTACATCGTGTTAGATGAGAGTGGTAAAACCAATGACAATGCTCGAAAAAATTTGGAGGCATTAAACATTAGGCAAGAATTGTGGCTTTGCCCTAACACTACGAAACCTAAAGCTCCATTTTATCTTACTAAGCAACAAGTTGAAGACGTATGTAAGTGGGTTAGTGGGTTGAAGCTCCCAAAGGGATATACGTCGAACATAACACGTTGTTGTAAGGTTGAATAATTAAAAATTTCTGGATTCAAGAGTCACGATTGTCATGTATTCATGCAGAAGTTGATCCCAATTGCATTTCGTGAGATGTTACCCAGAAAAGTTGTAGATACATTGACCGAACTTTAAAATTTCTTTCGAGATCTTTGCTCAACTGTAATTAAGTACAGTGATGTCGAGCAGATGGAGAACAATATTGTGCTTACCATTTGCAAGCTCGAAATGATCTTCCCTCCAGGATTCTTTGACTCGATTGAACATCTGCCTATTTATCTACCTTATGAACTCAAACTTGGAGGACTGGTGCAATATCGGTGGATGTATCCTTTTGAGAGGTAATATAAACTTCTTATTGCTTTATGTTGCTCATATTAATAATACTCATATTTGTCAGAATATTTATCTTAGGTATATGCGTCGATTAAAATAAACGGTCAAGAACAAAGCTCGTGTAGAGGGTTCTATTACTGAACGCTATATGGAGGAAGAGCTTGTCAACTTCTGCTCATTGTATTTTGACGATGTTGTCTCAACGAAGCACAACCGTTTAGGAAGGAGTGAGGTTGTTGGTCCAATGTCTCATGCTGATGATGAGTTAGCTGTATTCATATATCCTGCTAAGCCATTTGGCCATGAGACGCTGACTTACGTAAGCGACAAAGAGTTGAAGATTGTATCTACATACATGCTTCTAAATATGCCCAAAGTATCATCATACATCACATAAGTCTCAGCTTATTTGCGGTATTTAGTGCAATTTATAAGTGTAGTCATCTATATATGTTAAAGACATTTTACTATTATCACAGTTCATTTAAAGAGGAAGCGTATGCTTCTAACCCATCTTTTACTATAACAGAGTTGGAAACATTCACTAATGCTTATTTCCAATAGTGGTTTAAGTAAAGGGTTGAAGCGGAGAACATTTCTGAGCGTTTTATAGATGTCATCTAAGGACCTTACAAAGTTGTTAGTTCTTTTCCTGGTTGGATCGTGAATGGGTACAGATTTAGAGTCGATGACTTGAATGAACTCACATCAGTCAATTTCGGTGTTGTGGTGTTAGGAAGCTGCTACCAAGATTCTGAGTCCAATTACTATAGCCGTTTACAGGATGTGGTTGTGCTCAATTATCACGGGGGTAAAAGGTAGTTACATTTAAGTGTAGCTGGTTTGATACTGAAAAGGGGGTTAAAGTTGATCGTAATAGAATCACAACTGTAGATATCAAGTCGGTGTTAAAGTCTGATGACGTGTTCGTGTTAACAAGTCAAGTGCTTAAGTGTATTACACTCCTAATTTCATAAATACTCGAAGCCCCTGGTACAAAGTAGTCATAACTAAAACATGTTCATTTAATGTTGATAACATGTTTAGTATGGATGAGGCGTTGTAAGAAGATGTTTGCAACCCTTTGGTCGTAGTGTTCCATGCTGAAGATGTGATGAGTACTGATGTCAATGACGTACCTGACGATGAGGATGTCGAGGTAAACGTACACATAAATGATTATGTAGTCGTTGAGGATGATAACGATGACGAAACTGATCTCGAAACTGAGGATGAGGAAGATATCGAATTCGAGAATGATATACACGTTGATTCTGATGGGTTTGATGACGTACGTAATTAAAAATGAGCATTCATATTAGTACATACCATATATTATTAAACCTTACATATTCATAATCTACCAATTTGGTTATTGTAGTAGGATATTCATGGCTAGACATACGGTGGAGGTCGCCGAGGTGGTGGGCGATCCGGTACTGGAGACGATAGCCATGATGAATGCTCCTCTTTAGGCGCTAGTAAGTTATCTTAACTAAGATTTAAATATATCTCAAGCTGCATTAGTTTATGTTTATTAACTCAGTTAAATATAATTATCACAGATGCACCTCGTCGATGACTCCGAGGGACGAACCTCGGTATCTTTGGTCGTCCGGCTGTAGTGCCACTTACAGTACCGGTGGATGTCGTTTCGGGATAGTAAGTGTTAATATATTGGTAATATTTTTGTCAATTATTGCAAACACAATTCACATAACACATATTGTTATATTTTTTCTGTAGTATACTAGACCCGGTGGCTAAGCACACCCTACACGCCATCTGTTTGACGCATCTCTCTAGAGGGTGCATGCGGTTCAGCCAGTATGCGTGGTACGATGCCACTTTTATGCAGACCGTCTTGCGGGAGTTCCACGTAAGTTAAGCATATTATATTAATTACTACATAGTTGTATTAGGATGACAAAATCGATTGTTCCTAATTTTAAATTTTTTTTATAGATTTATTATAGATTTGACCCGAGCATCTCTCAGTCAGTTGGCGACGATGTGATTGAACATCATGTCGCTGCGAATTACTTCGGCTGGCTGTATAAGATACGATAGAGGGTAGCCCAGACATTTGAGGACAAGCTCGGGACCACCATCAGAGATCATCAGCCCCGCATAGTCTCCGATTTAGCCTGGGAGGCTATGTGTGCATACTGGGAGGCTGATGACTTCAAGAAAAAGCCTGAGCAAGCTAAGAAGAACAATGGTCAGCTCCGGATAGTACACACCACTGGTTCTCAGTCGTTCGAGGAGGTGAAGACGGTAAGTGCGTTGTATTTAGTTATTTAGTTATCAAGTTCTCACACAAATACTTAATACCTGTTTTATGAATATTTTTATTAGGCCTTGATGAGAACCTTGGGTTGAGATCCTACTATTTTAGAGTTTTGGGATCGAGCCCAGATGCCTAAGGCCGAGCGTGCTTTGTCTCAGGTAGCTTTAGCTATACGGGTAAAACTCATCTTACTATTTAGCTTTTAGTAATATTTAATCGTAAATAAAATGATATAATTAATATACGTACACAAAATAAATTACAGGACTGATTTCAGAGGCTTCGGGACGAGCGTATAGCTGAGCTGGAGACCATTAGGAGGGGTTCTGAGCCGTTAGATTTTGCCACCCCTCTTCTCGATATTTTATTAAATCGAGATGAGGATTTGAGACTATGCGTCACGTCTTAGGATCCCCATACTAGCAGTACCAGCAGATATTAAGTGTTGGGTCTGCCGAGGATACCCGTATATACACTTCCTGGAGGTAATATTTTTTATGTTTCACAAAATTATCTGAATTTATCACATTATATAAATTATTATTAGTAATCAAATTTGTATCTTTTTATAGGCTCCAGCCGCGCCAGCGTCCGAGAGCACATGTCGGACCATCTCATACTGGCGCTGGCTTAAATGACGATATCTTCCGGCGGCTGATAGGGGCCGTATCGGATAGGTTCCGTATCGATCCGATCTTTCGGCGTCAGTAATTGCCTTCCAGTTCTCGTCTTCACCAGATTGCTCAGGATATTATAGCAGGGGCCTCCGCAGAGAGTACGGGATTATCGCGGGAGCAGTTCGACGCTTAGAGCGGCGAGGTATTCCGAATGGTGATTACCCTCTTGGAGGAGGTTTTTCGTCTGCCCCCGCCTACTCATGTATTCTTATTGTTTATGTTTTTTTCAATTAAGGCTAGCTTGTTAATTCTCTCTCTCTCTCTCTCTCACACACACACACACACACACATATATATATATATATATATATATATATATTTATTTATATATATACGGAATAATGATTTATATTTTTGATTCTATCAACAAGGTGGCGATGACGAGCAGACTGGTGATGACGAGCAGGAGGACAACACTGATTTCCATACACTAGAGCAGTATCGTTCACCTCTGCCCGATGATGATACTTTTACTAGTTTATAGTTCATTTGTATTCATATTATTGTAGAACATTTGTATATATTGTAGTGTCTAATTGCGTCTGTATAAGTATTGTAAATTATATTATTTGTCATTTCTGGAACATTAGCTTATATTTGTAATTGTTAGCTCAGTAGTGTTGATGATAATCAGTTAATAGATTACGTTTTGCTGGATGTGTTGCTATCGTTTTTAGCACTATATTGAATATTTAAATGTGAAATACATGTTTATATTATTGTGTATTGGGTTGTGACATGTTACATGTACATAAATGGGTTTAAACACCTGGAAACTCAACTTTTCAAATCTGCATTTAAAAAAAATAGTTAATTTTGACGGAATAAGGTATTTCCAACGGAATTTTCGCTAGATTTAATAATTAGTCATTTTTTTAATAAATAACAATATATTTTAATTTTCAGTCGAAAATAGGTTACTTCCGAGGGAATATGTCCGTCGAAAATAAGGTATCTCCGACGAAAATTTCATCAGAGTTAATAATTAGCCCTTTTTCATAAATCTCGGTTTATTTTAATTTTCAGTCGGAATTAGGTTAATTCCGAGGGAATCTTTCCGTCGGACATAACAAATATTATACTCGACGGAAAGTTTCGTCCTATTTATTCAGTCGTAGATAGCTTATTTTCGACGAAATTCCGTCGGAGATAAATTCGTCGAAGATAAGATAGGTATGACGGAATTTGTAAC
The DNA here is from genome assembly GCA_016801055.1 of Panax notoginseng. NCBI lineage: Eukaryota > Viridiplantae > Streptophyta > Magnoliopsida > Apiales > Araliaceae > Panax > Panax notoginseng. The sequence continues at coordinate 155,735,349 of CM029015.1, read as the reverse complement.
GAATGTTATCTTCGACGCGTATATATACGACCGAATTTTCGACGGAATATTCCGTCGAAAATAACCTATTCTCGACTAAATAGGTGTATTTTCGAGGGAAAATTCTGTCGAAAATAAGGTTTATTCTTGTAGTGAATCCTTAATATTTAATAGTATGTGTAGAGTATGTTCGGGTATAATAAAGTATACGTGGAGATAGGTGAATGATCAACAAAGGATCTACTACTTCAAGTAAAAGGAGAGAATATCTTATGCGATTCGATGAATGACAACTCAAAAATCCTTAACCAAGGTGCAATGGAAATGAGAAAGGTATTTCTAATTTACATTATTTAGAGTTGGGCATTTTGAATCGAAATGTATATGATTAAATAAATAAGACTTGTTAGTAGTTTCATATATTATATTTAATCGGGACATTGTACGGTAGAAGGATTAAATTGTATGGTAATTATTCACGAAATAGGTTCTTTGTATTCTTTGTGATAATATTTGTGATTAACGTTGAATTCATATTATCCGGATAGTCATGAAACATTATTTATAAGGTGTCATTCATGATGTAGAATAAATATTATTTATTTATATTTGAATTAAAGGAGTTTAATTCATTATAAATAATATTAGAATTGTTCTAATTTATTTATTCTACTACTCGCTTAATATTGAACCTAGAGGGTCATGTCACAAAAGGGATAAATGTGATTTTAGAAGTGATTGACTTAATAAAAATAAATTAAGTATATTTAATTTATTAGGAGAATAAATTAAATAGCTAAAGATTTATAATTAAATATTCGGTGAAATGCTACTATTATAAATTAATAAGATTAGGCATCATCATCTAATAATAATAATAATAATAATAATAATAATAATAATAATAATAATTATTATTATTATTATTATTATTATTATTATTATTATTAAATTGACTAAATAATAATAATATAGTATTTGGAGAAATATTAATATTTATAATTAAGTATTTGAAGAAATACTAGATTATTAATTAATAAGAGGAGTCTTATTATTATTATAATTTTATTTAGTTCCTAATTAGATTTGGAATTAAATTAAAACCCAATTCCTTAAGGGTTAAGGATTAGTGTTAGTCTTTAAATAAGAGGAGTCTTATTGTGGGAAAGACTAATGCAACTTTTGCAACTTGTATCTCCATTGCAAACATTCTTGAAACCTATGTTGTCAGTACAGAGAGAATTAGGGTTAGCTACCCAAGATCTAGTAGAATCTATAATCACATCTTCAATTTGTTCCTCTTGGTGGATACTTCTTGGGCGTTGCATACTGTTATGACGAACGTGTGATCCGTGGATTGGAGAGATTGTGAAGGATCAAGGATTTGAATTTGGAGTCTTCATAGAAGGTTACACGTTTCAAAGGTATATCTTTATCCTTCCTCAATTAATGAGTTTACATAAGGCTACACAATGGATTTTTGAAAATTTTTAAATTGCTATTTTGCATGCTTTTGCTGCCATTTCAATTCGATTGTATGCTTTGATTTTTTTAGCAATCCTACAATGGTATCATAGCCACCTTATGCAAATCATTAATTGTTATTGATTCAATATATGTGTTGATATGGGTTTAGAACTAATATTCTGGGCAAAAGAACTAACTGCTAGATTCTGCTACGCGGCACGGCCGCGCCGCTCCAAGGCTTTCTTAGAGCACGGCCATGCCTGCTCTCAGAATTCAAATCTGGAGGTGTAGCGCGGTCGCGCCGTTTCCCAATACAAATTGGGCACGGCCGCGCAGGTCCCCAAATTTTGAATTTTTTTATTGTTCTTAATTATTTCAATTAAAATAAAAGGTTAATTTTTGAATTGAAATAAGATTAAAATAAAGGTGTTTATTTTAACTGGAATTGGATTCCATGTTATTAAAAATAAAAGTTTTACTTTAACTTAGATTTGGAGTCCACATTAACTAGAATAAAGGAGTTTATTCAGATATGGAGTAGGATTCCATGTTATATAAAATAAATACTTTATTTTGATAAGGAATATGATTCCACATATTTTATTTTTCTAGCAATTTTAAAGTTAAAATAAAGGAGTTTTCTTGAAATTAAATTCCATGTTATTTAAAATAAAGGAGTTTATTTTGATTTGAAATTTGATTAAAATAAAGAGGTTTATTTTTATTCAAAAATAGATAAACTAAAATAACGTTTATATAGTTTTTGATTAAAATAAAGGAGTTTGTTTTTGTTTCAAAAATTGGATTTCTAGCAAAAAATTTATTGCCCATTAAATGATATCAACATATATACTGAATATTTTTTTTATTGATTCATATGTATATGTATGATAATAATGGGAATGATTATGAACCTTTGAATAATGTGACTGGATTTAATTTTAATGGATGCTTGAATCAATGTGATTTTTTATAAATGGGGTCTGTGTACCTAACCTCTCTCATTTTCTGATGTAAATTCTATCTCCCTCCTATATACCTCCCATTGACTGCTGATCAAGGTTTTTGTTTTATAAAAAATAGATTGTAATAGGATTATATTAAATTGTTCGAGAAATTGGAGACGACAAGAAGAAGCGTTGAAGACCCATTTGTAATGAAACACGTATTGAATGTAAGTTATATTCAACGTTTTATTCTTGCACCCTAGGTTTGATCTTTTTTTTCATGGTGGCTCTAATGCACTAAATTAGAATTAATTTCATAATCATCCCAGGTAGAATATAGTATTCTACAATTGCATGTCAATTATGTAGTAAATATATTATTATACATGTTGATGTATATTTAATATAACACGTATTTTTATATATATTTTCATGTGTGCTAAATAAGATGAGACTAATCAATAACAAAACTCTCAAAAGATAATATATTAAGTTGTAACATTTATAAATATTTGGAATATATAAACGTCGTCTTCTAGCATGGTAAAGCGGTAGAGTATTAGTATTTATTGTAATACCCCGAATTTTATGAAATGAAAGTATTCAATTTTATATAATTATTATTTTACTTAGTAAATGGTTAAATTAATAAAAGGTTAAAGTTAAGGGTGATATGTGATAATTTTACAAAGTAAGCAAGTTGATATAAAATATTAGTTATGTTGGGGAATATTCGTTTGGTCGGAAAATATTCTTTTGTCGGGGAATATTCGTACGACGATACAATCATTGGTGGACACCACAAGGAAATAACTGTCAAATATAGAAAGTGACAGAAATAACCTTTTTATAAAAATAACGACAAAACTTTACCGTTAACTTTTGAAATACCGATGATAAACTAACAGTAATACGCGTTGTTGCACAGTAGCGCACAGTATTGCACAATATATTTGATTATTGATGCTTACGTAAGAAGTCACTTAATTTTATTTAATAATTATGACAGTAGTTGTTGCATAGTATCTCATATTATTGATTCTATTATTGTCATAATATCATCTGCACAATAATTTATATTATTAAATCAATAATTTAGACGACATAATTATTCATATTATTATTTGCATTATTGACAATGTCTAGAAAGTTTTGTCAAGGAAAGGGATTTAGTTATTTAATTGCGCGCTAGTAAGGAGAAATGCTTATCGGAAAGCCCCCACTTTCCTAGGAATGATCTGGTTGTCAATATTGTGAGTTATAATATTAATGATGAATAATTGTTAAAAGATTAAAAATGTATTTATTGAAGATAAATGATTTGTGATAAATATTTATTCAATTTGTGATATAAATAGAGGGGTTTTTCATGAGGCGTTTGTTGTAAGTTTGAATGATTATTCCATGGGGAGATGTACTAATTTTCGGACCGTCGGTTTGTGGTTCTAAGAGTAAATCAATATGGATCGACGGTTATGTTTTTAATAGTAAATTAATATGGACCGTTCGTTTTAATAGTAAATTAATCTGGACCGTCCGTGAATCAGTTACTATTTAGTCCATTCTCCAATAAATAAAAGCTTATTTCTTCTTTCATTCTCACCAATTCACTAAGACTCACAAGAGAAACTATAGATAGAGAAATTATAGAGAGAAAGAAGAAGAGTATTTTTCTACTTCACTATTGTAGTATCCAATAAGGGATGTTATTTTTCATATAGTAAGGAGTGTTATTTCTTTTGTATTCGTAAGGAATGTTATTTTTGGTATAGTAAGGGATGTTATTTTTTGTATAGTAAGGTATGTTATTTTTCGTATAGTAAGGGATGTTATTTTTTTCGTATAGTAAGGGATGTTATTTTTTGTATAGTAAGGGATGTTATTTTTCGTATAGTAAGGGGTGTTATTTATTTTGTATTCGTAAGGGATGTTATTTTTCGTATGGTAAGTGATATTACTTTTCGTATTCGTAAGGGGTATTATTTCTTTCGTATTCATTCTTTTTTAATCTGCGGGAGTAACCTGTCTACGCAGATTACCGCATGCATGGTGAATGACCCTTTGTATTCATTCTTTATTAATCTATGAGAGTAACCTATCTACGTTGTGAAAGCCCCAAATTCGGGTCCGAAATCACCGCAGATCCGGTACAATCATTCTATCACTATTGTGGAAGATATAAACATAATTGTTTATACAATAAATTTTACATACTATTTCCCCAAAGTCGAGTAACCTTAACTTGTACACAGATCATAACCTGTCTAACATATAACGTTATTATCATATTGTACTATTACAATTATCTGCACATATTATCCCAAGCTGAACTTGGCTTTGTCTTTTCCTGTATCCGACATATTCATTTTAATCTGCAATATTAATCATGATACAGTAAGGGTGAGCAATAAGTTTGCCTAGCAAGTTTAAGTTCAATAAATTAAGGATATATCATGATTGAAAGAATTGAACAAAAGCTGGCTACAGCTCTATAATATAATTGCGAACTAGCATGAACAAAGTTTACATAGCTGAACGAACATTGAACATGAATATATATATATATATATATATATATATATATATATATATATATATATATATATATATATATATATATATAGCTGGACCGAATGGTAATGAAGGTGATCAGCCTTTCATACCTGATGAATACATGCAGTATGCACAGAGTGCGATTTAATAATTCTTAGACATGGCAATCAGAAATGATTAACCACAAGTTATATTTGAATAAACAACTCAAAGTTGAGTTAAGAAAAACTTGCATGTTCCGATGTTTACCGTTACACATTTTATTTAGCTTTGTCTGAAGACCTAATATTAAATAATATCGATATACAAATTAGAATAATATCATCACAATATTTAAAATAACCTAAACACATAACACATAACTCTATCAGTCTATACAGCACATAAGACCTAGTATCAAGTCAAATAATTTCAGTATGAGTTGAATTGAGTATTCTGACATCCCGACGGCCTAGTCGGACAAACATCGAGTTTAAGTTCAATTAAACTCTGCCTAAACACTTAACAATTATCTTAGATAATTTTATTATCAATCAAAATAATTTTTCATAAGCTCGTAATAATTTTCAAATAATTACTATCATTTATCATGATTTTTCAATCATGATATCGTATTTAAATGATTTAAATACATCTTAATTCCATTATCATTAATATTTATTTAATACTAAATATTAATAAAAATCATAACATAATATTATAATGTATTTATAATATATCAAGTATTTTTTAATACCTTAAAATCATATTTATATGATTTTTAAACAATTAAATTCATTATCCGATAATTGCCATTAATATTAAAATATTAATATTTTCATAAAAAAAATATCAAAAGTTATATTTTAAAACTTTAAATATTTTTATAACACTTAAATTATTTTTATATGATTTTTAAATCATTAATTCTATTTTTCCATAATTTATTTAAAATATTTATTAAATAAATTAATTATCATTAATATTAATTCCTCACAAAGTATTAAATGTCACTAAAAATAACTAAAAATATTTTCATATACCATAATATAATTTTTCATGCATTAAAATTATTTTTAGATAATTTATTTAATATTATAATTAAATAAATTAAATACCATTATTATTCTAAAAATATTAAATATTTATGAAATATATTCAGAATAATTAAAAACCCATTTTTGGACTTTAAAATAATTTTTAGGAATTTAATTTGAATTTTTAATAATTAAAAACTATTTTTATCTATTTATTAAATAAAAATAAATAATTTATTAAGAAACTGTCGCTAAAGAGTGCCTATAGCGACATAACTGTTGCTATATGTGTTCTTCATGTTTTTGAGCCTAAACCCAGACATTCATAGGCAGTTACAGGGTGCTATGTTTGACCAAGGCTAGATCTTTGGTCGTTACGATTTCTAGCTTGCTAGGGAATTAATGTTGTAGTATTAATGTCACATTACAACCCCAAACAACTTCCATGGCCAACACATAACAGATCTATGAGATCTAACCCCAAACATCTTCCGTGTTCTTGAGTTTATGGGTTGCCTAGAAACTCAAGTAGTAGCAAGGATGCTACTTTGAAGCTTCATAATTTGCAGTCTGGGTTTAATTAATGAGATCTAATGGTTCCTACATGTAGTCCTAAAGTCAGAGTACAATGTTATAACAATCGATCATCACAACAATAACGAATCTGAGAGAAATGGACCGGTCAAAGTGGTGGTCCGGAACTGCATTTGAAGATTTCTAGGTTACCCAGAAACTTCATCCGGCAGTTTCGTCAACACAACTTTGACCACTGATTCCTTTGATTCTGTGAAGGATCTAAAGATTATAGAGGCATGGATCGATAGTCTATATATTAGTATACTCAAATCCAACACTAACATGCCATAAAAACTTAAACACAACAAGATCCATGGCCTGCAAAAACACTGTCAGAAATTTTTGGGCAATCTGGGTTACCCAAAAATGAATTTCGTGCTCCGTCAACGCAGTTTGACTGCTTATAACTTTCGATCTACACATGATCTGACCCTGTTTCCAGTTCCAGCTCAAAGCCTACGTGGCATACTACACATCCAAAACATAAAACACACTAAACATCTAACATAGAAGAATCTAGAGGCCCTGACATTAGGCTATCAGGCCTTATTTTTTCCAATTTTCCATATTTAAGAAATCTTCAATTTCGAGCACTTTGATGTTATGGATCTGGGATTTAACAACCCAGATCACTAAATGACACCTTAATACATAACTTTAAACAATAAACAACAACATCTAACATCAGATCATAAGATTACTAGGTTTAAGGTTTTTATACCTTTCTAATGCTTGATTTTGATTTTGATCCATGTGATCTGATCTTGGAAAGTTATGAACTGAGCATGGCTTTACACCTAACCCTCTTTCACTCCAACTCTCGAAATTTTAGAGAGAGACAAGTCTTGGACAAGTTAGCAAGTAAAGTAAGTGGTTTTCTCGCTTTAAATCTATATATATGATATGATACAATGTATGTGGCTGATCCAAGGGACACGATGGCTGTTATTTGACACATGGCTAGGGCTAGGGTGGTTCACCAACTCAAGATCATGGCAAGATTTACAAGTTACCTACTAAATAATGCATAAAGGGTACTTTAGTCATTTTGATTTTAATTTTAATGGCATACTTGTCAATTGTCCAAACCCTTAGGGTTTAGGGTTTAACCCTTAAGGTTTTGGGTTTAACCCTTAAGGTTTTTGCAAATTAAATTTCTAGAATTTCTAATTTAGGTTTTCAAAATAGGAAAAAAAAAATTAAATTTCTAAATTATAATTAGGATTCTCTAATTATACTAAGATTTCCTAATTATAATTCAAGCTTTCTAATTAGGACTAATATTTCCTAATTAAAATTTGCTAAATTAGCAATTAGGTTCATAATTGTACATTAGGGTTTATAAATAGAAATATAATCTTTCTAATTTTGAAATTAGGTTTCCTAATTACTTATTACTTGAATATTAGGATTAATGTTTCCTAATTATCATTAAAATTATTAAACTAACAATTAGGTTTTCCCTAATGATAAATTAGGGTTTCTAACCCAAAAATTAGGGTTTTCTACATCAATTAGGGTTATCCCTAATTAGGTCATCATTAATAACGTTTAAACTTTATACTAGCATTTGCATTCTCAAATTAGGGTTTTCAACTTCTGAATTAGGTGTTCGAATTCCCAGAACTGAAATTAGGATTTCTAGAACCGATTTAGGGTTTCTCATAAATCGTAAGAATTTTCAAACTGAACGTCGAAGTTCTTAATATAATAATAAGGTTTGCCACTAATATAGGATATCTGGTCACCCTTGACCCTTAACCACCTATTGTACACATATAATACCATATACACATAACATATACACGTAAACCCTTAATCCTGAATAATTCACCACAAAAATTTTAAATTCACAAAATTCCTTTTCGAAAATCTCAAATTCATTCACTTATTTTCTGTCTAGGTTTATTGTTTAACCTTAATTCAATATTATAACATTTTTTTATAAATATCCAAATTCTCGGGTTGTCACATACGCGTATTATCGCATGCATGGTGAATGACCATTCGTATTCATTCTTCATTAATTTACGGGAGTAACCTGTCTTCGCGGATTACCGCATGGCAGGTGAAAATCTATTTACAGTTTTATATATTCTTTTCTACTCGTATGAGATATCATATCTTTTGTACTCGTCAAGTAATATCGTTTTCTTTCATATTATTCATTTATGGGTACTTTGCATGGCGAGATACTATTCATTTGGTGCTATTCACTCGGATACTATTTATTCGGGGCACTTTACATGATGGGGTACTATTCATTCGGTACCATTCACTCATGGTACTATTCATGGGGTACTATTCACTCGGGGTACTATTCATGATAAAATTGGTTTCTTTTCTGACCAAATTATCTTTGTTATATGAATCTTATTCTTAAATTTGAATCCACATTTTGATCATCATGTTGACCATTTGGACATTCTTGAACTCTGGATAAATTGAATTATAAATCTCTAATATTTATCATTGATCTCACTTGACTGATTCTTTATAGCATTGTCATCATTCTCATAATTATATTGTGTTGAAAGTCATCTTTGGCCCGTAGTGCAAAGATGGACTGTTGATTATTGGTTTTATAGTTGTATGTCTTTGGCCTGTTGTGCAAAGAAGAATTATTGATTGATATCTTTGGACGTAGTTCAAAGATGAACTGTTGATTGATAGCTTTGGCACGTAGTTTAAAGATAGACTATTGTTTGGCAGGATCATGATCATTGGTTTTATAATTGAATGTCTTTAGTAGTAGGGCACTTACAGACAATTGATTGATATGATCATGACCATTGGTTTTGTAGTTGAATATCTTTGGCCTGTAGTGCAAAGATAGACGATTAATTGGTATGATCATTGTTATTATATTTGAATGCCTTTAGCCTTTGGGGCAATGATATTGAGTGAAAGTTTTATTAAGACTTTGTGGCAAAGAAAAATTGTTGATTTACATTATTATAAACATGAATTGTGAATTTAACTATAATTTGTGGTGGTTCATGTGAAGACATGTGATGAAAGTGTTCTTTGTCTTGGGTATAACAAAGAACTGTTGATGGGTATTACAGGGATGAAATATTAATTTTGGACTTTTAATTTGGAGGAGAAAGTAAACATTATGTTCTACTTGACTCTTCTAATGGATTGCTGTTTTCGCTGCAGTTGTTGATCTAAAACTTGTTGTCTATTGTATTCTATCAGATTTTTCCTTGTTTAGGACTGAGGATAATTTGTTTTATATTATCTTAGTCATAATATTCTTTACTGGGCTAGTTAAGCTCACCCTTTTGCTTCACAATGCCTTTCAGGTAGTAAAAGTGTAGCTGGGTCGAGCGGGGATAACAGGGGAATAGAGTGATGGTCTGTGAGTTTTGAAGTTTCTCAATACATTATAAAACAACATGAAAACATATAATTGTATTGAGGGCTTAAGATGTGTGTGTCGTATTTTATACGTCACTTAATAATTGATTTTGGTGAACAACAATTGGGTGATGAGAACCCGAATGTGAAAGCATAAAAAATACACACCATTGGAATGAACATGGTAGTAATCTTCTCATTTTTCTTTGGGGTCTATTGGGTCAACCAAGGGTAATGCTCAAGTCCTATGATATCTATTATAACTTAGATGTGTGGCCTCCCATGTATGAAGGATTCCTTGAGCATTTTCCAAAGATTTTAATTCCTAAAATAGTTATCGACTGTACCTTTATGTAGAGTATCATTAACTTGGAGTGTGAGTACTGTTATTTATATTGAAACTCACAGCTTATGTGTTGTCGTATTTTGCACGACAGTTTAACAGTTGTATAAATGAAGTTTGTATTTGAATTCTGTAGTGTGCATCTGGCGACCCAAAATGGGTTGTGCGGACATATTCTGGGGGCGTCACATTTGGTATCAAAGCTTAGGGATATGATCTCTGGCAGAGATATGAAATTATAACTAGGAGGGGAGAGACGAGTAATATCCTTCGTTAGTGTGTTCTACCTAAGCTGAATTTTCTTAATAAGTTGATAAATTGTGATATGTCAATTTACCTTTATTTTGAAGCTGTATCCTGGAATGATATCTAAAATCCAATAGATGAGCAATGGAGAAATCTTGATACAGAGGAAATGTCCGAGAAGATAGAATATGAAATGAAAGCAAGGTATTCTCACCTCTTCGAACTACCAAGTACGTAAATTTCGTGGACGAAATTTCATAAGGAGGGGAGATTGTAAGACCCCGAATTTTATGAAATGAAAGTATTCAATTTTCTTATAATTATTATTCTATTTATTAAATGGTTAATTTGATAAAATGTTAAAGTTAAGGGTGATATGTGATAATTTTACAAAGTAAGCAAGTTGATATAAAATATTCGCTATGTCGGGGAATATTCGTTTAATCGGAAAATATTCTTTTGTCGGGAAATATTTGTACGACGACACAATCATTGGTGGACCCCACAACGGAATAACTGTCGGATATAGAAAGCGACAGAAATAACCTTTTTATAAAAATAACGCCAAAACTTTTTCCGTTAACTGTTGAAATATCGATGATAAAAAAATAGTAATATGCGTTGTAGCACAGTATCTCTGATTATTGATGCTTATGTAAGAAGTCACTCAGTTTCATTCAATAATTATCACAATAGTTGTTGCATAGTATGTCATATTATTGATTCCATTATTATCACAATATCATTTGCACAATATTTTATATTATTAAATCAATAATTGAGATAACACAATTATTTATATTATTATTTGCATTATTGATATAATGTCTAGAAAGTTCTGTTAAGGAAAGGGGTTTGGTTATTTAATTGCGCGCCAGTAAGGAGAAATCCTTATCGGAAAGCCCCCTCTTTCCTGAGAATGATCTGGTTATTAATATTGTGAGTTATAATATTAATGATGAATAATTGTTAAAAGATTAAAAATGTATTTATTGAAGATAAGTGATTTGTGATAAATATTTATTCAATTTGTGATATAAATAGAGGGGTTTGTCATGAGGCGTTTGTTGTAAGTTTGACTAATTATTCCACGGGGAGATGTACAAATTTTTCGAACCGTCAGTTTGTGGTTTTAATATTAAATCAATATGGATCGTCGGTTGTGGTTTTAATAGTAAATAATTATGGACCGTCTGTTTTAATAGTAAATCAATCTGGACCGTCCGTGAATCAGTTACTATTTAGCCCATTCTCCTATAAATAGAAGCTTATTTCTTATTTCATTCTCACCAATTCACTAAGACTCACAAGAGAAACTATAGAGAGAGAAACTATAGAGAGAAAGAAGAAGAGTATTTTGCTACTTCACTATCGCAGTATCCAATCTCCTACTAAGGTAAGGAATGCTATTTCTTTTGTATTTGTAAGGAATGTTATTTTTGGTATAGTAAGGGATGTTATTTTTCATATAGTAAGGAGTGTTATTTCTTTTGTATTCGTAAGGAATGTTATTTTTTGCATAGTGGGGGATGTTATTTTTCGTATAGTAAGGGATGTTATTTTTCGTATTGTAAGGGATGTTATTTTTCGTATAGTAAGGGGTGTTATTTCTTTTATATTCGTAAGTGATGTTATTTTTTGTATGGTAAGGTATATTACTTTTTGTATTCGTAAGAGGTATTATTTCTTTCATATTCATTCTTTATTAATCTGCGGGAGTAACCTGTCTACGTAGATTACCACATGCATGGTGAATGACCCTTCATATTCATTCTTTATTAATCTACGGGAGTAACCTGTCTACGCGAATTACCGCATGGCGAATGAAAATCCATTTGCAGTTTCGTAAATTCTTTTATACTCGTATGAGATATCATTTCTTTTGTACTCGTCAAGGAATATCGTTTTCTTTTGTATTCTCTATTTATGGGTACTTTGTATGACGGGGTACTATTCATTTGGTATTATTCACTCGGGTACTATTTATTCGGGGTACTTTGCCTGAAGGGGTACTATTCATTCGGGTACTATTCACTCGGGGCACTATTTATTTGGTACTATTCATTCGAGTACTATTCACAGGGTACTATTCACTTAGGTACCATTCACTCGGGATACTATTCATGGGGTACTATTCAGTCGGGGTACTATTCACGATAAAATTGGTTTCTTTTCTGACCAAATTATCTTTGATATATGAATCTTATTCTTAAATTTGAATCCACGTTTTGATCATCATGTTGACCATTTGGTAATTCTTGAACTCTGGATAAATTGAATTATAAATCTCTAATATTTATCATTAATCTCACTTGATTGATTCTTTATATCATTGTCATCATTTTCATGCTTATATTGTGTTGAAAGTCACCTTTGGCCCGTAGTGCAAAGATGGACAGTTGATTATTGGTTTTACAGTTGTATGTCTTTGGCTCGTAGTGCAAAGAAGAACTGTTGATTGATATCTTTAGTCGTACTGAAAAGATGAACTGTTGATTGATAGCTTTGGCCCGTAGTGCAAAGATGGACAGATGTATGGCATGATAATGACCACTGATGACAAATAAGTATCTTTGGTCCGTAGTGAAAAGATAGACTATTGTCTGGGAGGATCTTAACCATTGGTTTTACAGTTGAATGTCTTTTGCCGTAGTGCACTGACAAACAATTGATCGGTATGGTCATGACCATTAGTTTTGTAGTTGAATATCTTTGGCCCGTAGTGCAAAGATAGACAATTAATTGGTATGATCATTGTTATTACATTTGTATGTCTTTAGCCTTTGGGCCAAGGATATTGAGTGAAAGTTCTATTAAGACTTTTTGGCAAGGAAAAACTATTGATTTACATTATTATAAATATGAATTATGAATTTAACTATAATTTGTGGTGGTTCATGTGAAGACAGGTGATAAAAGTTCTCTTTGTCTTGGGTAAAACAAAGAACTGTTGATGGGTATTACATGGATGAAATATTAATTTTAGACTTTAAATTTGGAGGAGATAGTAGACATTATGTTCTACTTGACTCTTCTAATGGATTGATGTTTCCGCTGTAGTTGTTGATTTAAAACTTGTTGTCTATTGTATTCTATTAGATTGTTCCCTGTTGAGAACTAAGGATAATTTGCTCTATATTATCTTAGTCATAATATTCTTTACTGGGCTAGTTGAACTCACCCTTTTGCTTCACAATTCCTTTCAGGTAGTAAGAGTGTAGCTGGGTCGAGCGGGGATAACATGGGAATAGAGTGATAGTCTGTGAATTTTGAAGTTTCTCAATACATTATAAAACAGCTGTAGACACTCGAAAGTTTTTGCATTCCTGTTACTAACTCTACAGGAGGTCAATGTCGTCTTCAAGAGATAACCCTGGAAGTCAAAGCAAAAATGTCCTGGAGACAACCCTGGGATACTCAGTTTGCTATCTCAGAGACAACCCCGAGATATTCAGTCTAACCTCGAAGATAACCCCGGGATACTCAGTCTTTGCCATCTCGGAGATAACCCCAAGATAGTCAGTTCCAGTCCCGGAGATAACCCTGGGAGTTTCAGTTTCAACCTCGGAAACAACCCCGAGGAATGCAGTTCCAGTTTCGGAGATAACCCCAGAATTCTCAGTGCCATCTAGAAGAAAACCCCGAGATCTTTAGTTCCAATCCCGAAGGAAACCTCTGGAGATTTAATTCAAACCTCAGAGACAACCCCGAGACATGCAGTTGCAGTTCCTGAGATAACCCCGAAAATGCTTGTTTCAAACCCCTGCGATCAGCTTCAACACTTGGTGATAGCCCCGAGGCACTCAATTCCAAACCCAGAGATGACCCCGGGAGGACAGGCACACTTCAAAGACAACCCTGAGGACATTCAGCACTTGCAGCAACCCAATCTCAGAGATAACCCTGAGCAACGACTGCTAAATCAGCCCAGAACCGGAGATAACCCCGGTGAGGGATAAAATTATCATTTTGCCACCTCGATCCCACATTCACGCTGTCTCAACATTTCAAACTACATGCTACACTGAAGTGTCCTACAAGAATTGTAGCTCCAATCCCGAGTGACTAATACACAAGACAACACAGCGGATAGAATTTGAAGCCTGAAGACCTGGGCATGGACCCATATTCTGGACTTCGTACAACCTCTTATCACATGTCCTTGTGTATATCTCGACAACATCATTCCGTAAAAGGTCTTATACACCTCTATCGGATGCCCGGATTGAAGTTTTGAAGGTTCGAGCAGACAACACGTTGCACGAGTGCACGTACTTCGAGATGGCGTAGCCCGCGAAGCCCGGGGTGCCCGAGCAGCCACAGATACATCTGCGGCTCCCCCCTCTATAAATAGAGTGCTTGGGGAAACAATTTTCAAGAAGGAAAAGGCGAGGAAGCCCTGTCCAATTTGCTCTGTACACACTATAAATTGAGTGCTTTCTCATTTCAAACACTTGTGAGCTTATATTTGGCTACTTTTTACCAGTGGGAATCAAGTGTTCATCCATTTAAAGCTATTGAAGTCTTCTTTGGCAGTCTACTGTAAGCCTTCTTACATTATCTAAAGCTTTTTCCTCACTTCTTGCACACACTTTTATTCATGTTGAGAGTCACATATTTGTCTATGCCCAGAGCGTCGATCCGTGGTTTATTTCTTTTTTTTATATATGTAAATACTTATATATATATATATATATAAGTATTTATATATATACGTATTTATGTATATAAATAAAAGCAATAAATGCTCCAAATATTATATTTAGGCGCTTTTATTTATGTATATAAATACTTATATATATATTGTTATTATCAAACTCTATTTGATTGAGCTTGGATTTATATCCGGTGCGTTTACCACTTTTATACATATATATATCCTCGAACTCGAATTAACGAACCGAGCCTGGATCGATATATATCTAGTGCATTTACCGCTTATATATATATATATATATATATATATATATATATATATATATATATATATATATATATATATATATATATATATATTTCTGTCAGGCATAGAGTTTTTTTTAGGCCTTTTACTATTTTATTTACATTTCTGTCAGGCCTGGAGTTTACTGTAAGACCCCAGCTTATTAATGAATAAAGTCAAATTTTCTCTAAATATTATTGTGAATAATAAGGGGTTAATTTGATATAATACTTTGGTTATGGGTGAAATGTGCAAATTTTGCAAACTAAGTAAGTGGTTATAAAATATTCATTTTTGGTCGGTGAATATTCTTGTGGTCGTGAAATATTCTTTCTGTCGGGAAATATTTGTACGACGGCGCAGCCTTGTGTGGCCCCCATAACGGAAAGCGATTGGATGAAGAAAACGACAAGTATAAGTTGTTTATAATTAATGGCGTAGTTGTTACCGTTAACACTGTTGGAATACCCGGTGGTTAAAATACAGTAATATGCGTGGTTGCACAATAGCACACGGATTGCATAGTATTTTTTGAATTATTGATTCTTACGAAGGAAGGCACTACTCAATAATTGTTATAGTAGTTACTGTTCAATATTTTATTTTATTGATTCAATAATTGCTGCATTGATATTTTATATTATTGTTGTTTCAATAATTATCACTGCACACTATTTCTCATTATCAGATCAATAATTCATATTATTTGAATAATATTATTAGATAACATTATTGGCAATGTCTAGAAAGTTCTGTCTAAGGAGAGGTTTGGTCATCTAATTGCGCGCCAGTAAGAAGAAATTCTTATTGGAAAGCCCCCTCTTTCCTGGGAACGGCCTGGTTGTGAATAATTAATTATTGATTCATATGATAAGGAAATATTTATTTTATGTGGATATAAATGAGGGATATATTTTTGTGGTTAAAAATGAAGGAGTTAATGTTGAGGTCAGTATTTTTGTTGGAATGGAGGTATTAAAAATCAGGATTTTTGAGATATTTTGCTGGGGTTATAATTTTTAATCCGACCGTTGGATCGTGGTAATTTTTGGATATGTTATACATATATAAGTTGAGTATATGTACACAAATTTTGAACCGTTAAAAATGAACGTATGATTTATTATGAATTTTACGAGATGACTGGTTCAGAAATTGTTGAATTTTCGGAGTTAATCATTTTGGTAGAAAATACTAGAATTGGTGGGCCCCACTCTTGGTTGGTGAAGAAATGTGCTGAGATTTTTATTCAAATATGGTGAGTGGGAATAGTAGCAGGTAAAGCCATCAGGTTACAGGTTAAGTCTGCTTCGGCGTGCTAATATTTTTCTATAAATAGAGGGCTAAGTTAGAATTAAAAATCACACCAGAAACAAGTTTTCTGTCTTTCTCTCTCTAGATTATTGAGTGTATTTTGTAAGTATTTAGATACTTTGAGAGTTTCTATTCATCAGAGCAAGTTTCTTTCAGCCTTATACCGGTATTCCGACCAGAAGTACTGATATTTTGAGGAAAGAGATATTATTTCCTTCTTAAATGATATTATTTTCTTCAATATCATTATGCTGAAATATTGATATGAGTTTTTTTATATCAAATTTAGAACTTTTTGTGTCGGGGTTACTATTCACGTATATGACACTATTCACGTATACGACACTATTCACGAATACGGCACTATTCACCGAAAAATAAAATTTTCTCTTTTTGTCCAAGATGTCTATTATGGCTACTATCTTTGATTGTATCCATGTTTTGATCTTTATTTTTGAATTCTACTTCACAATTAATTATTATGAAGTATTATTGATCTTGGATAAACTGTTATACAAATCCCTACTATTTGTCCTTCTTTCTCACTGGATTCGTTTTCTTTAAGATATTTTTCATCATCCTCAATCCTAAATGATGATATTACTGAATATCTTTAGCATGTAGTGCAAAGATGTATGATTACCTGATGAATATCTTTGGCCTGTAGTGCAAAGATGAACAGGTGTTGAGATGAACATGACCGACTGGCAATACAAATGAATATATTTGGCCTGTAGTGCAAAGATGAATATTTGGTTAAAGATAATTATTAATTGATGTTATAGGGATAAAATATTGATGATAGACTTTTAAATCTTAGAAGATAGTAGAATTCATTCTCTACTTGACTCTTCTAATGGTTTGATGTTTCCGCTACAGTTGTTGATCTAAAACTTGTTGTCGATTATATTCTATCAGATTTTTCCCTGTTGAATACTAATGATAATTTTTTGTATATTATCTTAGTCATAATATTCTTTACTGGGCTAGTTGAGCTCACCCTTTTCCTTTTTGTTCCATTTTTCTTCTCAGGAGGTGAGAACATAGCAGGATCTAGTCGGGGTATGGAGTGATGGTTCTAGAAAGATGTTTTAGCAGTCCTCACTATTTCTGTAAAATAGTGTTTGAATAATTGTAATGAGGACTTATTTGAGTGTGGATATTGTCTAGAAGATAATATTTGTATTTAAACTCACAGTATGTGTTGTCGTATTTTGCACGACAATTGTATTATTGAAGTTGTAGTTTGTTTTTTGTACTATGTATTTGGCGACTCAGAATGGGTGTTGTATACCTATTTTGGGGGCATCACATTTACTTTGTGGTTTTTTACTACTTTATTTATATTTTGTCCCGTCTGGAGTTTACTTTGAGGCGGCTGATCGTTCATATATATATATATATATATATATATATATATATATATATATATATATATATATATATATCTACATCTTTTATATATATATAACTGTTTACAGCTTTCATACAAATTGCTACATCACGTGAGCCTAGGATTCATGTGATCACATATTCAGTCTCTAGAATCTAGATTCGGTTCCCGTGATGGACATTTTTAGCTGTACATGGCTTGTAATTTATTCTTGGTGTTCAAATTTCCTTAGACGGCTCTCATGCCCATAAGGAATTCGGCATTGCTTTTTATCTTATTTTCTCGAAGATGCTTGGCATCTCGAAAGTAAAAGTAATCAATCCGAATACATAATAAAATGGAAGTATCAAAGGCCTCAATTACTATTGAGCATAAGGGTTTGAAAAACTTCTTTTACAAAACATCACTGCTATATCTTGTTAAAATTAAACTTTTATACAAAAATTCAAACCTTTTGTATATAGGTGTAAACGAGGCATATCACTACTTCCAAATAATTGCGTATTGATCTACACACACAGAGATGTCGGGAGGTGTCTAACACCTTCCCTCTACATAATCAAGCCCCCGGAGCCTAATGAATCTTGGTTTCACAGACTATTTAAATAGTATAGCATCACTAGGTCAATGTGCAAATCTTTTCTCGGTTGAGTTGGTGTAACCATTTAAAAATACCAACTGGCGACTCTTACAGTCCAATCGTCGACATAACATGTCGGACCTTTTCACAACTTATTTTTTCAAAAATATCTCACCTAATATGAGAACACCAAAAGGCAAGAACAGAAAAGGGACAAATAAAAATCCCGACATCGACAGGAGGCGACTCCGCTGGGGACTTCCAGTAAGAGGGCTTAAGCCGTTATTACAAATTTTTCAAAACAATTATCTACTTATGTGTGGATGTTGCATTTGCATTTGAATGAATGTGTACGAATACATTTACTTATTGCACTTAGTACTTCGTGATGAATGGGTAATTTACCCATGAATTGGATATGTATATGCTTAATTTATTGTTGTTTTTGAGTATTTTAGTGTAGTTTTTATATGTTTACTTGTTATTTTGTAGATTAAGGTTAAGCAGGGGCATAAAGGGAGTCTGGGCATAGTCGAGGGAAAAATAGTAATTCAGTAGCAAGGAGCCAGCGCCAGGGCGCTCTAAGTTGTACTACCCTCAGCGTCGGGGCGCTGAGGCTTAATCTGGCACGGACTAGGCGCGTGTAATGCAGAAGTTGACTTGGATTAGGATTGGGGCAAGAAGGGAAGAGGAATATTTAAGGGGGATTTGCTGAAAAATTAGAGGCTAATCAATCATAACTGGAGACTAATCAGGAGTCAATAGAGATTTGTGGAGAAAAATTACGCTTGAAGATTGAAGCTGGAGGATTTTCTTTTAGAGTTTCTTCTTCTTATTATTTTTAATTGTATAATTCTTTCAAGATGATTTCCATGAGATTGTTGGTTTTCTTTTTCGTTATGAACTAATTTTTTTATTAAGACTACAAATTGAACCTTTTATGTCTATGAATTAATTATTTAAATTAATCCAATTATTTATATCCAGGTGAATTGTTTATCATGTTTGTGCTTATTGATTAATTATTTGACCAATAATTAATGTGTTACTCTAGACGGATTCGGAAGATGAAATTTAGGGTTGGAATTGGACATGATGACATGTATGCTTAATTATTTGTATGAGATGAATAATTAGGGTTGTGAATTGAATAGGAATATCTATTCACTGCATGTAACAATTGGAAATTAGAACTTAACGGGTTTGGTTTAATTATTTGGTATAAGAATATCGCAGGATTAATTGAATTAAATAAAAGTTATCTGTTCACTTGGGAAAGGGCTTTTAACAACTAGAATTCATGTTAACAATTTAGGTGGCGTAATAATTGGGTTAATTGGATAATTGGTCTGTAGTACATAATTGGGGATATTATAGTCTTAACCTTTATCTATTTGAATTAATCTCTAAAGTAATTTAGTTTTCTTAATTAGAAAAATAACAAATTACAGTTGTTTAAATAAAATTGAATTGGTATAGTACTAGTAGTTGAAGTTTATTGATTGGAATTCCCTATGGGTTCGACACTTAAATTTCTCACTTTATTACTTGTTGACTGTGTATACTTGCGCAATTAATTGATTGTGAAATCAACCAGCAAGTTTTTGGCGCCGTTGTCGGGGAATTCTTTATTAATATTAATTCCATATTACTTATAATCAATTAGGTTTTAGTTGAAACGTTAGTTACTTATTTTTCTTTTTGTGTTTGTAGGAATTCTTTGTAAGTGCATGCACACTAGATCAAAAGGACGAAAAGGAACTTTTTCCTTACGTAGACGAAATCGAAAGGAAGTTTCGAAAAGTACGGTTGACTAGTGAAGTTATACCCTTGGAAGAAGATTTGGCAACCCAAGAAATTCCAGTAGTCATGGCAGAGGAAGAACAAAAATCACTTAGGGATTATGCCATGCCGACAGTAACAGATATACAGTCCAGTATTTGGGGGCCGACAATTAATGCAAATAGTTTTGAGATCAAACCTAGAACGATACAGATGCTACAAAATGCAGTGCAATTTGGGGGTAGTTCGACGGATGATTCGAACGAGCGCATCTTGAGTTTCTTGGAAATTTGTGACACCTTCAAATTCAATAATGCTTAAGAAGAAACCATAAGGTTAAGGTTGTTTCCGTTTACATTGAAGGACAGAGCTCGAAGTTGGTTACACTCATTGTCGCCTGGTTCGATCACAGCTTGGGATGACTTAGCTCAAAAATTCCTACCCAAGTTTTTCCCACCAGCAAAGTCGACAGAACTACGGAACGATATTCACACTTTCACGCAGTTCGACTCCGAAATATTATATGAGGCTTGGGAAAGATTTAAGGATATGCTCTGCAATTGTCTACATCACGGAATTCCATAGTGGATGCAGGTTGGAATATTTTGTGATGGGTTGCATGCGACCACACGATTCAGTATTGATGCAGCAGCAGGTGGAGCGATTATGGCAAAGAATTTTGATGAGGCTTATCAACTGTTAGAGACGATGGCCAATAATTATTATCAGTGGCCAATGACGAGGTCTAATCCTCCGAAAACACCGGGAAAGTTTGAATTAGATGCAGTGACAGCATTGACAACACATGTGTCAGCATTAACTAAGAGGATTGAGACATAGGGTCCACCATCAGTAACACAAGTAGCAATGGATTGTGAGTTATGTTCTGGGAGTCATGCTACAGATCAATATGCCATCAGTGCTGAATCGACTCAATTTGTGGGAAGTTATAATAGGCCAGAACACTAGTATCAAAATCAGAATGCATAAAACCCGGGGTAGAGAAATCATCCTGGATTTTCTTGGAGTAATAATCAAGCTCAAGCTCCTAGACCACAAAACCCACCCGGCTTTCAAAATCAGACTCAACAACAGCCAGAGAGGAAAACAAATCTGGAAGACACTTTAGCCAAATTTATTGTAGCTATCGATAAGAGGATAAGCGAGTAAGACAAGCTATTGAGTCAGGTAGATATGAATGTGAAAAGTCAAGCTATTTTGATCAAGCATTTGGAAAATCAGACGAGGTAGATAGCACATGCATTGAATAGCCGTCCACAAGGAACACTCCCTAGTGATACAAAGATAAATCCGGGCAGAGATGAACATTGCAAGGTTGTGACCTTACAAAGTGGAAAGGCTCTGCAAGAGACACTCAAGGGCAAGGAAAATATGGACACATAAACTTTGGGAAAAGAGGAAGTCTCAAAAAATAAAAACCAATAGGATGAGGAGTTAAAGAAGAAAGCACCTGAACAAAGTCTTACAATGTCTCCCATACCATATCCATAGAGGTTTCAGAAATCAAAGTTAGATAAGCAGCTTTCAAGATTTTTGGATATTTTCAAAAAGTTGCATATCAACATACCCTTTGTAGAAGCCTTGGAACAGATGTCAAGTTACGCCAAGTTCATGAAAGAGGTTTTGTCGAAAAAAAGTAAATTGGGTGAGTTTAAAACAATGCCGTTAACCGAAGAGTGCAGCACAATTATCTAGAATAAATTACCATCGAAGTTAAAAGATCCAGGTAGTTTTACTATTCCATGCGAGATTGGTAATCTGTTTTTGAGAAGAGCATTGTCTGATTTGGGAGCCAGTATAAACCTGATGCCGCTATCCATTTACAACCAGTTTGGACTTAAGGCACCAAAATGGACATATATCAGTTTGTAGTTGGCGTACCAATCAGTTACATATCCAAGAGGTATTGTGGAAGACGTTTTAGTAAAAGTTGATAAATTTATCTTCCCGACGGATTTTGTTATCTTGGATTGTGAAGTAGACAGGGAAATTCCCATCATTCTCGGGCGACCATTCTTAGCCACGGGGAGAACTTTGATTGACATACAAAAAGGTGAACTAACAATGAGAGTTAAAGACCAAGAGGTAACCTTTAATGTATTCAAGTCAATGAGATTTCCGACAGACGAAGGTGAATGTCTACGAGTAGATGTCATGGAAGATATAGTGAATCACAAACTTAACGGTAATTATTCTGACGATCCATTAGAATCTGTTTTGATCGGGATGGACGACTACGATATTAAGGACATAATAGGGTATGTCAAATGGTTAGATGCAGTACCAGCTTCCAAGAAGTTCAAAAAACCATTCGACACCCTTAATCGAACCGAAGTGGGAGAGAAAAAGTGCAAGCCATCGATAAAAGAGCCACCGGTGTTGGATTTAAAACCTCTACCGTCTCATCTGTATTATGCCTATTTGGATAAATCTGAAACCCTGCCAGTTATTGTATCGACAGATCTGACTGACACTCAAAAAGAGAAACTGTTAAGGGTCTTGCGAGAGTTCAAAACATCAATTGGATGGACTATAGCTGATATTCGGGGAATTATTCTGATGTTTTGCTCACAAAAGATTTTATTGGAAGAAGGAGCAAAACCAACCATTGAGCAACAAAGAAGGCTAAATCCCATTATGAAGGAGGTAGTGAAAAAAGAGATCATAAAATGGTTAGATACATGTATTATCTATCCAATCTCAGACAGTTCTTGGGCAAGTCCTATACAGTGTGTACCAAAGAAAGGGGGAATGACGACAATGAAAAATGATTCGAATGAACTCATTCCCTCTAGAGCAGTTACAAGCTGGAGAGTATGTATGGATTACCGCAAATTAAATAAAGCCACATGCAAGGATCACTTTCCCTTGCCGTTCAATGATCAGATGTTGAATAGGTTGGCGGGACACCAGTTTTATTGTCTGTTGGATGGATATTCTAGATATAATTAGATTGCAATAGCATCGGAAGATCAAGAAAAAACCACATTCAAATGCCCTTACGGTATGTTTGCATTCCGGCGTATTTCTTTTGGCTTATGCAATGCTCCAGCAACTTTTCAAAGGTACATGATGGCCATCTTCGCGGATATGGTAGAACATAACTTGGAAGGGTTCATGGATGACTTCTCCGTATTTGGTGATAGTTTCGACTTATGCTTAAAGAATTTGGTTTTAGTCTTGAAGCGTTGTGTGGAAACGAATCTAGTCCTTAACTGGGAAAAGTGTCACTTCATGGTACAAGAGGGGATAATTTTATGGCATAAGGTTTCTGTAGCAAGGCTAGAGGTTGATAAAGCCAAAATTGAGATGATTGAGAAACTACCTCCTCCACCATATGTGAAGGGAATACGAAGCTTCTTGGGACATGCGGGTTTCTATAGACGCTTTATTAAAGATTTTTCCAAAATTTCGAAACCCTTGTGTTCCCTCTTGGAGAAAGATGTGCCGTTTAACATGGATCAGTTTTGCGTCGATGCTTTCGAAATATTGAAGAAGAAATTGGTATCAGCTCTAATCATAGTGGCTCCCGACTGGACTTTACCGTTTGAGTTGATGTACAACGCCAGTGACTACGCAGTGGGAGTAGTATTGGGACAACGTCGTGATAAAAATTTTCACACTATTTACTACTCCAGCAAGACGTTTACGTATGCTCAATTGAACTACACTACCACGGAAAAAGAATTACTTACGGTTGTGTTTTCCTTCGACAAGTTCAGAGCATATCTCACAGGGACCAAGGTGATCGTCTACACTAATCATTCTTCTATTAAGTATTTAATTAAGAAGAAGGATGCCAAATCGCGGTTAATATGGTGGGTGCTTTTGCTACAAGAATTTGATTTATAGATCCTAGATAGAAAAGGCACCAAAAACCAGGTGGCATATCATCTTTCACGATTAGAAAATGTAGAGGTTCAACAAAAAGACGAAGTCGTGATCAACGAGAGGTTTACCGATGAACAACTTCTTCAAGTAACAAAGATAGTGCCATGGTACGCAGATTTCATGAATTATCTAGTTAGTAATATGTTACCTCCGGATTTGAACTCACAACAACGGAAAAAGTTCCTCCACGATGTCCGACAATACTTTTGGGAAGAACTATTTCTATTAAGACCTGTGCGGACCAAATGATTAGATGATGTGTGCCACAAGAGGAGATGAATAATATATTAGGTCATTGCCACTCATCGGATTATGAAGGTCACTACGCGGGTGATAGGACAGCAACCAAGGTGTTACAGTCGGGATTTTTTTGGCCTTCCCTGTTTAAAGACACATATCTCTATGTGTTAAAATGTGATCGGTGTTAACGAGTAGGTAATATCTCCAAACGCAATGAAATGTCGCTTAGTACCATTTTGGAGGTTGAGTTATTTGATGTATGGGGAATCGACTTCATGGGACCTTTCCCATCATCCTTTAATAATCAGTACATTTTGTTGACGGTCGACTATGTTTCAAAATGGGTAGAAGTCGTAGCCTTACCAACTAATGATGCCAAGATGGTACTAAGGTTCTTGAAGAAAAATATTTTCACACGATTTGGTACGCCGAGAGCTATAAATAGTGATGAGGGATCTCACTTTTGTAATAAGCAGTTCACTAAATTGCTTATAAAATATGGGGTCCATCATAAGATTGCAGCTGCATATCACCCCCAAACCAATGGTTGAAGAAGGTGGTTAATCCGTCACGAAAAGATTGGGCCATGAGATTAGATGATTCCTTATGGGCATATCGAATATCTTACAAGAACCCTATCGGCATGTCACCTAACAGGATGGTCTACGAAAAGGCGTGTCATCTCCCAGTCGAATTAGAATATAGTGCATACTGGGCCATCCAGAAGCTGAACTTATACCTACATGCAGCTGGTGAGAGAAGGTTATTACAGCTAAATGAGATGGATGAATTGCGGCATAATGCTTATGAGAACGCCAAACTATAAAAGGAGAAAGTCAAAACATGGCACGATAAGAAAATCATTGATCGAAAGTTCGAACAGAGACAACAAGTATTGCTTTTCAACTCTAGACTGTGTTTATTTCCCGATAAATTGAAATCTCGCTGGTTAGGGCCTTTCGTGGTTGTATCTGTCACTCCATACGAGAATGTCGAAGTCGAGGAACCTAATTTGAAGCGAACCTTCAAGGTGAGCGACCAACGACTTAAGCATTACTGGAGTGGAACCGTGGATCGCCAACCTATGGCGATGCACCTCTCTAATACAGTGGACAATTGAGCAACACAACAAAGTCGGGCTGACGACTTGAAACCAAGCGCTATGGGGAGGCAACCCCAAGAAATTTTATTCTTTCTTTCTGTCTTTTCTCCCTTTCAACATTTTAATTACTTCATTTTAGAACTATCTACAGTGCTAATAGTAGAAGTTCTATTTTATTTTACTTTATATGTATTATTATTTTTAAGTTTTTGCTATTACTCACATAGTGCTTACTGTGGTAGGAAGTTTAGCAAGAAGCCCCATTGTGTTGCATCTGTGCCCCGGCGCCCCCAAAATCAAATCAAACTAGCACCCCATGCGCCGACCTGCAGTAGCTTCATGGCTTGATCAGCGGCCCGGCCCTCTGATAGAGCTAGAATCCAGCACCCCGTCGCTATAACCTATATATACAGTTACTGCCCATCAGTGCCCTAGCGCTCCTTTCTAGCACAAGACCAGCGCCCTGGTGCTAGGGTCATCTGCCAGCTACTGAAGGACAGCGCCCCGGTGCCCAATCCAGGTTAAAACCCAGCGCCCCGATGCTAGGATCAGTTTTGAGATGCCGACTTTGGTTAAAAGAACTTTCATGCCCCACACTCCTAATTCTTTTACACTTTTAACTTGTCTCCACCACTTACACACATCTCACCTTTCAGTTATTTCTCTAGTAACTATTCAGCCCCATCACGTTAAATAAACTGCTTGAACTATTGAGATATATTGCGATTCAATACCTTCCTCTTCCTATTTGATTTCAGCTTATTCCTTCTAGATCTAAGGTATTCTTTGCACCCCTCTAAATCTATGATGCTTGCCCTTCTCATCCATGTTCATCTGTGCTTTTCATACTTGATAAGGCATAGAGATTGCACGGCACTACTATAACTATGGACTTATGATTTTGCATGCTAGAGCATATGGTGTCAAAGAAGTTAATATATTGCCCACAAGGTGTTCGATATATTGCCTAAGTGAATTTTCTTTGTTATTCCCCACCACATGCATGTATATCACTAACTCTAATTATGTAGTTATCCTTGCATGTTCATGGTCTGAGTTTTCTCTCTTAGGATAAGGGCTAATTTCACTTATGGGCTATGGGTCAAGAGGAAGTGCACATGAGTTGTACATAAATATCATGACATGGTTCCCTTTAGTGTCACGTTCTCGCGTGTTGTCTACTCGAAAACTAGTAGACAACTTCGCAATTTGACCATATTAGTGATATTGCATGTTTTTTGGTTCAAATTGTGCAGTTTCATGATACTGCGTACCTACTTATACCCCCAACCCCTATTACACTAAGCAATTCTAATTCAAAGTCTGGGGGTTATGATATGATTAAGAGCTTACTTATACACTCTGAACTAAATTCTAACATGTGTGTTTTCACCTTCAGATTACTCAAATGGCTTCAAAGCGTCAACGAGGAGAAGGTTTTGGGTCTGCTACGGCTCCTCCAAAATTTGACAACCGCCGGTTCGTGAGTGCCGCAGCCCAAGAACGCTACAACAGTATGGCCACCCACTTTCTCATCCCCGAAAGCGGTTTAAGGCCCGATCAATCCAAGGATGGGGACATAGCGGTCCTGATTGCTGAAAGGAATTGGTTCACACTCACCGAACAACCCGACCCAGTAGTTATTGCAGTCGTTAAAGAGTTCTACGCCAATGTTTCAGAGCACTTCCACTATGGAGATGGAGTGTATGTTAGAGGCAAGACAATTGAATTTGGCAAAGATGACATCAACGGTTGCTACTAACTACCTTCGGAGGATCAACACAATGAACATGCTAGCTTTGTGAACCAAGGACCAGACTATGAAGTGATCATCCGTGAATTATGTTAACCGGGAACAACTTGGACAATGCATGAACGTGGCAGTATAACCTTTCCCCATTTGCGCCTCAATATTTATGGGAAGGCTTGGTATGCCTTCATATGTGCTAAATTGATGTCGTGCACACATGTTAGCCACGTCACCAAGGAGAGGGCCGTGTTGCTGTATTCAATAATTTAAGGATTAAAGATGGATGTCGGCCTAATTATTCAGCAGCCAATTCTGAGAGCTGCACGAGGAGGTACCACGGGAGGGTTACCCCACCATTCTCTAATTTATGCTTTATGTTCTAAGTTCGGGGTCAAATGGAAGTCGGATGAAATGATTCAGCCCCCAATGCCGGTTTTAGACCATAAAATGATAAGTCGGTATCGGGTATGGACTGGTGGTGCAAATCACCCACGTGGATTGGGCTTTATAATTCCTCAAGCTACAGGTCCACAAGCTCCATCAACTCCTGTTCCACCTACTTATGGTCCCTCCTTTGCGGCTCACCGTGGTGTTGTTCCCGACGCGGTTCAGCGAGAAATAAACTGCTGGTTCTACAATATTGAAGCTCAAAATGTTCGTCTGTCTGAACGTCAGAATGTCATCTACGGGTTCATGGTCGACTACTTCAAGGCCCAGACTATTATGTATGCTCAGATTTACCCTGGAGTTGATCTTAGTCATTTCCCTACTACTCCTGTTCTGCCTGTGTTTCCCCCTTTTGATCAAGAGATGAGCGACGATGAGGACGATGCACCCGAGGAATAAGCTCGTTAGGGAACTCCTCTATTTTATATTGCTATATTTTTCGCATGAGGACATTGCTCTTTATAAGTTTGGGGGTACTTTAGTTTTATTTGCATTTTTAGGTGGCATATTTATAGCAGCTTGTGGATAGTATGTTTTAGTTTGTTAAGCTAGATGTTAACTGTTAAGTCAAGTGTTGCATTTAGTATATCACATAATTCCAGCTGTTAAATAGTTTAAGTATATTCGGGGCTAATGATGAAACTGAAATTGCATAAACAAGTCTATTAAGGATTGTTAAGCCTGTGATGTGATTTCTTGACGTGATTTTAATCTTTATCTGTTTGAAGCTGATATTATCATGATAGCACATGTTAAGAAACGACCATGCTGGCTGATTAAGTCTAAATGGATAGATAATGGATGTCTAAAGGATAATGCCAGTTGAATGAAAGAATAACAAGAATAGATAGTGATGGCTAAAGCTAGACATGGATTTAAGTTTGGGGTAAATATTTGGGTATATAAGCTCTGAAAAAAAACCGTGGCTAGTCTTGTTTTGGGGCCTTTGTTACTTGAGTAAGTAAACCTGAGGGAGTATCTCTACACCTAGCGTCCTAAGGTCTTAATGGTCTAGAAGTCATTGGTCGAAAGCTCACTGAGGGGTAGCACTGTTAGCCTAATGGAATGAGACATTGCACAGTCATGGGAAATAAAAAAATGAATAAAACGGGAAAAAGTGCAAAAAGCCCCCGTTAGAAAAAAAAATAAAATAAAAATAAAGCATAAGTATTCCATCTTGACCCCTGGACTTTGATAAGTGTGTGATTTTAGCCGGATCTAGTTTGTTTTTAGAGTTCTCGAGTTTATACTGTATGATGCCTTCTAAGAAATCTATTATGTGTCGTATTTTACTTTTCAACAGTTAGTATGGTTGTTGAGCACACACGCACAGTATCAGTAATAACTGGTTTAGATTTGATGATTGTTGGGATATTATTGATCTGTCTTGATATGATGAACTAGCATGTTATTGTGATTTTTTTGAGGCCTGATGAGTATAATGTGTTCTGTTTGACCGCTGGAATTACAAACATGTAGATAGTTATATGTGCCTTTGCATGGTATATTTAGTTTTTCCTGTTACATTGTGTTTTGTTACTTGAGGACAAGCAACGATTCAAGTTTAGGGGTATTTGATGAATGGGTAATTTACCAATGAATTCGATATGTATATGCTTGATTTATTGTTGTTTTCGAGTATTTTAGTGTAGTTTTTATATGTTTACTTATTATTTTGCAGATTAAGGTTAAGCAGGACCATAAAGGGAGTCTGGGCATAGTTGAGGGCAAAATAGTAATTTAGCAGCAAGGAGCCAATGCCGGGGTGCTCTAAGTTGTACTACCCTTAGCATCGGGGCACTGAGACTTAATCTGGCGTGGACCTGGCTCGTGTAATGCAGAAGTTGACTTGGATTAGGATTGGGGCAAGAAAGGAAGAGGAGTATTTAAGGGGGATTTGCTGAAAAATTGGACACTAATCAATCATAACTGGAGACTAATCAGGAATCAATAGAGATTTGTAGAGGAAAAGTACGCTTAAAGATTGAAGTTGGAGGATTTTCTTTTAGAGTTTCTACTTCTTATTTTTAATTGTATAATTCTTTCAAGATGATTTTCATGAGATTGTTGGTTTTATTTTTTGTTATGAACTAATTCTTTTATTAAGACTACAAATTGAACCTTTTAGGTCTATGAATTAATTATTTAATTTAATCCAATTATTTATGTCTAGGTGAATTGTTTATCATGTTTGTACTTATTTATTAATTATTTGGCCAATAATTAATTTGTTACTCTAGAAGGATTCAGAAGATGAAATTTAGGGTTGGAACTGGACATGATGACATGTATGCTTAATTATTTACATGAGATGAATAATTAGGGTTTTGAATTGAATAGGAATATATGTTCACTGCATATAACAATTGGGAATTGGAAATTAACGGGTTTGATTTAATTATTTTGCATAGGAATATCGCAGGATTAATTGAATTGAATAAAAGTTATCTGTTCACTTGGGAAAGGACTTTTAACAACTAGAATTCCTGTTAACAATTCAGGTGGCGTAATAATTGGGCTAATTAGATAATTGGTTTGTAGTACATAATTGGGGATATTGTAGTCTTAACCTTTATCTATTTGATTTAATCTCTAAAGTAATTTAGTTTTCTTAATTAGAAAAATCAGAAATTGTTGTTGTTTAAATAAAATTGAATTGGTATAGTACTAGTAGTTTGAGTTTATTGATTGGAATTCCGTGTGGGTTCGACACTTAAATTTACCACTTTATTACTTGTTGACTGTGTATACTTGCGCAATTAATTGATTGTGAAATCAACTAACAAGTTTTTTGCGCCGTTGCCGGGAAATTCTTTATTAATATTAATTCCATATTAGTTATAATCAATTCGGTCTTAATTTAAACGTTAGTTACTTATTTTTCTTCATGTGTTTGCAAGAATCTTTGTAAGTGTATGCATACTAGATCAAAGGCCAAAAATGAACTTTTTCCTTACGTAGACGATATGGAAAGGAAGTTCCAGAAAGTACGGTTGACTAGTGAGGTTATACCCTTGGAAGAAGATCTGGCAGCCCAAGAAATTCCAGTAGTCATGGCAGAGGAAGAACAAAAATCACTTAGGGATTATGCCATGCCTATAATAACAGATATAAAGTCCAGTATTCGGAGGCCGGCAATTAATGCAAACAGTTTTGAGATCAAACCTGGAACGATACAAATGCTACAAAATGCAGTGCAATTTGGGGGTAGTTCGACGGATGATTCGAACGAGCACATCTTGAGTTTCTTGGAAATTTGTGACACCTTCTAATTTAATAATGTTTCAGAAGAAGCCATAAGGTTGAGGTTGTTTCCATTTACATTGAAGGACAAAGCTCGAAATTGGTTACACTCATTGCTGCCTGGTTTGATCACCGCTTGGGACGGCTTAGCTCAAAAATTCCTACCCAAGTTTTTCCCACCAGCAAAGTCGGCAAAATTACGTAACGATATTCACACTTTCGCATAGTTCAACTTTGAAACATTATATGAGGCTTGGGAAAGATTTAAGGGTATGATCCGCAAATGTCCATATCACAGAATTCCATAGTGGATGCAGGTTGGAATATTTTGTGATGGGTTGCATGCGACCACACGAGTCAGTATTGATGCAGCAGCAAGTGGAGCGATTATGGCAAAGAATTTTGATGAGGCTTATCATTTGTTAGAGATGATGGCCAATAATAATTATCAGTGGCCAATGACGAGGTCTAATCATTTGAAAACACCGGGAAAGTTTGAATTAGATGAAGTGACAGCGTTGGCAGCACATGTGTCAGCATTAACTAAGAGGATTGAGACATGGGGTCCACCATCAGTACCGCAAGTAGCAATGGTTTGTGAACTGTGTGCTAGGATTCATGCTATAGATCAATGTGCCATCAGTGCTGAATCAGCTCAGTTCGTGGGAAGTTATAATAGGCCAGCACAACAGTATCAAAATCAAAATGCATATAACCCGGGGTGGAGAAATCATCCGGGATTTTCTTGGAGTAATAATCAAGCTCAAGTTCCTAGACCGCAAAACCCACCCGGCTTTCAAAATCAGACTCAACAACAGCCAGAGAGGAAAACAAATCAGGAAGACGCTTTAGCCAAATTTATTGTAGCTACCGATAAGAGGATGAGTGAGCAAAATAAGCTATTAAGTCAGGTAGATATGAATGTGGAAAGTCAAGCTGTTTCGATCAAGAATTTAGAAAATCAGATGGGACAGATAGCACATGCGTTGAATAGCCGTCCGTAAGGCACACTCCCTAGTGATACGGAGATAAATCCGGGCAGAGATGAACATTGCAAGGCTGTGACCATACGAAGTAGAAAGGTTCTGCAAGAGACACTCAAGGACAAGGAAAAGATGGAAACAGAAACTTTGGGAAAAGAGGAAGTCTCAGAAAATAGAAACCAACAAGATGAGGAGTTAAAGAAGAAAGCACCTGAACAAAGCCTTACAGTGCCTCCCATACCATATCCACAGAGGTTTCAGAAATCAATGTTAGATAAGCAGTTTTCAAGATTTTTGGATATTTTATAAAAGCTGCATATCAACATACCCTTTGCAGAAGCCTTGGAACAGATGCCGAGTTACGCCAAGTTCATGAAAGAGGTTTCGTCGAAGAAAAGAAAATTGGGTGAGTTTAAAACAGTGGCGTTAATTGAAGAGTGCAGCGCAATTATCCAGAATAAATTACCACCGAAGTTAAAAGATCCAGGTAGTTTTACTATTCCATGCGAGATTGGTAATCAATTTTCGGGAAGAGCGTTGTGTGATTTGGGGGCCAGTATAAACCTGATGCCGCTATCCGTTTACAGCCAGTTTGGACTTAAGGTACCAAAACGAATGAATATCAGTTTGCAGTTGGTAGACCGATCAGTTACATATCCAAGAGATTTTGTGGAAGACATTTTAGTAAAAGTTGATAAATTTATCTTCCCAGCGGATTTTGTTATATTGGATTATGAAGTAGGCAGGGAAATTCCCATCATTCTCAGGCGACCATTCTTAGCCACGGGGAGAACTTTGATTGACGTACAAAAAGGTGAACTAACAATGAGAGTTGAAAACCAAGAGCTAACCTTTAATGTATTCAAGTCAATGAGATTTCTGAAAGACGAAGGTGAATGTCTACGGGTAGATGTCATGGAAGAAATAGTGAATCACAAACTTAACGGTAATTATTCTGACGATCCATTAGATTCTGTTTTGATCGAGATGGACGACTACGATATTTTGGACGAAATATGGTATGTCAAATGGTTAGATGCAGTACCAGCTTCCAAGAAGTTCAAACAACCATTTGACACCCTTGATCGAACCAAAATGGGAGAGAAAAAGTGTAAGACATTAATAGAAGAGCCACCAATGTTGGATTTAAAACCTCTACCATCTCATCTACAATATGCCTATTTGGGTAAATTTGAAACCCTGCCAGTTATTATATCGACAGATCTGACTGACACTCAAAAAGAGAAACTGTTAAGGGTCTTGCAAGAGTTCAAAACAGCAATTGGATGGACTATAGCTGATATTCGGGGAATTAGTCTGACGTTTTGCATGCATAAGATTTTATTAGAAGAAGGAGCAAAACCAACCATTGAGCAACAAAGAAGGCTAAATCTAATTATGAAGGAGGTAGTGAAAAAAGAGATCATAAAATGGTTAGATGCATGTATTATCTATCCAATCTCCGATAGTTCGTGGGTAAGTCCTGTACAGTGTGTACCAATGAAAGGGGGAATGACGCTAGTGAAAAATGATTCGAATGAACTCATTCCCACTAAAACAGTTATAGGCTGGAAAGTATGTATGGATTACCGTATAATAAATAAAGCCACACGCAAGGATCACTTTCCCTTTTCGTTCATTGATCAGATGTTAGATAGGTTGGTGGGACACTAGTTTTATTGTCTGTTAGATGGATATTTCAGATATAATCAGATTGTAATAGCGCCGGAAGATAAAAAAAAACCACGTTCACATGCCCATACGGTACGTTTGCATTCTGGCGTATGCCTTTTGGCCTATGCAATGCTCCAATAACTTTTCAACGGTGCATGATGGCCATCTTCTCGGATATGGCAGAACATAACTTGGAAGTGTTCATGGATGACTTCTCCGTATTTGGTGAGAGTTTCGACTTATGCTTGAAGAATTTGGTATTAGTGTTGAAGCGTATGTGTGGAAATGAATCTAGTCCTTAACTGGGAAAAGTGTCACTCCATGGTGAAAATTTAAGAGGTTGATAAAGCCAAAATTGAGACGATTGAGAAACTACCTCCTCCAACATCTGTGAAGGGAATACGGAGCTTTTTGGGACATGCGGGTTTCTATAGACGCTTTCTTAAAGATTTTTCCAAAATTTCGAAACCCTTGTGTTCCCTCTTGGAGAACGATGTGTTGTTTAAGATGGATCAATTGTGCGTTGATGCTTTCAAAATATTGAAGAAGAAATTGGTCTCAGCTCTAATCATAGTAGCTCCTGACTGGACTTTACCATTTGAGTTGATGTGCGACGCCAGTGACTACGCAGTGGGAGCAGTATTGGGACAACGTCGTGATAACAATTTTCACACTATTTACTACTCTGGCAAGACGTTGACGGATGCTCAGTTGAACTACATTACCACGAAAAAAAAATTACTTACGGTTCTGTTTGCCTTCGACAAGTTCAGAGCATATCTCATAGGGACCAAGGTGATCGTCTACACTGATCATTCTGCTATTAAGTATTTAATTGTGAAGAAGGATGCCAAATTGCGGTTAATACGGTGGGTGCTTTTGCTACAAGAATTTGATTTGGAGATCCGAGATAGAAAAGGCAGCGAAAACCAGGTGGCATATCATCTTTCAAGATTAGAAAATGCAAAGGTTCAACAAAAAGATGAAGTCGTGATCAACAAGAGGTTTCCCAATGAACAACATCTTCAAGTAACAAAGACAGTGCCATGGTACGCAGATTTCTTGAATTATCTGGTTAGTAATGCGTTACCTCCGAATTTGATCTCGCAACAACGGAAAAAGTTCCTCCACTATGTCCGACAATACTTTTAGGAAGAACCGTTTCTGTTTAAGACCTGTGCGGATCTAATGATTAGACGATATGTGCCACAACAGGAGATGGATAATATATTAGGTCATTACCACTCATCGGATTACGAAGGTTACTACGCGGGTGATAGGACAGCAGCCAAGGTGTTACAGTTGGGATTTTTCTGGCCTTCCCTGTTTAAAGACGTATATCTCTATGTGTTAAAATGTGATCGGTGTCAACGAGTAGGAAATATCTCCAAACGCAATGAAATGCTGCTTAACACCATTTTGGAGGTTGAGTTATTTGATGTGTGGAGAATCGACTTCATGGGACCTTTCCCATCATCCTTCAATAATCAGTACATTCTGTTGGCGGTCGACTATGTTTCAAAATGGGTAGAAGCCATAGCCTTACCAACTAATGATACCAAGGTGGTACTACGGTTCTTGAAGAAAAATATTTTCGTACGATTTGGTACGCCAAGAGCTATAATCAGTGATGAGGGATCTCACTTCTGTAATAAACAGTTCACTAAATTGCTTATAAATTATGGGGTCCGTCATAAGATTGCAGCCGCATATCACCCCCAACCCAATAGCCAAGCGAAAGTCTCGAATCGAGAAGTTAAGTGAATTTTGGAGAATGTAGTCAATCTGTCACGAAAAGATTGGGCCATGCGATTAGATGATCCCTTATGGGCGTATCAAACAGCTTACAAGAGCCCTATCAACATGTCACCTTACAGGATGGTCTACGGAAAGGCGTGTCATCTCCCGGTTGAATTAGAATATAGTGCATACTGGGCCATTCAAAAGCTAAACTTTGACCTACACACAACTGGTGAGAGAAGGTTACTGCATCTAAATGAGATGGACAAATTCTGGTATAATGCTTATGAGAACGCCAAACTATACAAAGAGAAAGTCAAAACATGGCACGATATGAAAATCATTGATCGAAAGTTCGAACCGGGACAACAAGTATGCCTTTTCAACTCTAGACTCCGTTTATTTCCCGGTAAATTGAAATCTCGCTGGTCAGGGCCTTTCGTGGTTGTATTTGTCGCTCCACATGGGAATGTCGAAGTCGAGGAACCTAATTCGAAGAGAACCTTTAAGGTAAACGACCAACGAGTTAAGCATTATTGGAGTGGACCCATGGATCGCCAACCTATGCCAATGCACCTCTCTGATCTAGTGGACAATTGAGCAACACAACAAAGTCGGGCTGACGACTTGAAACCAAGCGATGTGGGGAGGCAACCCCAAGAAATTTTATTCTTTCTTTCTGTCTTTTCTCTCTTTCAACATTTTAATTACTTCATTTTAGAATTATCTACAGTGCTAATAGTAGAAGTTTTATTTTTATTTTATTTTATATGTATTATTATTTTTAAGTTTTTGCTATTACTCACATAGTGCTTATTGTGGTAGGAAGTTTAGCAAGAAGCCCCATTGCATAGCATCTGCGCCCCGGTGCCCCCAAAATCAAAGCAAACTGGCACCCCCTGCGCCGACCGGTAGTAGTTTTATGGCATGACCAGTGCCCAGACACTTTGATAGAGCTAGAATCCAGCGCCCCGGCCTTATAAGCCATCTGCAGTTACTGCCCATCATGACTAGCGCCCCGGCACTCTGATAGAGCTAGAATCCAGCGCCCCAGCGTTATAACCCATCTACAGTTACTGCCCATCAGCGCCCCAGCGCTCCTTTCTCACACAAGACTAGTGCCCCGACGCTAGGGTCATCTGCCAGCTACTGAAGTACAGCGCCCCGACACCCAATCCAGGTTAAAACCCAGCGCCCCGGCGCTAGGATCTGTTTTGAGATGCCGACATAGGTTAAAAGACCTTTCATGCCACACACTCCTAATTCTTTTACACTTTTAACTTGTCTCCACCACTTACAAACATCTCACCTTTCAGTTATTTCTCTAGTAACTGTTCAGCCCCATCACGTTAAATAAACTGCTTGAACTATTGAGATATCATATTGCGATTCAATAGCTTCCTTTTCCTATTTGATTTCAGCTTATTCCTTCCAGATCTAAGGTATGCTTTGCACCCCCTCTAAATCTATGATGCTTTCACTTCTCATTCATGTTCATCTGTGCTTTTCATACTTTGTAAGGCATATAGATTGCATGGCACTACTATAACTATGGACTTATGATTTTGCATGCTAGAGCATATGGTGTCAAAGAAGTTAATATATTGCCCACAAGGTGTTCAATATATTGCCTAAGTGAATTTTCTTTACTATTCCCCACCACAGGCATGTATATCACTAACTCTAATTATGTAGTTATCGTTGCATGTTCATGTTCATGCCCGTACATACAGAATCCTCTACGCATGGAGGAACTCAAGGACCAGACAAAGAAATTCCTGTACCTAAATCTCAGTTAGACAAAACCAACAAAACCCCTGAAACCACCCATCTCAAAGAAGATCCAGACACTGGTGATATCAGGAAAAAGGTACTACAAATAGAAGAGACCATTCGGTCTATCAAAAGAATTGGAACACATGGGAGTGTTTCATATACAGACCTTTGTATATTCCCTGGGGTATATTATCCAGAGAAATTTAAAACTCCTGACTTCGAAAAGTATGACGGGTTGGGAGATCCTTACACATATTTGAAAGTCTTCATTGGGGAACTCGGATCTTATG
This sequence comes from Panax notoginseng, assembly GCA_016801055.1. Lineage (NCBI taxonomy): Eukaryota > Viridiplantae > Streptophyta > Magnoliopsida > Apiales > Araliaceae > Panax > Panax notoginseng. Next base: position 155,697,691 of record CM029015.1, on the reverse strand, counting down.
CCGAGGATGAAAAGCTCAGAATGCAGCTATTTCAGAAGAGTCTGACTGGTGAAGCTAGATCATGGTATACCAGATTGGACAACTCAAAAATTAATAGCTGGGAGGAGCTAGCTCATGCGTTCCTAAGTCAGTACAGTTTCCAAACTCAAATGGCTCCTGACCAGTACCAAATTACCAAGGTCAAGAAATAAGCTAGTGAGTCTTTCAAAGAGTATGCTCAAAGGTGGAGGCGCCTGGCTGCTCATGTTATTCCCTCTATGACTGAGTCTGAAATGGTGATGACCTTCATAGACATTGTGACAACCCGAATTTTTATAAGTTTTTAAAATAAGAAATTAATAGTTAAAATTCTTATTATGATATGCATATATTTTGAAATATGTAATTTGGTGCGAAGAGAATTATATATATTCATGTGTTGGGAAAAAGAGGTTTAATAGTTAATTAAACTATTGAAGAAATTAAATGTAATTGTTATGAAAAGTAATTAACCGAATAATATTAGTTAATTAAGATGGAAAATTATATTATGGAATAATATAATTTATTTGGTATGCCTTGTTGGTAATGAAATTATTATGAATTAAATCTCGTAAATAAAGCAAGTAATTCACTTAGTTTAGATAGTGAATTAGTGTAAGCATATTTGTTTTAATAAATGAAGAAGTAGAATATTACATATGAGTGTGATATGTTAAAGTAATACGATTATCAATATTGTAAATAGTTAAAATATTTATTGAATAAAATAAATATTTTCGTTGGAATATTTATGAAAATTAAAATGAATATTTTAGTTAGAAATTATTATGAAATAATTTATTTAAGTATGATGATATTAAATAAATTGATGATAAATAATTTTATAATTTGTGCATATTTTATTTCGCTAATGTGTTGGTGATGTCCTAATTTAATTAAACAATTATAGGGCTAATAATTTTGGAAGTGTATTGATTAAGTAATTAAATTAAATAAAGTGCGACGATTGTGTACTATATAATAAGGAAGCTATAAAAATAAATTAGAAAGGAAGTTAATTGGAGGTAACCCAGACAAGCCTTTGTGACCTTTTTGTATTTGTAACTGCTGAGTTTATTGATTTTGATAACAGACTAAACCACGTTAAAGTGGTGGTCAATTTTATTTACTAAGGTAGAGAAAGGGAGAGAAATAGAGAAGAGTTCAGAGAAAGTTCAGAGAGAAAGAGAAGAATTCTCTGAGAAATTAGAAGAAGTTCTTAAAATAAAAAGGAAGAAGAATGATCAAGGAATTCTTCATGAATTGCCAAGTCATAGAAAGATCAAGAAGGTAATCATTTAGCCCTAACTGTAGTTATGTTCTCTTGAGTTTTCATCAAAAAGATGATTTTTTGTGATTAAATTGCTAACGAATATGTAATATGTGTTTTTGAGAGTATATAATTCATTGTAAGTTATTTAGAATCGAGTTTTTAGTAATTAAATTCATGGAAACATGTCTAAGAAAAAGAAATTTGAGCCGTATGGTAATATATGTATTTTGGCCTATTTTGAGGATACAATTAGTTGGGAAATCATGTAGTAATTTGTAAATTGATAATAGATGTTGTTAATGCGTTAAAAACGAAAATAATGTAAGTTAAACGAATCAAATTGGTTGATAATAGTTCGTAGCGATTCGTTACGCTAAATATGTCAAAATATGTAAAATTAACATGATTATGGAAATTGGAACCTCTAAAATCGGTTGTTATAGTTGTTTATAAGGATAAAATCGTGTTATGCATGCTGGGTGTGGAGTTTATCGAGTTTATAACATCTGGGTTTGTTTAAATTGGGTGTTTTTGGGATGAACAGTGCTTTCTCGTGAACTACAGAAACTGAGTCTGCATTGCAGTGCGGCCGCGCTGCAAGCCAAGTCAAAATGGGCGCTGCTGCGCTGGGGCACGGCCGCGCAGAGATCAAAGGCAAGCATGGTGCGGCCGCGCCGTCATGTGCTGAACAGAGACAATGAGGAGAGTTTTAATGTATAGTAAAGAGGAATGTTATATAATCGATTCTAATGTCCATTAAACACTTAACGAGCACATATTGGAAGACTTTAAATACCTAAATTATTATTAAGTATCAACTAAAGGAAGAATTTGGAAGCATGATTTAAAGGTTAACTTAATTTAAATTAACCTAATATACATCCAAAATGGTGTAGGGACAATATAAGGGACTTATCTTCATGGTAAGTACCCATTTGAGTAAATGTTTTGGAAAGCATGAGATAAAGTTGAAAGAATGATTTGAAGGTTAATTTGATTAATTAACCTAATATATGTTTAAAAGGATGTAAGTACGCGTTAGAAGACTTAATGGTCAATTGTAAAAGAAGCTTAACGAGATATAAGGTGGAGGTTAACTTAGTTGTTGTTAACAAGTGTAATAAATCTAATATGAGGTAATGGAATCTATAACGACTTTCACGAACATTAAGTGTCGGTTACGAAAGAAGTATAAAGAAACACAATATGGTATTATGTAATGATAAGTGTCATACGAAGAGGAGTAAACACATGAAGATATGTGTTGAGTTTCAAAGAGACGAAAGTTATAAAAATATTAAGACTAAGAGTCAATGTGGTTTCATTATATGTGTAATTAATGCATGTGAATATGAACCTTTGAACTGTTGTAGGATGTACGCAAAGCATCTAAGCTGTTTTCGGTAATTGGTAAACAACAATCAAGGCATGTTTTTCAGTTCCTATTTGCTATGTGAATTTGATGATGAACTGTTTTAAATCTTTATTGCAAATAGCATGATGTGATATATATGTTGAAAGTATGAAACGTTAAAGTCAATTTATGACTACGTTGATTGAGTAATGAATACTGATTGAGTAAGGAACTCAATTTTTATACTTGTTATATGAATTGTAGCATGTATGTTATATTAGTCCAATTATTATGAGATGTATGATATACATGTTATTATGTGCTACGTGATGCCTTAAAACTGTTAGATTTGCTGGGCTGTCGAGCTCAACCTTGTAAATAACTATTTTTGCAAGTTAAGGATTGAAGGTAACATTATATGCTACTTGAATGACGTGGATCAAAAATAATACACGAAAAATAATATTTAAGCTAAAATTGTTATTTCTTTAAACCATGATTAAGATTAATGAGATGAACTAAATGTTTTATGATGTATATTTTATGTTGAGTTGTAAAGTTAAAGTTTGAATTATCTTTTCTGTAAAGGTTATCGGATTGAAATATAAAATTTTATATAATAACAGTGATGAAGCGAATTATAAAATAAGATTGATTCAAAGATATGTAAATGATAAAGGTTTTGATTCAGGAAAATATAGTAATAAGATAGAAAAGTATAAATTATTCCGCATTTTATTAAGCTTAACATCGAATTATGATGTAAAATCAGAAGCTAGATGTGTTATTAACGATCGAAGTTAATAATTGAATTGTATGAATTTTGGGGTCGTTACTATTGGTATCAGAGCTGTAGGTTATAAACCTTAGGTAGGAGTACCTTAGGCTGTAACCTTAGAGAAGATAGGTGAAGATAATGAAAGAATAAGCTCAAATAAAGTTTGAATAATAAGAAGTAATTTAAGAAATTTATAAAGAAGGGATTAAAACATGCGTGAGAGGATTCAAAAAAGAATCTCGTAGAGTTATAAGGAATATGAATGTGGGGTTACTCAACTCTAATAATAAGGATGTAAAGTGATAATAAATAAATAATATCTATAAGAAGAGAATGATAAAGAAGTTAAGAATAAAAAGTTATATTTAAGTATGGTATAATTGTACTCTTTAATAGTTGATGTATGGTATCTGGGATAAACGATTCCTTCATAGAGCGGAGGTATATACGAACTGGCAACTCGAAACATAATTTGTTGGTTGTTTGTGGAAAACCACTCAGCGTACCATATTAAAACTATTTGAGACTCGATGTGTACCGAGTATGGAAAATGTATACGTATGATGAAAATGTGAAACTTAAATGAAATGTTGAGCAATGTAAATGAAGTTAAAAATTCTTAAAGGAAGAATTGTTATATAAACAAGTAAATTCAAAGAAGAATCTTGAAGAGATATAAAGATAAGAAATGAGAGTTACCTAACTCGAATAGCCAAGATAACGAATAATGATGAATAGACAAAGTCTGTAAGATTAAAAGAATAAATGAAATTGTAAATGATGAAAAAGGAAAGAAAGAGGATCGTAAAACAAAATGATCACGAGTTAAGAAAAGAATTTTAAGGGAGATGATTATAGAATAAGATCACGACGTGATCTGTTTAAGTTATAAAAGAAAGATGGTTTGTAATGTTTGGATAATTATAGCTTGATGCTATGAAGATAATGTACTATGATATAGTATGAGATGAACTTATGAGGAGTTATAGAAAATATGATACGTGGAATTCGTATTGAGCAAGTTAAGAGCAAGGTAATGTTAGGTGGGATTTCAATTGAGGACTCATACGGTGACTAAGTTGTACAAACCTTTGTATGGGTAGAGATTTTGTGCATGTACTTGGTTTATCACATTGATAATCATTGAAATGTCGGTGTCGCGCTATCAATGTATATGTGGTGGAAAGGTGATTCTTTTCTCTTGTGTATATTTGATAGTTAGAGGCTTTCAATATTAAGTTAGAAAATATTAAGATTAGGCGCGAGTTCTTAAAACTCAGGGTTATGGTATGTTTGTGACTCGTAGTAGTATGCATGTTTTTGATCCCCTCAGCGAATGGACGCCTATGGTCTGACTAGGATAAGTTCTTAAACTCATATTATTGTGGCAAGTTCTTGAACTTTCAAAGTGTGGTAAGTTTGATGAATTATACTAGGTATAGAAACTTAGGAGGTAAGAACTAAGAATTTTTGGTATGGTAAGCATTGATGGTGCTAAAGATTAGTAGAATGATTAAGTAACGAAGCTGTGGTGTAAAGATTTAAGATGATGGAGGAAAATTGGATATTCTAAATCTTCTAGCTATGCTAGTTTTTCGAAATTTATTGACTTCGTGCTGATGTTGCACTTCTTTGATTTTGAAAAATGTTGGAACATTTGATTGAATCAATGTTTTTTTAAAAATAGTGTTGTTATTCTTGTGTCTATGCTAATTGTTTCGGCTAGATAAAAATGATTTTAAATTATCAAAATGTATTTTGTATAATCGTGTACACCATTTGATATGGTGTAGAAATAATAAACGATGGAGTCATCAATGCAATCGAACTTGGTGTTGGATGTGATCATCGGATCATCAGCCCACTATGGTATGATGTAGTATGACGAAGTTACAAAATGACGAAATCCTCAACGTACTATTAAGACGGTACGGTATCACGACGTCAAAAAAAAACTTATTTGGTTTTCTTTAAACTAAGAAAGGTATACTAATTGAGTTGGTTAAAAATAATAATATGGATATATATATATATATATATATATATATATATATATATATATATATATATATATATATATATATCAATTGATGTTTGAGTTATTACTAGAAGTCTATGCTACTTGATTCAACTGGACGAATATTGAAAGATGTTCATGAAATTCAAGCGTTCTTTGTCAAACTATACCAAACCAAATTGTTTTGGTGTGGATTCAAATGTTAAGAAGCTGAGGTGAACAACCTTGTAAAAGGGGACATGTTATCGGAGACAATGGTTCTGAAAGTAATTCATATAGTCATTATGATGTTAAGATGTAATACGTTGTGCACGACGTAGGGGTACGATAGGCTGATCACCTAGAGTACTTGCAGAGAGTGTTTTCAATCTGTGTGATTGCTAAACATTCTATTAAAGATGGTTTACAGTGGTGACACACTATTAAACCTAGAGAAGAGTTCAAGGTCTTATGACCCCTCAGCATGAATTGGATTCTTTTAAATTCCTGTTATTCAGATCGCTTCCCAATTATTGAGTAATTGTGGAAGATTCTTATTATTCTGAAAGGTAAAAGTAGAACAGAAGATAAGCTATAGAATGTGGCTTGTAATGGTGATAAAATTAAGCAAAACATAACAATTTCAAGAAAGAAATGAAATTCCAAAAAGAAGGGAATGTGAAACTCTTAGAAGAGGAAGAGGTGAGGAATATGATGATCTTTGAAAGATCCTTAGATAAATAATTTGGTTGCAGAACCTAATGCATAAATATATATTAGCACAAAATCTATTTTAATAAATGGAATGAACGAATATTAGTAAGTCAAAATTTCGAGGACGAAATTTTTAGAAGAAGGGGTGAATGTAATGTCCCGAAAGTTTGAGAATCTAGAACATGATATTGATTTTTAGAGAAAGATAATGAACGGGTCAAAGAATATGTAATACTCAAATATAAATGAGTCTAAGTAAAGGTTATGAAATAAAACTTACGAGAATTTATTGAGAAGAATGGTTGGAGTGGTAATAAATAAAACCTATATTAAGGTAATGTGTTGAAGATATGCAACGATAAATTTTGAAAAGAGATTTGGTGATAACCGAGTAAGAGGTTTTGTTGATTCTAAGGACGAAAACCTTATAAGGGGGGAAGGATGTGAGAACCAGAATTTTTATAAGTTATTAAAATTAGAATTTAATAGTTAAAATTCTTATTATGATATGTATATATTTTGAAATATGTAATTTGGTACGAAGAGAATTATATATATTCATATGTTAGGAAAAAGAGGTTTAATAGTTAATTAAACTATTGAAGAAATTAAAGGTAATTGTTATGAAAAGTAAATTAACCGAATAATATTAGTTAATTAAGATGGAAAATTATATTATGGAATAATATAATTTATTTGGTATGCCTTGTTGATAATGAAATTATTATGAATTAAATCTCGTAAATAAAACAAGTAATTCAGTTAGTTTAGATAGTGAATTTGTGTAAGCATATTTGTTTTAATAAATGAGGAAGTAGAATATTACATATGAGTGTGATATGTTAAAGTAATACGATTGTCAATACTGTAAATAGTTAAAATATTTATTGAGTAAAATAAATATTTCCGTTGGAGTATTTATGAAAATTAAAATGAATATTTTTGTTGGAAATTATTATGGAATAATTTATTTAAGTATGATGGTATTAAATAAATTGATGATAAATAATTTTATAATTTGTGCGTATTTTATTTCCCTAATGTGTTGGTGATGTCCTAATTTAATTAAATAATTATAGGGCTAATGATTTTGGAAGTGTATTGATTAAGTAATTAAATTAAATAAAGTCCGACGATTGTGTCCTATATAATAAGAAAGTTATAAAAATAAATTAGAAATGGAGTTATTTGGAGTTAGCCCAAACAAGCCTTTGTGACCTTTTGTATTTGTAACAGTTGAGTATGCTGATTTTGATAATTGACTAAACCACGTTAAAGTGGTGGTCAGTTTTATTTACTAAGGTAGAGAGAGGGAGAGAAATAGAGAAGAGTTCAGAGAGAAAGAGAAGAGTTTTCTGAGAAATTAGAATAAGTTCTGAAAATAAAAAGGAAGAAAGAATGATCAAGGAATTCTTCATGATTTGCCAAGTCATAGAAAGATCAAGAAGGTAATAATTTAGCCCTAACTGTAGTTATGTTATCTTGAGTTTTTATTAAAAAATAATTTTTGGTGATTAAATTGCTAACAAATATGTAATATGTGTTTTTTAGAGCATATAATTCATTATAAGTTGTTTAGAATCGAGTTTTCAGTAATTAAATTCATGGAAACATGTTTAAGAAAAAGAAATTTGAGTCGTATGGTAATATATGTATTTTGGTCTATTTTGAGGATAAAATTAGTTGGGAAATCATGTAGTAATTTGTAAATTGATAATAGATGTTGTTAATGCATTAAAAATGAAAATAACACATGTTAAACGGATCAAATTGGTTGAATAACGAGTTCGTAGCGATTCGTTATGCTAAATATGTCAAAATATGTAAAATTGGCATGATCGTCAAAATTCATACCTCTAGAATCGGTTGTTATAGTTGTTTATAAGGATAGAATCGTGTTATGCATGCTGGGTGTGGAGTTTATCGAGTGTAACATCTGGGTTTGTTGAAATTAGGTGTTTTAGGGATGAATAGTGCTTTATCACGAACTGCAGAAACTGAGTCTGCGTTGCAGCGCGGCCGCACTGCAACGTAAATCAAAATGGGCACTGCCGCGCTGGGGTGCGACCGCGCAGAGATCAAAGGCAAACATGGCGCGGCCGCGCCGTGTGCTGAACAAAGACAGTGAAGAGAGCTTTAATGTATAGTAAAGTGGAATGTTATATAATCGATTCTAATGTCCATTAAACACTTAACGAGCACATATTCGAAGACTTTAAATACCTAAATTATTATTAAGTATCAATTAAAGGAAGAATTTGGAAGCATGATTTAAAGGTTAACTTAATTTAAATTAACCTAATATACATCCAAAATGGTGTAGGGACAATATAAGGGACTTATCTTCATGGTAAGTACCCATTTGAGTAAATGTTTTGGAAAGTATGAGATAAAGGTGAAAGAATGATTTGAATGTTAAATTGATTAATTAACCTAATATATGTTTAAAAGGATGTAAGTACGCATTACAAAACTTAACAGTCAATTGTAAGAGAAGCTTAACGAGATATAAGGCGGAGGTTAACTTAGTTGTTGTTAACAAGTGTAATAAATCTAATATGAGGTAATGGAATCTATGACGACTTTAATGAACGTTAAGTGTCGGTTACGAAAGAAGTATAAAGAAACACAATATTGGATTATGTAATGATAAGTGTCATACGAAGAGGAGTAAACACCTGAAGATATGTGTTGAGTTTCAAAGAGACGAATGTTATAAAAATATTTAGACTAAGAGGCAATGTGGTTTCATTATATGTGTAACTAATGCATATGAATATGAACATTTGAACTGTTGTAGTGTGACGCCCCCAAAATTAGGTATACATCACCCATCTTGGGTCGTCAGATACATAGTACAGAATACAAACACAACTGTCGTATACAATACGAAAAAACATAAACTGTGAGTTTGAATACAAATATTATCTTCTAGAGAGTATTCATACTCAAAAGGAGTCCTCATTACATTTATTATTACATAGAATAGTGAGGACTACTAACTAATACTATCATTCGAACCATCACTCCGTTCCCCGACTTGCCCCAGCTACGTTCTCATTTCCTGAAGAGAACAGTGAAAGAAAGGGTGAGCTCAACTAGCCCAGTAAGAAATATTATGACTAAGAAAATGCAGAATAAATTATCATTAACCTTCAACAATGTTAAACTGATAAAATATAATAGACATCAAGTTTAACTGCAGCGGAACAAGCAATCCATTAAAAGAGTCAAGTAGAAAATAAACTCTACTATCTTTTATGATTTAAAAGGTTTTTCAACACTGTGATCGCTGGGACTCAGCTTAATAAAATAATCCACATCATCGAATCACCCCTGCACTACGGCCAAGGATATTCGTGTATTCGTTAATGGTCATGATCATGCCAACAACTGTCCATCAACGCACTACGGGCCAATGAGGACTTTTACCACATCATTTGTAACATTACGGTCATGATTATACCGAATAATCCCTGGTCATAATCATACCAAGTTCATCTATGCACTACAGGCCACAAATGACTTTTAACATTTTATAAACATGAGGATGATGACAATGATATAAGAATTCAATAAAACAAGTTCAAGAATTAATTTATCCAAGAATTAACAACGTCCAAATTGTCAACATGATACTACTTTGTGGAGTAAAATTCAAGAATGCTTAGAAGAATATTTTTATGAAAAGATACTGGATGAAACGCAATTATCAAGGATATTCCATAAATTTAATGGAGTATAGAAGTCAAAACTTAACCAACTGAGTATAATAAAGAATGTAATAACAAAAGAAATCACCATGCATGCGATAGACCGCACAGACGGGTTATTCCCACAGAATAATAAATAATGGAACCAGATCCGGTGTAAAACGCACAGACAGGATATTCCAACAGAATAATAATAAAGACGGAACCAGGTCAGGTGTAAAACACACAGACAGGATGTTCCAACAGAATAATAATAAAGACGGAACCAGGTCCGGTGTAAAACACACAGACATGATGTTCCAACAGAATAATAATAAAGACGGAACCAGGTCCGGTGTAAAACACACAAACAGGATGTTCCAACAGAATAATAATAAAAACGGAACCAGGTCCGGTGTAAAACACACAGACAGGATGTTCCAACAGAATAATAGAAGAATGTCACCAATATATGGTAGACCGCGTATACAGGTTATTCCAACAGAATAATAAGAAATGGAATAACAACAGTTCTCTTCATGAATAAGAAAGAATAACAACCCTTACCGTTTTAAAGAAGAGATGAAATAAGGAAGTAGTTAAGTAGCAGAATACTCTTCTTCTCTCTCTCTCTATAGTTTCTCTCTCTAGATTTCAGTGAATTCGTAAGAAATAATGAAGGAATGAGCTGCTATTTATTGAAAAATAGAATGCATAGTAACTAATCTATGAACGGTCCAGATTGATTACTTTAATCTGACGGTCCATATTTAAAGAAAAATCTTTTAAATAAAATATAATATATTCTATTTATAGAATAATTTTAATAAAGTATTCTGTTTTATATAAAAAGATGTTTCTGTTTTATTACGTTAATAATACGAATAAAACAAAACGTTATTATCGCTAAATAATTCATATTATTAACTGACAATAATTGAATCAAACTAAGTGACTTCTCACATAAGCATTAATAATCAATACCGTGTGCTACTATGCAACCACACGTATTACTGTACTTTTACTACCGAGTAGTTTAACAGTATCAATGGTAAAACTTTCGTCGTTATTTTTAATAAAATATTTTTGTCGTTTTCTCAATCCGACAATAATTCCGTTGTGGGGTCCACCAATGATTGTGTCGTTGTACGAATATTCCCTGTTAAAACGAATATTTCCCGACCAATCGAATATTATATAACAACTTGCGTACTTTGCAAAATTTATAAATATTACCCACAACTATAACATTATATCAAATTAACTCCATAATATTCAAAAATGATATTTATAGAAAATTCATCTTTATTTATAAAAGTTGGGGTCTTACAGCCTCCTCTTCTTATAAAATTTCGCCCTCGAAATTAGGGTACGTACCTGGTATGTCGAAGAGGTAAGGATACCTTGATTTTATTTCAGATTCTAACTCCCAAGTCATTTTCTCAACATCGTGGTTTCTCCACAAAACTTTGACTTGAGGTATAACCTTGGAGCGTAGAATATGTTCCTTCTTATCCAAGATTTGAACAGGAACTTCTTCATACGTCAAATCCTCTGCTACTTCGTCCGGTTTTAACTCAATAATATGGTTCGGGTCTTCCACATATTTACGTAACATGGATATGTGAAAAACGTTATGAACACGAGACATACTCGGCGGTAAAGCGAGTCTATAAGCCACAGTTCTTACTCGATCGAGGATTAAAAATGGACCGATAAATCGAGGATTGAGCTTTGCTCTTTTTCCAAATCTCGTAACTCCTTTTCATGGAGCAACACGTAAGAACACATGATCTCCTATATCAAATTCCACGTCCTTTCGATGAAGATCAACATAACTCTTTTGTCGATCTTGTGAGGTTTTTATACGTTGTCGGATCGTTTGAATCTTTTCTGTAGTCATACGTACCAACTCCGGTCCCAACAACGTTACTTCACCCACCTCATCCCAGCATACTGGAGAACGACATTTTCTTCCATACAATGCTTCAAATGGAGCCATGCCAATACTTGCTTGATAACTGTTGTTGTAGGAAAACTCCACCAATGGTAAGAACTTGTCCCAACTTCCCTTGAAGTCAAAGACACAGAGTCTTAATAAACCTTCTAGAGTTTGAATAGTCCTATCTGATTATCCATCCGTCTTAGGATGATATGCCGAACTAAATCGTAAATCTGTGCCCATAGCTTTTTGTAAACTAACCCAAAATCGTGAAGTGAATCTTGGGTCTCGATCAAAAACTATGGATACTGGCATACCATGCAGTCTTACAATCTCGTTTATGTACATACGAGAAAGACGTTCAAGTGTATAAGTTTCTCGTATCGATAAGAAATGAGCAGACTTGGTCAATCTATCAACAATGACCCAAATCGCATCTATACCTTGAGAAACCTTAGGAAGACCGGTAACGAAATCCATGGTAATGTGCTCCCACTTCCATTCTGGAATTTCAAGTGGTTGCAATGGACCTTTTGGTACTTGATGCTCCGCTTTGAATCGTTGACAAGTTAGACACCTTGAGATAAACAACGTTATCTTTCTCTTCATATTGCTCCACCAAAATGTATGACGAAGATCATGATATATTTTGGTACTTCCAGGATGGATTACAAACGGTGTGTTGTGTGCCTCCATCATGATTTCATACTTTAAATCAAGGTTGTTAGGAACACAAAGTCTGGAGTTGACTCGAAGTATTCCTTCTTCATCGATTCTTGCTTCCGGTATAGCACCTTCTTGCACTTTCTTCCTCATACGCATCAGCTCCAGGTCTGTAGCTTGAGCAGCTTTAACTTTATCGATTAAAGTTGGTTCTACTCGTATATTCGCCATCATCACATGGGTCCTTAGAGTCTTTAACTCTATCTCCATCATTTGCAAGTCGCACAAAATGGGCCTTTGTGTTGACAATATTGCACTCGTACTTGCATATGATCTTCTACTCAATGCGTCAGCTACCACGTTCGCTTTTCCAGATTGGTATTGAATGGTATGATCACAATCTTTCAACAGTTCAAGCCAACGTTGTTGTCGCATGTTGAGTTCCTTTTGAGTGAAGAAATATTTGAGGCTTTTATGATCCGTAAAGATCTCCACCTTCTCCCCATAAAAGTAATGCCTCCAAATTTTAAGTGCAAAGACAACAGCTGCCAACTCTAGATCATGAGTAGGATAATTCCTCTCATATTCCTTGAGTTGTCTTGATGCATAGGCTATGACTTTTCCATGTTGCATGAGAACGCATCCCAACCCTTTGCTCGAAGCATCACTGTAGATGACAAATCCCTCCGAGCCAGATGGTATTGTTAGAACAGGTGCTGAAATGAGTCTCCTCTTGAGTTCTCGAAAACTCTGCTCACATTCTTCGCTCCAACCAAACTTTGTATCTTTCCGAGTCAGCTGAGTTAATGGAGTAGCGATTCGAGAAAATACTTCCACGAATCTCCTATAATAACCAGCTAAACCAAGAAAGCTACGTACTTCGGTCACTGATTTAGGTTGCTCCCAGCTTTGAATAGCTTCAATCTTTGCCGGGTCAACCGATATTCCTCGACTTGATACTACGTGCCCAAGGAATGCTACCTCCTCAAGCCAGAACTCGCATTTCTTCAACTTGGCATAAAGCTTGTATTCACGAAGCTTTTGGAGTACCAGCCTTAAGTGTTGCTCATGATCTTCACGGCTTTTGGAATAAATAAGGATGTCATCAATAAAAACGACCACAAAATGATCCAAATATTCCTTGAATACCCGGTTCATTATATCCATGAAGGCAGCAGGAGCATTAGTCAATCCAAAGGACATGACTAGGAATTCATAATGCTCGTACCGAGTTCTAAAAGCCGGATTTGGAATATCCTCAGTTCTAACCTTCAGCTGATGATATCCAGAACGAAGATCGATCTTTGAAAAGAATTGTGCTCCTTACAACTGGTTAAACAGGTCATCAATACGTGGCAATGGGTACCTATTTTTGATGGTGACATGATTCAACTCCCGATAATCAATACAAAGTCGCATACTTCTATCTTTCTTCTTCACGAATAGCACAGGAGCACCCCAAGGAGAAGTACTAGGACGAATAAAGCCAATGTCTAACAATTCCTGCAGTTGGATCTTTAACTCCTGAAGTTCAATAGGAGCCATTCGATATGGGTCTTTGAAAATGGGTTTTGTACCGGGTTCAAGGTCGATACAAAATTTAATTTCACACTCTGGGGGTAGGCCAGGAAGTTCTTCAGGGAATACGTCAAGAAATTTATTAACAATAGAAATATCATTCAAAACTGACGTATTTTTGTTTAGATCCGTGACATGAGCTAAGAAAGCTTGACATCCGTTTTTCAATAAACGAATAGCTTTATGGCTTGAGATGACAGCGATTGATTTTAATGGTTTGGTTGCTTGAATTCACATAATAGGTCGATTAGGAATATGAAAGCTAACAACCTTACGAAAACAATCAATTTTTGCATGATGAGTAGTTAATCAATCAATCCATATTATCACGTCAAATGCAAGCATTTTTAATGAAATCAGATCGACAGGTAATGTGTGGGTACCAACTTGAATCAAACAAGACTTATAAACCGTGGATGTAATGAAGGTTTCTCCCAATGGAGTTTCAACAGATAAATCAAAGTCTAATTTCTCCGGAGTCAAATTTAATCGATGAGCGCAAGTAAGAGAAATAAAAGAATGGGTAGAACCGGTATCAAATAAAGTATAGACTTCGTTAGAGTTTATGAAAAGCTTACCCGTGATGACCTCATTCGGGTTCCTTGCTTTCTGGGAGGTCACAACAAACGCTCTCACTTGCACTACCGGTTTTGACTTTTCTAGGACGGCCTTTGGTGTCTCTATCTTGGCTGAACTTGTTTTTGGTAAATGACAAAATCGAGCTAAATGACCTTCTCTTCCACAATTATAACATGGTTTAGCGTAGTTTGGAGTGATGTGCCCCTCCCCTCCGCATTTGAAACATATGATAGGTGGTCGTTCTCCTTCCTTAACAACGGGTGCTGGTGTTGACATCTTTCCATCATTGTTGAATATTCTCTTCTCGAAATGACCATTCTTATTGTTTTGGCCCTGATTACCACCAAAGTGGTTACCATTTCTGGCCTGTTGATTCCCTCCATGCTTGTTATCACCTCTTTGATGACTGCTCTCACTGGTATTATTATTTTGCCGACTTCTCTCTTTTGGTTGCGTTGACTCGTTATCGCGCTCCACTAACTGAGCCCTATTTACAACATCTGAATACAAACACAGTTTATGAGAAATAAGATGTTGACGTATCTCAGGTTTCAAACCTCGTAAAAACATTCGCGTCATTCACTCTTCATTATCCACCAAGTGGGACGCAAATCGGGACAACTCAGCAAATTTAGCCTCATACTACGACACGGTCATATTATTCTACTCCAATTTGATGAACTCCACCTCCTTCATGTGACGAACACTTTCGGGAAAGTATTTGTCGTTGAACAGCTCTTGGAACTTCTCCCAAGACATCTTCAGTGCGGCAGGTTGAGTACGCTTAATCGATTCCCACCAGTAATCTGCCTCTCCTCGCAACATAAAGGCGGCAAAGGAAACCTTTTGCTCCTCGGAGCATCCCAAGACATCAAATATCTTGGTAATCTGCTTTATCCATGTTTCCGCTATAACTGGTTTTGGCTCTCCCTTAAACTCTGGTGGTCGCAGCTCCTTGAACTGTTTAGCGGTGACCGTCCGAGAGTTTTAAGTGTTTCCACCTATATTTTGGACAGGAGCCGCTCTCGCCTGCTGTTGCATGAACTGCATAAAGATTCTAAACATTCCATCATTCATCACCTGGTCAGTGTTGTTGGTTGCATGAGGATTGTCACCTTCCTGATGCACATTATCCTGATTATTGATATGTGGTGAATCAACAGTCGCATGTGCTCCATTGCTATTCTCAACATTCTAAGATGCCATTTTCAGATACTGCCACAAAACAAAAGTTAATTGATATGTCATATATTATCCTTATATTATGACCGACCAATTAAATACCATACAAATAAACTTGGGTAGGTCATACTAGCGAAGGAATTCCCCGTCTCTCCCCTCCTAGTTCTATTCTCACATCTTAGCCAGGGATCATATCCCTAAGCTCTGATACCAACTATGACGCCCCCAAAATTAGGTATACATCACCCATCTTGGGTCGTCAGATACATAGTACAGAATACAAATACAACTTACTAATACAACTGTCGTATACAATATGACAAAACATAAACTGTGAGTTTGAATACAAATATTATCTTCTAGAGAGTATTCATACTCAATAGGAGTCCTCATTACATTTATTATTACTTAGAATAGTGAGGACTACTAACTAATACTATCATTCGAACCATCACTCCATTCCCCGACTTGCCCCAGCTACGTTCTCATTTCCTGAAGAGAACAGTGAAAGAAAGGGTGAGCTCAACTAGCCCAGTAAGAAATATTATGACTAAGATAATGCAGAATAAATTATCATTAGCCTTCAACAATGTTAAATTGATAAAATATAATATACATCAAGTTTAACTGCAGCGGAACAAGCAATCCATTAAAAGAGTCAAGTACAAAATAAACTCTACTATCTTTTACGATTTAAAAAAATTTTCAACACTGTGATCGCTGGGACTCAGCTTAATAAAATAATCCACATCATCGAATCACCCCTGCACTACGGCCAAGGATATTCGTGTATTCATTAATGGTCATGATCATGCCAACAACTGTCCATCAACGCACTACGGGCTAATGAGGACTTTTACCACATCATTTGTAACATTACGGTCATAATTATACCGAATAATCCCTGGTCATAATCATACCAAGTCCATCTATGCACTACAGGCCATAGATGACTTTTAACATTTTATAAACATGAGGATGATGACAATGATATAAGAATTCAATAAAACAAGTTCAAGAATTAATTTATCCAAGAATTAACAACGTCCAAATTGTCAACATGATACTGCTTTGTGGAGTAAAATTCAAGAATGCTTAGAAGAATATTTTCATGAAAAGATACTGGATGAAACGCAATTATCAAGGATATTCCACAAATTTCATGGAGTATAGAAGTCAAAACTTAACCAACTGAGTATAATAAAGAATGGAATAACAAAAGAAATCACCATGCATGCGATAGACCGCACAGATGGGTTATTCCCACCGAATAATAAATAATGGAACCAGGTCCGGCGCCAAACGCACAGACAGGATATTCCAACAGAATAATAATAAAGATGGAACCAGGTCCGGTGTAAAACACACAGACAGGATGTTCCAACAGAATAATAATAAAGACAGAACCAGGTCCGGTGTAAAATACACAGACAGGATGTTCCAACAGAATAATAATAAAGACAGAACTAGGTCCGGTGTAAAACACATAGACAGGATGTTCCAACAGAATAATAATAAAAATGGAACCAGGTCCAGTGTAAAACACACAGACAGGATGTTGCAACAGAATAATAGAAGAATGTCACCAAGTATAGGGTAGACCGCGTATACAGGTTATTCCAACAGAATAATAAGAAATGGAATAACAACAGTTCTCTTCATGAATAAGAAATAATAACACCCCTTACCGTTTTAAAGAAGAGCTGAAATAAGAAAGTAGTTAAGTAGCAGAATACTCTTCTTCTCTCTCTCTATGGTTTCTCTCTATAGTTTATCTCTCTAGAGTTCAGTGAATTCGTAAGAAATAATGAAGGAATGAGCTGCTATTTATAGAAAAATAGAATGCATAGTAACTAATCCATGAACGGTCCAGATTGATTACTTTAATCTGACGGTCCATATTTAAAGAAAAATCTTTTAAATAAAATATAATATATTCTATTTATAGAATAACTTTAATAAAGTATTCTGTTTTATATAAAAAGATGTTTCTGTTTTATTACGTTAATAATACGAATAAAACAAAACGTCATTATCGCTAAATAATTCATATTATTAACTGACAATAATTGAATGAAACTGAGTGACTTCTCACGTAAGCATTAATAATCAATACCGTGTGCTACTATGCAACCACACATATTACTGTACTTTTACTACCGAGTAGTTCAACAGTATCAATGGTAAAACTTTCGGCGTTATTTTTAATAAAATATTTTTGTCGTTTTCTCAATCCGACAATAATTCTGTTGTGGGGTCCACCAATGATTGTGCTGTTGTACGAATATTCCCTGTTAAAACGAATATTCCCCGACCAATCGAATATTATATAACAACTTGCGTACTTTGCAAAATTTATAAATATTACCCACAACTATAACATTATATCAAATTAACTCCATAATATTCAAAAATGATATTTATAGAAAATTCATCTTTATTTATAAAAGTTGGGGTCTTACAACTTCCCTGTCTTATGAAATTTCGCCCTCGAAATTAGGGTACGTACCTGGTATGTCGAAGAAGTAAGGATACCTTGATTTCATTTCAGATTCTAACTCCCAAGTCATTTCCTCAATATCGTGGTTTCTCCACAAAACTTTGACTTGAGGTATAACCTTGGAGCGTAGAATATGTTCCTTCTTATCCAAGATTTGAACAAGAACTTCTTCATACGTCAAATCCTCTGCTACTTCGTCCAGTTCTAACTCAATAATGTGGTTCGGGTCTTCCACATATTTGCGTAACATGGATATGTGAAAAACGTTATGAACACGAGACATACTCGGCGGTAAAGCGAGTCTATAAGCCACAGTTTCTACTCGATCGAGGATTAAAAATGGACCGATAAATCGAGGATTGAGCTTTCCTCTTTTTCCAAATCTCGTAACTCCTTTCCATGGAGCAACACGTAAGAACACATGATCTCCTATATCAATCTCCACGTCCTTTCGATGAAGATCAACATAACTCTTTTGTCGATCTTGTGAGGTTTTTATACGTTGTCAGATCGTTTGAATCTTTTCTATAGTCATACGTACCAACTCCGGTCCAAACAACGTTGCTTCACCCACCTCATCCCAGCATACTGGAGAACGACATTTTCTTCCATACAATGCTTCAAATGGAGCCATGCCAATACTTGCTTGATAACTGTTGTTGTAGGAAAACTCCACCAATGGTAAGAACTTGTCCCAACTTCCCTTGAAGTCAAAGACACAGAGTCTTAATAAATCTTCTAGAGTTTGAATAGTCCTCTCTGATTGTCCGTCCGTCTGAGGATGATATGCCGAACTAAATCGTAAATCTGTGCCCATAGCTTTTTGTAAACTAACCCAAAATCGTGAAGTGAATCTTGGGTCTCGATCAGAAACTATGGATACTGGCATACCATGCAGTCTTACAATCTCGTTTATGTACATACGAGCAAGACGTTCAAGTGTATAAGTTTCTCGTATCGATAAGAAATGAGCAGACTTGGTCAATCTATCAACAATGACCCAAATCGCATCTATACCTTGAGAAACCTTAGGAAGACCGGTAACGAAATCCATGGTAATGTGCTCCCACTTCCATTCTGGAATTTCAAGTGGTTACAATGGACCTTTTGGTACTTGATGCTCCGCTTTGACTCGTTGACAAGTTAGACACCTTGAGATAAACAATGCTATCTCTCTCTTCATA
Source organism: Panax notoginseng (assembly GCA_016801055.1). Classification (NCBI taxonomy): domain Eukaryota; kingdom Viridiplantae; phylum Streptophyta; class Magnoliopsida; order Apiales; family Araliaceae; genus Panax; species Panax notoginseng. The sequence continues at coordinate 155,678,235 of CM029015.1, read as the reverse complement.
TTGCTCCACCAAAATGTATGACGAAGATCATGATACATTTTGGTACTTTCATGATGGATTGCAAACGGTGTATTGTGCGCCTCCATCATGATTTCATACTTTAAATCAAGGTTGTTAGGAACACAAAGTCTGGAGTTGACTCGAAGTATTCCTTCTTCATCGATTCTTGCTTCCGGCATAGCACCTTCTTGCACTTTCTTCCTCATACGCATCAGCTCCAGGTCTGTAGCTTGAGCAGCTTTAACTTTATCGATTAAAGTTGGTTCTACTCGTATATTCGCCTTCATCACATGGGTCCTTGGAGTCTTTAACTCTATCTCCATCCTTTGCAAGTCGCACAAAATGGGTCTTTATGTTGACAATATTGCACTCGTACTTGCATATGATCTTCTACTCAATGCGTCAGCTACCACGTTCGCTTTTCCAGGATGGTATTGAATGGTATGATCATAATCTTTCAACAGTTCAAGCCAACGTCATTGTCGCATGTTGAGTTCCTTTTGAGTGAAGAAATATTTGAGGCTTTTATGATCCGTAAAGATCTCCACCTTCTCCCCATACAAGTAATGCCTCCAAATTTTAAGTGCAAAGACAACAGCTGCCAACTCTAGATCATGAGTAGGATAATTCCTCTCATATTCCTTGAGTTGTCTTGATGCATAGGCTATGACTTTTCCATGTTGCATGAGAACGCATCCCAACCCTTTGCTCGAAGCATCACTGTAGATGACAAATCCCTCCGAGCCAGATGGTATTGTTAGAACAGGTGCTGAAATGAGTCTCCTCTTGAGTTCTCGAAAACTCTGCTCACATTCTTCGCTCCAACCAAACTTTGTATCTTTCCGAGTCAGCTGAGTTAATGGAGTAGCGATTCGAGAAAATACTTCCACGAATCTCCTATAATAACCAGCTAAACCAAGAAAGCTACGTACTTCGGTCACTGATTTAGGTTGCTCCCAGCTTTGAATAGCTTCAATCTTTGCCGGGTCAACCGATATTCCTCGACTTGATACTACGTGCCCAAGGAATGCTACCTCCTCCATCCAGAACTCGCATTTCTTTAACTTGGCATAAAGCTTATATTCACGAAGCTTTTGGAGTACCAGCCTCAAGTGTTGCTCATGATCTTCACGGCTTCTGGAATAAATAAGGATGTCATCAATAAAGACGACCACAAAATGATCCAAATATTCCTTGAATACCCGGTTCATCATATCCATGAAGGCAGCAGGAGCATTAGTCAATCCAAAGGACATGACTAGGAATTCATAATGCCCGTACCGAGTTCTAAAAGCCGTCTTTGGAATATCCTCAGTTCTAACCTTCAGCTGATGATATCCAGAACGAAGATCGATCTTTGAAAAGAATTGTGCTCCTTGCAACTGGTCAAACAGGTCATCAATACGTGGCAATGGTTACCTATTTTTTATGGTGACATGATTTAACTCCCGATAATCAATACAAAGTCGCATACTTCCATCTTTCTTCTTCACGAATAGCATAGGAGCACCCCAAGGAGAAGTACTAGGACGGATAAAACCAGTGTCTAACAATTCCTGCAGTTGGATCTTTAACTCCTGAAGTTTAATAGGAGCCATTCGATATGGGTCTTTGGAAATGGGTTTTGTACCGGGTTCAAGGTCGATACAAAATTTAATTTCACACTCTGGGGTTAGGCCAGGAAGTTCTTCAGGGAATACGTCAGGGAATTTATTAACAATAGAAATATCATTCAAAACTGACGTATTTTTGTTTAGATCCGTGACATGAGCTAAGAAAGCTTGACATCCGTTTTTCAATAAACGAATAGCTTTATGGCTTGAGATGACAACGATTGATTTTAATGGTTTGGTTGCTTGAATTCGCATAATAGGTCGATTAGGAATATGAAAGCTAACAACCTTACGAAAACAATCAATTTTTGCATGATGAGTAGTTAACCAATCAATCCATAGAATCACGTCAAATGCAAGTATTTTAATGAAATCAGATCGACAGGTAATGTGTGGGTACCAACTTGAACCAAACAAGACTTATAAACCGTGGATGTAATGAAGGTTTCTCCCAATGGAGTTTCAACAGTTAAATCAAAGTCTAATTTCTCTGGAGTCAAATTTAATCGATGAGCGCAAGTAGGAGAAATAAAAGAATGGGTAGAACCGGTATCAAATAAAGTATAGATTTCGTTAGAGTTTATGATAAGCTTACCCGTGATGACCTCATTCGGGTTCCTTGCTTTCTGGGAGGTCACAACAAACGCTCTCCCTTGCACTACCGGTTTTGACTTTTCTGGGACGACCTTTGGTGTCTCCATCTTGGCTGAACTTGTTTTTGGTAAACGACAAAATCGAGCTAAATGACCTTCTCTTCCATAATTATAACATGCTTTAGATGGCATCGCGTAGTTTTGACTGATGTGCCCCTCCCCTCCGCATTTGAAACATATGATAGGTGGTCGTTCTCCTTCCTTAACAACGGGTGCTGGTGCTGACGTCTTTCCATCATTGTTGAATATCCTCTTCTTGAAATGACCATTCTTATTGTTTTGGCCCTGATTACCACCGAAGTGGTTACCATTTCTAGCCTGTTGATTCCCTCCACGCTTGTTGTCACCGCTTCGATGACTGCTCTCACTGGTATTATCATTTTGCCGACTGCTCTCTTTTGGTTACGTTAACTCGTTATCGCGCTCCACTAACTGAGCCCTTTTCACAACATCTGAATACAAACACAGTTTATGAGAAATAAGATGTTGACGTATCTCAGGTTTCAAACCTCGTAAAAACATTCGCGTCATTCACTCTTCATTATCCACCAAGTGGGACGCAAATCGGGACAACTCAGCAAATTTAGCCTCATACTACGACACGGTCATATTATTCTACTCCAATTTGATGAACTCCACCTCCTTCATGTGACGAACACTTTCGGGAAAGTATTTGTCGTTGAACAGCTCTTGGAACTTCTCCCAAGACATCTTCAGTGCGGCAGGTTGAGTATGCTTAATCGATTCCCACCAGTAATCTGCCTCTCCTCGCAACATAAAGGCGGCAAAGGAAACCTTTTGCTCCTCGGAGCATCCCAAGACATCAAATATCTTGGTAATCTGCTTTATCCATGTTTCCGCTATAACTGGTTTTGGCTCTCCCTTAAACTCTGGTGGTCGCAGCTCCTTGAACTGTTTAGCGGTGACCGTCCGAGAGTTTTAAGTGTTTCCACCTATATTTTGGACAGGAGCCGCTCTCGCCTGCTGTTGCATGAACTGCATAAAGATTCTAAACATTCCATCATTCATCACCTGGTCAGTGTTGTTGGTTGCATGAGGATTGTCACCTTCCTGATGCACATTATCCTGATTATTGATATGTGGTGAATCAACAGTCGCATGTGCTCCATTGCTATTCTCAACATTCTAAGATGCCATTTTCAGATACTGCCACAAAACAAAAGTTAATTGATATGTCATATATTATCCTTATATTATGACCGACCAATTAAATACCATACAAATAAACTTGGGTAGGTCATACTAGCGAAGGAATTCCCCGTCTCTCCCCTCCTAGTTCTATTCTCACATCTTAGCCAGGGATCATATCCCTAAGCTCTGATACCAACTGTGACGCCCCCAAAATTAGGTATACATCACCCATCTTGGGTCGTCAGATACATAGTACAGAATACAAATACAACTTACTAATACAACTGTCGTATACAATATGACAAAACATAAACTGTGAGTTTGAATACAAATATTATCTTCTAGAGAGTATTCATACTCAATAGGAGTCCTCATTACATTTATTATTACTTAGAATAGTGAGGACTACTAACTAATACTATCATTCGAACCATCACTCCGTTCCCCGACTTGCCCCAGCTACGTTCTCATTTCCTGAAGAGAACAGTGAAAGAAAGGGTGAGCTCAACTAGCCCAGTAAGAAATATTATGACTAAGATAATGCAGAATAAATTATCATTAGCCTTCAACAATGTTAAACTGATAAAATATAATAGACATCAAGTTTAACTGCAGCGGAACAAGCAATCCATTAAAAGAGTCAAGTAGAAAATAAACTCCACTATCTTTTATGATTTAAAAGGTTTTTCAACACTGTGATTGCTGTGACTCAGCTTAATAAAATAATCCACATCATCGAATCACCCCTGCACTACGGCCAAGGATATTCGTGTATTCATTAATGGTCATGATCATGCCAACAACTGTCCATCAACGCACTACGGACCAATGAGGACTTTTACCACATCATTTGTAACATTACGGTCATGATTATACCGAATAATTCCTGGTCATAATCATACCAAGTCCATCTATGCACTACAGGCCATATATGACTTTTAATATTTTATAAACATGAGGATGATGACAATGATATAAGAATTCAATAAAACAAGTTCAAGAATTAATTTATCCAAGAATTAACAACGTCTAAATTGTCAACATGATACTGCTTTGTGGAGTAAAATTCAAGAATGCTTAGAAGAATATTTTCATGAAAAGATACTGGATGAAATGCAATTATCAAGGATATTCCACAAATTTCATGGAGTATAGAAGTCAAAACTTAACCAACTGAGTATAATAAAGAATGGAATAACAAAAGAAATCACCATGCATGCGATAGACCGCACAGATAGGTTATTCCCACAGAATAATAAATAATGGAACCAGGTCCGGCGTAAAATGCACAGATAGGATATTCCAACAGAATAATAATAAAGACGGAACCAGGTCCGGTGTAAAACACACAGACAGGATGTTCCAACAGAATAATAATAAAGACGGAACCAGGTCCGGTGTAAAACACACAGACAGGATGTTCCAACAGAATAATAATAAAAACGGAACCAGGCCCGGTGTAAAACACACAGACAGGATGTTCCAACAGAATAATAGAAGAATGTCACCAAGTATAGGGTAGATCGCGTATACAGGTTATTCCAACAGAATAATAAGAAATGGAATAACAACAGTTCTCTTCATGAATAAGAAAGAATAACACCCTTACCGTTTTAAAGAAGAGCTGAAATAAGGAAGTAGTTAAGTAGCAGAATACTCTTCTTCTCTATCTCTATAGTTTCTCTCTATAGTTTCTCTCTCTAGAGTTCAGTGAATTCGTAAGAAATAATGAAGGAATGAGCTACTATTTATAGAAAAATAAAATGCATAGTAACTAATTTATGAACGGTCCAGATTGATTACTTTAATCTGACGGTCCATATTTAAAGAAAAATCTTTTAAATAAAATATAATATATTCTATTTATAGAATAACTTTAATAAAGTATTCTGTTTTATATAAAAAGATGTTTCTGTTTTATTACGTTAATAATACAAATAAAACAAAACGTCATTATCGCTAAATAATTCATATTATTAACTGACAATAATTGAATCAAACTGAGTGACTTCTCACATAAGCATTAATAATCAATACCGTGTGCTACTATGCAACCACATGTATTACTGTACTTTTACTACCGAGTAGTTCAACAGTATCAATGGTAAAACTTTCGGCGTTATTTTTAATAAAATATTTTTGTCATTTTCTCAATCCGACAATAATTTCGTTGTGGGGTCCACCAATGATTGTGCCGTTGTACGAATATTCCCTGTTAAAACGAATATTCCCCGACCAATCGAATATTATATAACAACTTGCGTACTCTGCAAAATTTATAAATATTACCCACAACTATAATATTATATCAAATTAACTCCATAATATTTAAAAATGATATTTATAGAAAATTCATCTTTATTTATAAAAGTTGGGGTCTTACATGTAGGATGTACGCAAAGCATCTAAGTTGTTTTCGGTAATTGGTAAACAACGATCAAGGCAAGTTTTTCAGTTCCTATTTGCTATGTGAATTTGATGATGAACTGTTTTAAAATCTTTATTGCAAATAGCATGATGTGATATATATGTTGAAAGTATGAAACGTTAAAGTCAAATTATGACTACGTTGATTGAGTAATGAATACTGATTGAGTAAGAAACTCAATCTTTATACTTGTTATATAAATTGTAGCATGTATGTTATACTAGTCCAGTTATTATGAGATGTATGATATGCATGTTATTATGTGCTACGTGATGCATGAAAACTGTAAGATTTGGTGGGTTTTCGAGCTCAACCTTGTAAATAACCATTTTTGCAGGTTAAGGATTAAAGGTAACACTATGTGCTACTTGAATGACGTGGATCGGAAATAATACACGAAGAATAATATTTTAGCTAAAATTGTTATTTCTTTAAATCATGATTAAGATTCATGAGATGTACTAAATGTTTTATGATGTATATTTTATATTGAGTTGTAAAGTTAAAGTTTGAACTATCTGATATGTAAACGTTATCGGATTGAAATGTAAAATTTTATATAATAACAGTGATGAAGCGAATCATAAAATAAGATTGATTCAAAGACATGTAAATGATAAAGGTTTTGATTCAGGGAAATAAAGTAAGAAGATAGAAAAGTTTAAATTAATCCGCATTTTATTAAGCTTAACATCCAATTATGATGTAAAATCAGAAGCTAGATGTGTTATTAATGACCGAAGTCGATAATTGAATTGTATGTATTTTGGGGTCATTACAGGCATTCAAGAAGCTCCCTTCCATGAGAGAGTTTTAGCTGGCATTGGCAAACCATTCTCCGTGATGATCAAACATGGAGAAATGGCTGAGATGGGATTGAAGTCAGGAAAGATTCAAGACCTTGCCGCTTTCAAAGCTATAGCTGAGCACATCCGGTCTGGAAGTTATGGAAACAACCCCCGCAGGGTCCATAAGAAGAAAGAGGAGGATGTTTCCTTGATATTACATGGGCAAAAAGGCAGTCAAAACCTGCCTATTCAAAGGAGAAACTACTCCCCTTTTCCAGCTCAGTCTTCAAACCCTCCATTGCCAAAAGGTGGAGAAGTCAGACACACTCGAGTGTTCACACCCTTAGGGGAATCACTCGAGAACATTCTCAATCTTTTGACAACTCAGAAGAAAATTGCCCATCTTCTTCCCCCTGCCAACACGAGTGGGAAGGGTTTCAATGCTAGCCGAAAATGTGCTTATCATACAGGAGCTCCCGGCTATGATACTTAGGATTGTTGGACCTTGAAGCACAAGATCCAGAATTTGATTGACAATGGTGAGATCGTGGTGACTAAACCCGACCAACCCCATGTGCAATACAACTCTCTTCCTCAACACAAAGAAGAGGAGGTTAACATGATTAATTGGAGTAGTGGATAGACTTCCCACTCCATTGGTGGATCTTCCCAAATTAGCAAGGATAGTGCTGACAAGTGGGATTATGCACAATTCCAATTTATGATGGAACGAAAAATGAAGGCTCTTTGTGAGCAAGTTAACCAATTGGCAGAACTGGTGGTCCATCAGCACCAAGTCACACGTCAATTATTCAGCCAGGAGCATGTTAGCCTCCTTCCTTTTGTTACAAACACTCCATCGCGTATTCCAGAAAATGAAACACTGGTGGATAAAATCGCAAAAAGAGCAAATGCCAAAGCCCGTCGGAATTTCGCCAATAAAACGGAGTTTACCTATTTAAGCCAACCGATGGAAGAGATATTACAGATGCTGATCAATAAAGGAAGAATCACAGCTCTGCTACCTCCAATCAGCCCACGTTCGAGACAATTTGATTTTAGTGGAGTATGCCAATATCACTCCCATTCTCGCGGTCACAGCACCGAAGAATGTTGGGCACTCTGCCACCTTATTCAGAATCTAATTGACAGTGATGTCCTACAGATGACAGACAATGATGTTGTATTACTGGAAAATAGGGACGCATTTCCTATAAAGTGGAAGGAAGTCGTAGCATTTATATCTACTAAGATAGATTCAGCTACCCCATCACATACAATTCAACCTATTCAACTCAAAGGTGTTGAAAATCCTTTGAAAGTGGTCGCGCCAGAGCCAATCATCTTACCATTTAGACCACAATATCCTATTGTCAGCCTATAAAAAGTTCCATGGAATTATAGAGAGGTTGAAGGATCCACATCCCACACAACTGTTGCAGTGTCAAAAGAAAATCCAATGTATCTTCCCAACGGGTGATGAAACCCTCCATTAAATCAAAGGGGAAAGTTCCCATGGAGAAGATTGAAAAATTCCTTCGTACTATGGGACATAATGAAACCAAGGTGGTTTTAAGCTTGAAAGAAGCTCCACAAAAGGTTTCCATACTGGACTTGGTATTCTCCTCAGAGGATCACCTGAAGGTATTACTAAGAGTTTTAGAAGAAGCTCATTTACCAAAATCAGTGGATGTCATAAAGTTCCATCACCTGGTTGATCACATTCTTAACAACAATGTGATATCTTTCACTGATGATGATATACCTCCCAAAGGGACTGGTCATTTTAAGCCATTGCACATAGCGGTTATGTCCTCCGGATACGTGGTCGCAGAAGTATTGATAGATGGAGGGTCCTCCTTGAATATATGCCTTTATGCCACCTTGGAGAAGATGAACACAAATCTCAATAGAATCCGAAGAAGCCATACAATTATCAAAGCTTTCGATGGATCCCGACGAAATGCTATCGGGGAGATTGAATTACCTCTGGAGATTGGTCAACATACATTTTGCGTATCCTTTCATGTGCTCAAAATAGCTACAAAATACAACCTGCTCTTGGGAAGACCGTGAATTCATATGGATGGAGTCGTCCTGTCCACTCTTCATCAACAGCTTAAATACATCATTAACAACAGCCTAGTCACTGTTAATGCAAAGCCAGAATGTCCTGAATAAGGTGACTGTTGATTGATTTCGCAATCAATGAATACGTGCAAGTATACACGGTCAACAAGTAATAGAGTGAAAGTAGAGTATCGTTCCCACGAGGAATTATTTAATAAAAATTACCAAATACTAATTCTTAACCAAATAAATTTTATTTAAACAACCAATAATTGTGATTTTTAGATTTAAGAAAACTAAATTAAACTAAACAAAAAGATTATTCTAAATGAAAGCAAATAAACAACTAAGAATTGATGGAATTCAGATAAATAAGAATTAAGACTCCAATATCCCCAATTATGAATTATAAATCAATTATTCAACTATCCCAATTATTATATCTACTGAATTGTTAACAGGAATTCTCAAATGCCAAAAGCCCTCTCTCGAGTGATCAATTGTTTTCTATTTAACCCAGATTAATTTTGCTATATCTCTATGCAAAACAATTGAATTAAACTTGCTACAAACCCAATTCCTCTTATGTTACATGCGGCAAATAGATATTCTCATTATATTCACAAACCTAATTATTCACTGTGCAAATAACTAAGTCACATGTCATCATGCCCAGTTCTAACCCTAGAATTCCTTTCCCAATTCCTTCTAGAGTAACAAGGTAATTACTGATCAGATAATTAATCAATAAGCTCAAAGCAAGATGAACAATTCACTTCAACACAAATAATTAGAATAAATCAAATAACTAATTTATAGCCATACAAAGTTCAATTGAAATCTTAATAAAAGAGTTAGTTCATAATTAATGAATTAGAACCAAGAATCCACAATTGAATAAACATTAAAAGATAAAAGTATGATAAGAGAAGATAATAGAATCTGTTGTCAGCAAATCTGATGCTCCCCTCTTGCTCCTGCTTTTGATCTTCAATGATCTCCAAGTTGCTTCAATCTCCAAAACTAATAAGAACTAGGGTTAATGTCTAATCTAATAGAGTGTTTAATCTAGTCTAAGCTATGTAAATCTCCCTTTATTTTATGCCTCCCATCATGTATTTATAGGTTACAAGTCAAATTTTTAGGTTAGGAACAAATCCAATCCAATTTGGAATCAAAAAGGTGTCAAAATTCGCCCAAAAACGCGTCCAAGCCTTCCCAGTCTCTTCCCCAGTGCCCCAGCGCTGGGCACGGCGCTGGTATTCTGCCTTATAGCGCCCCGGCGCTAGAAATTGCCTTGAAATTAGCGCCCCGGCGCTAGTGCTTTTTTTGGAAATTTTCTACTCCGACGTCCTTTGGGAAAATGGTCATAACTTCTTCGTCCGAACTCCGATTTCGATGATTCAAGATGTTCCGGAAAGTGGAGAAGTAGATCTACAACTTTCATTCTTTAAGTTTTTCGAAATAAGGTCAGTAGAAATACTCAAATTGGCTCTGAAGTGACTGCTGTGTAAATAGCAAGCCGAAAACGCGAATCTAGCCACCCTGAACGTCGATCCAAGTTACTTTTGTCCCAAATCCTACAAAACAATGTAAAACATGCATGAATGGATACAAACACTTAAAAACTAATCTAAAAGACTTGAGAACAATAATAAATTAAGCCCGAATGTATCCAATTCATGTGTATAAAACTCACTCATCAAATACCCTAAAACTTAAAACTTTGCTTGTCCTCAAGCAAAAACACAAAAGAACTAAAAATAAACAAACTAACTCAATTACATGAATACATATGCATGATCTACTTCCTAATATACATAGAAACCTAGTAATAAATCAGTATGATATATAGCAACAGGCCTCAAAGTTACCATTGGTACTCAAACAATATATCCAATCAAGTCAAAATTTATAACTCTAACCAATTAGTCAATCCACACCTGTGATCACCCATGTTGTGCGTGTGTGCTTGCTAACCATTCTAACCAACCACAATTCAAGATAATCACATAACAAACTTCTTAGAAGGAAAATTTCAGTTCCAATTCAATTACTTTTGTGAACATGACAACTCCGGTTAAAACTAAGCAATTACCAAGTCGAAGGATAAATACAAGATTTATTTATACTTTTATTCAACCACAAGGGCATTTTGCTCTTTCTCGTATTTTTTTCATTTTTTTTTATTTTCTCATGGCTGTGCAATGTCTTATTCCCTTAGGCTTTTCAGTGCTACCTTAACGAGCTTTCGACCAACGACTCCCAAGCCATTAAGACCTTAGGGCGCTAGGTGTAAAGACAATCCCCTCGGGCTTACTTACTCAAGTAACAAAGGCCTCAAAACTAGACAAGCATGCCACAGTGTTTATTCTCTTTTTTTTTCTTTTTCTGGATTTTCTATTTTTTTTTCTTTTCATCATTTCTTTTTTTTCTCTTTTTTTTTCATTTTCATTTTGTATATATATATACCCCATAGATTCCCCCAAACTCAAGCTTTTACGTCATTCCAACCTTTACCGCCAGTTCACTAATTTCCTTAAATTTTAACCAAGATTGTCCCTCAGAAACAAATTATGAAACCCTTGAACCAAGTGGATTAAAACAGTTAAACTTTAAGTGCTAACCGGTTACATAAGTTTCAGACATGCTCAGATTGTCATCATGATTAAAATTATAACTCATCATCAATTATCAACATTGTTCAAGTTAACAATTAATACCAATCTTATCATAGGCCGAGCTAAGACCACACCAACCAATTACACAGATTCATGCAAAAAATAAAAATAAAAATAAAAATAATAAAAAAATAAAAAAATACAATTAAACTATATGAACACATACTAATGCAACACATATATGAATATGTACATAACTACCATGTACTATATGCAACCTAAAAAAACACAATGCTAACACACACAAAAAATGAACTACTATGCAGATAACTAACTATATGCAATACGACACTAAAATGCCCCCAAATTTAAACTAGACATTGTCCTCAATGGATGAAATATAAAAAAAGTAAAGCAGAGGACTTCCCTGAAAATATAGCAATCTTCCTCATTGTCCACTAAGTTTGGAGAATATGCTAGGCACATGGAATAAATTGGGCACCACTTGAATTTGACTTGACTAACCTGTAAACCATGATAGAAGCAATTTTATTAAATCCTAAATAAATGCAAATTCAAAAATACTAATATAAAACTTAATAAAAACTAAAAATAAAAATTAAACTTGGGTTGCCTCCCAATAAGCGCTTGTTTTATAGTCTCAGCCTGACTTCTTTAATTCTCTATCCAATTCCTCTTCGAAAGTTGAGGAACCCTCCATCCATCGGAAATAATATAGCTTTTGGTAGGTTCCCATTTACGATAACCATTGTATTTAAGTCACCTAACATGATCTTTTTAGATAGGATCCCCATTAAGTACGTCCAACATCTAGGTGTTTTTTTCATTATGTATGCGAATAGATTCTGGGATTGAGGCTTTTCAGACACAACAATATCTTCTTTTATCTTCTCCAACTCATTGAACCATGGCTTCGAAGTTGAACTCGCTTTTACGTCAGAAGGAGTATTGCCGACGACATGACTACCTATTGGGCATGGTTTTGCAAAACTGCCCGGATTCTTGAACTTTGGTGGAGAAGGTACATGGGACACTATCAAAATTGGCTCATCTTCGTTGGTACACAAAGTAAGATCTTTGCCAATCTCTTTTTGTTGATCTCCAAGTCTTTCCTCTCTTTCAACATCTATATCATTTGGCACATCCGATTGCAGATTTGGTTCAGGCTCATCATCAGTCTCGTCATCCATGTCATAGAGCCAAGTGTATTGAGGACGGTTGTTCAACGCATGTGCTATCTGCCCCAATTAATTTTTCAGATTCTTTAACGATGCTCCTTGGCTTTGCAAATGCAGCTCTATTTGATTTAATCTTTTGTCTTGTTCCTCGTTCCTTTTGTTAGAAGCTCTAATGAATTTTTCCAAGGCTTCCTCTCAATTTGAATGTTCTTCCAGTTGTAGTGGAGGTGGACATGAGAAATACAGTGGGTATGTTGGACTTGGAGCATAAAATTGATCTTGATTGTTACTCCATGAAAAATCCGGGTGATACCCCCAATCCTGATGATAGTTGTTGGGATAGACATAATTGTTGGGGTAATCACCACTATACTGTACCGGCTCGAAATTGATGGCGCATTGATGACTCATATGATTTCCAGCACAATAATCACAAGTAACCGCCACACTTTGACGACGTTGAGCTTCAAAAGCTTCAAGCATCCTCGAAAGTGTCTCCATCTGTGCTGACAATGCAGAAAGTTTCTTGAGTCTGTCAATCTCCGCTCCCCTTGGTTGAGTCATGTTCGTGTATGACCATTGATACGCAAAGTCATCCATGGTACCTAAAAAGAGAGAAATATAGGAAGAGAATGAGAAATAAGAATAAAAATAAAAATGTTTAAATTAAGACTAATTTGATTGAAATTAATATTGGTAAATAATTATTAAATTAATTCCCCGGCAACGGCGCCAAAAACTTGTTGATTTATTTCGGAATCAATGAATACGTGCAAGTATACACGGTCAACAAGTAATAGAGTGAAAGTAGAGTATTGTTCCCACGAGGAATTATTTAATAAAAATTACCAAATACTAATTCTTAACCAAATAAATTTTATTTAAACAACCAATAATTGTGATTTCTAGATTTAAGAAAACTAAATTAAACTAAATAAAAAGATTATTCTAAAAAAAGCAAATAAACAACTAAGAATTGATGGAATTCAGATAAATAAGAATTAAGACTCCAATATCCCCAATTATGAATTATAAATCAATTATTCAACTATCCCAATTATTATATCTACTGAATTGTTAACAGGAATTCTCAAATGCCAAAAGCCCTCTCTCGAGTGATCAATTGTTTTCTATTTAACCCAGATTAATTTTGCTATATCTCTATGCAAAACAATTGAATTAAACTTGCTACAAACCCAATTCCTCTTATGTTACATGCGGCAAATAGATATTCTCATTATATTCACAAACCTAATTATTCACTGTGGAAATAACTAAGTCACATGTCATCATGCCCAGTTCTAACCCTAGAATTCCTTTCCCAATTCCTTCTAGAGTAACAATGTAATTACTGATCAGATAATTAATCAATAAGCTCAAAGCAAGATGAACAATTCACTTCAACACAAATAATTAGAATAAATCAAATAACTAATTTATAGTCATACAAAGTTCAATTGAAATCTTAATAAAAGAGTTAGTTCATAATTAATGAATTAGAACCAAGAATCCACAATTGAATAAACATTAAAAGATAAAAGTATGATAAGAGAAGATAATAGAATCTGTTGTCAGCAAATCTGATGCTCCCCTCTTTCTCCTGCTTTTGATCTTCAATGATCTCCAAGTTGCTTCAATCTCCAAAACTAATAAGAACTAGGGTTAATGTCTAATCTAATAGAGTGTTTAATCTAGTCTAAGCTATGTAAATCTTCCTTTATTTTATGCCTCCCATCATGTATTTATAGGTTACAAGTCAAATTTTTAGGTTAGGAACAAATCCAATCCAATTTAGAATCAAAAAGGTGTCAAAATTCGCCCAAAAACGCGTCCAAGCCTTCCCAGTCTCTTCCCCAGTGCCCCAGCGCTGGGCACGGCGCCGGTATTCTGCCTTATAGCGCCCCGGCGCTAGAAATTGCCTTGAAATTAGTGCCCCGGCGCTAGCGCTTTTTTTGGAAATTTTCTACTCTGACGTCCTTTGGGAAAATGGTCATAACTTCTTCGTCCGAACTCCGATTTCGATGATTCAAGATGTTCCGGAAAGTGGAGAAGTAGATCTACAACTTTCATTCTTTAAGTTTTTCGAAATAAGGTCAGTAGAAATACTCAAATTGGCTCTGAAGTGACTGATGTGTAAATAGCAAGCCGAAAACGCGAATATAGCCACCCTGAACGTCGATCCAAGTAACTTTTGTCCCAAATTCTACAAAACAATGTAAAACATGCATGAATGGACACAAACACTTAAAAACTAATCTAAAAGACTTGAGAACAATAATAAATTAAGCTCGAATGTATCCAATTCATGTGTATAAAACTCACTCATCAGTGACATCCCGCTCATCAATTTTAATTCAGAAGTTGAGCCTATTAGCTTCCATGCCTTGGAGGTGAGCAACACTCACTACCATCCCATTGGGGCACCACCTCTGATACCCAGAGTTTCCACCGAGGTAATGTCGGTGAGTCAAGAGATGCTATCTTTGGGTTATCAGCCTGGGCAAGGGTTGGACAAAGACCATCAGGGTATTAAGCACGCAATTCAAGTTCCTAGTCAAACAGGGACAGCCGGACTAGGCTATTCTGCTAGTTCCTGCAACGGGAATCCTCACAAACACAAACATGTTCCTTCGTCTTCAGCCATATGGCGATTGCCACGGCCTAAAGGGGTCGAATCAATACAGACTTCAATAAAGGTTCCTGCCCATGTGATGACCATGTTATTTCCTAAGCCGATATCGGTCAAAGGAAAAGAAGTTTTGCTACAGGATCCGGAGGCGGAGGAAAAGGACCAGAGGCATAAGTAAGACATTGCAAGGCGCTTATCAAACATACGCATCATAGTCCACACGGACAGTACAAACAGAGTCACCCCAAACGATGATTGTCAAGATATTATGGTCATCATTCGGAAGAAGGAGGACGAAAACAGCCCCTTCATCACAGCCGTCCACCAGGACTTCACCCTTGGCAATTGGAGCAGCACTCCTTGCATTTCCTGATGAGGGTAAAAATGGCAGAAACTCCCTCTGCCCTGTAGATAACAATAACTGCTTACTTTTTTAGTACAGTATTAGCAGTTGTTTTGTCATTGCATGCTAACACTTGTATGATTGAACAATTTCATATTTAAAGTGAAATCATTTTGTTTCAGGACTCTAAAGTTAGATGTGCCTATACTTGCTGATGAGGTGCCTTTTCTCCACAAGGACTTGTTGGGATTTCTACACATAAAACGCAGCGAAAATAAACAATTTAAAGTGCAATTTCAAAACCCTAAAATAGGATCCATGCGAAAACCATATTAATTCAATGGTTATAAATTTATACCGATTATTGAAGGTGAAATTGATGCGATCCAATCTCTAGTGCAATCCAAACGTACAGTGCCTCTACGGTATCCACATGAACGCCCCGCGAATCGTCGTACGATCTGCTGTAAAAGGAACTGCGGTACTAGCCACCAAGGATGAGGATTTTTGAAACTATTTCTCTCTAGTCTCTCTCTAAGAGCGGCTAGGGTTTTTAGGTTATGATTAACTTCCCTAAAACGCTGATATATCACATATATATAGCAGTAATTCAGAATTAATCAAAATCCTAATCTAATTAAAATAAAATCCGAATTTATATATATATATATTATATCTTAATTAAGCCTTACTTAATATATATATATATATATATATATATATATATATATATATATATATATATCATCCTTTTTAATTTAAATTCGTGATTTAAATACTATCAATCATATTGACATATTTAAATATTTACAATTTAAATTAATTCCCTTTTAATTATGTTCTATGTGTGTGACCCTGTATGTTATTATTACGTTGGCAATAATTTTAAAATCATATTATAAAATTATAAACAGTGAGCGACATCTAGTAATGCATCACTGCTACCCAAGTAATAATAAGATCGATGATTCGATTCATCTTATTCGTGGCCAATATTTCAATGTAATTTAATCCTTTTAACCTTGACATCCTAGATTAAACTCGAGTCATGGAATGTGTCATACTCTTCATAATTTAATCTTAATTTTCTTGATCAATGAGTAGACTATATGTAACAAATCACTATTTGAGCATGGCCATGCATTTCATAGTCCTACTCAATCAAGAGGCCTATGGATATCACCCCTAATATATAGGACGGTTAAATTCCATCTAGATCACTCATATTCCTCACACGATTCATAATGTACCCAATAATCATCTTTATTATCCACCCTATTAAAGGTGACTTTTGATGATATCAAAGTACATAAATTCCCGTGTAATAATATAGTGATTTTAGGTCGGAGGATCATTACATCATTGTCACTATGAGAATCGCTAATGACACTTCGCATAATGCTCCACATAGAATTCTCATGGTGGGTCTGCCCAGTACATCGTTCTCTAACACGTACCTATGCATTGACTTAATATCTCATATATTTATGACCAATGAGATTTGGTCATCAGTCAATCCACATACTAGCCTCAATGCATCATTGTTGTCCCATCAACAAATACTCGACTAGGGACATTTAAGAGCAATGATACTAATTGTAATTACATAATCTCATGTTCAAGTCACATACTTGAAACTATATAATTTGTGTCAGTACTCTAAGAAATTTTATTATGTTAACATTTATATAACGCAGTAAATAAAACCATAATAAAATCATTCATTTATTCATTCAAATATAAAATCGAAATGTTAAGCATTTATATCAAATAATTGGTCTCTAGGGCACTAACTCTAACAGGACTGTAACTTTGATGTAAAGTTAGACTCAAACTTGATGGAAATACAAGAGGACTATAAGATACCTCAGGAGATCAAAGAATGGGTCGAAGACAAACCCAAGCCAAATCTTGATCAAACCACCTCTTTTAACTTCGGAACCTCAGAAAACCCCAAAAAAATCCAGATTGGTACGGACCTCACTCCAAACCAAAGGAATAACATGGTTACTCTATTGACCCAATTTCAGGATGTGTTTGCATGGTCTCAAGAAGACATGGTCGGTTTGTCCACTGACATTGTTATCCATTGCCTCCCCATCAAAAAGGGATTCAAGCCAGTCAGGAAAAAGCTCAGGCGATTAAAACCTGAGTGGAGTTTAAAAGTTAAAGAGGAAATTTTGAAACAATTTCAAGCAGGCATCATCATGGTGTCAACATACCCTGAATGGTTATCAAACATAGTCCTCGTGCCCATACCGGGAGGGAAGGTGCGAGTTTACGTGGACTACTAGGATCTGAATAAAGTTTGCCTCAAAGATAGCTTTCCCGTGCCATTCATCCACATACTCATTGATAATACAGCTCAATACGACATGTACTCCTTTGTTGGTTGCTTTGCGGGGTACCTTCAAATCATGGTTCCTGAAGAGGATCGTAAGAAAACTGCATTCATCACTCCTTGGGGAACCTTTTCCTACAGACGGTTTTCATTCGGCCTCATCAATACTGGAGCTACCTACCAGTGAGCCGTGATGTCTCTTTTCCATGACTTAATGCACAAGGAGATAGAAATCTATGTGGATGACATCATTGTCAAGTTCTGAAGGGAGGAAGACCACCTAGACCATCTCAAAAAGCTCTTCAACAGGTTGCGTAAGTACAACTTGAAGTTGAATCCAGCCAAATGCACTTTTGGTGTCAAATCAGGCAAGTTGGTAGGTTTTCTAGTCAGCCACAAGGGGATTGAGCTGGATCCCACCAAAATCCAGGCTATCATGGAAATGCCCATTCCTCAGACAGAGAAGAAAATATGGGGATTTTTGGGAAGAATCAACTTCATCAGCAGATTCATCTTCCAACTCATAGCAACCTATGAGCATATCTTCAAGTTGTTAAGGAAGAACTCCTCCATGAAATGGAATGATGAGTGTCAGAAAGCAGTCCTTATAATCAAAGAGCAGGTAGTCAATGCTTCTATTTTGGTACCACCCAGGGATGATGTTCCCATGTTTATGTACCTGTCCATCAATGACAATGCCATGGGTTGCATGATGGGACAGAAAGACGATAGAGACCAAGAGTGAGCTATCTACTACCTCAGCAAAAGATTCAGTAACAGTGAATATAAGTACACTCTAATTGAGAAAAATTATTGTGCTTTAGCATGGGCTTCCATGAGGTTACAACATTACCTCCATGTTCACACAACCCATCTCATATCCCACGTGGATCCTCTCAAGTACGTGTTCAGTAATCCCATACTGAATTGCCGACTATCTAGATGGCAGTTGATCTTACAATAATTTAACATTATCTACGTGACGCAAAAGTCTATCAAAGGTCAAGGAATTGCGGATCAACTGGCCGCTGCACCTTCAGGGGATTTCAATCCTTTGAAAACATACTTTTCCGATGAAGGGGTAATGACAGTTCAACAACACCGTCAGTACGATACACACCAATCATGGAAGATCTATTTTGATGGAGCTGTAAACATAAAAGACTGTAGCCGGAGCAGTTCTAGTATCCGTTACGGGGGAGCAGCATCTCGTCGCCATTAAATTATAATTTGCCAACACCAACAACACAGCTGAGTATGAAGGCTGTATCATGGGGCTAAAACTCGCTCAATCAATGGGCATCAGACGATTAACTTTCTTTGGGGATTCCGAATTAGTAATCAGACAACCCACATGAATCTATCACACCAAAGAGCTATATTTAATGCCTTACCATCGGTAGGTTCTATAGATGGCTTCAGAGTTTGAAGAAATATCCTTCCTCCATATTCCTCATAATAGGAATGACTTTGTGGATGCGCTAGCAACCTTGGCCTCCTTGATCAACATACTTGACAAGGAAAATATGCCAACCATCACATTTGCCCAACAAAAGGCACCAGCCTATGGGAACTACATCGGAGAACTATCGGATAAGCTACCTCCCATCCAACTCAACATATCAAGGAGTACTTACAAGATGGATTTACACCCGCTGAGGCGAGCCCGACTGAAAGAAGGCAGATCCATCGACTGGCTATGAAATTCTACTTGAGCGGAGACACACTCTACAAAAGAGATGTTTGACTAGGTCTCCTCATATGTCTGGACAAGGACCAAACTTAGAGGCTCATGGATGAAATCCATGGTGGAGTATGTGACCCACACATGAGCGGCCCCCTACTTGTAAAGAAGATCCTAAGAACAAGGCATTATTAGCTCTCTCACCAAGTTGACTGTGATGATCACGTCAAGAAATGTTACCAATGCCAAATTCTTGGGAATGCTATCTACGCCCCTCCAAGGGAGCTCCACAATATGAGTTCACCCTGGCCCTTCTCAATGGGCATCTGAGGAAACCTCTGAGACCCAAAGCTAGTAATGGGCATCGATTTATCTTCACCATGATCGACTACTTAACCAACCTCCTTCCCTAGGGTTACAAAAGAAGTTAACATTGATTTCATCAGAAACAATGTCATTTGTTGATATGGACAACCAGAGGTAATTGTATCAGACAATGCTAAGAACCTCAATAATAAGATGATGAAGGAGTTATGCAGTAAATTCCACATCAAACATCTCAACTCCGTCATCTACCATTCAAAGATGAATGGTGCTGTTAAAGCGGCTAACAAAAACATCAATAAGATCATGCAAAAGATGTTCGTTAATCACAAAGGATGGCCTAACTTATTGCTCCTGACTCTATTAGCCTACAGAAAATTAATGCGCACTTCTAATGGGGCAACCCCCTACTCATTAACCTATGGGATGGAAGTAGTGCTCCCCACGTAGGTGGAAATGGAATCCCTCAGAGTGTTGATAGACGCTCAGCTAGATGAAGACCAATGGTTATAAGATAGGTATCACCAATTGCCTCTAATAGATGAAAGGCGAACCACTGCTATCTTCCACGGTCAATTATATCAACAAAGGATCGCCAGATCCTACAACAGAAAAGTCTGGCTACGGCAGTTTAAACAACATGACTTGGTTTTGAAGAAGATTATTGACAAAGAAGATCAGTCCAAAGGAAAATTCGCCCTAAACTTGGAAGGCCCATTTGTTGTCAAGGAGGCATTCACAAGATGTGCTCTCAAATGACAAGAGATGGATGGCAATTAATTTCTGTAACTCATTAACACGGACACCGTGAAACGGTACTATATCGAAAGTTACCATCAAGCAAACATCATGGTTATGGATCACCAGATCCCCAGTCAATTCAGGTTTTCTAAACCTTCACTACATACAACTTTCCTCACACCCATTTGCCCCATTAGGGACAAACACACTTTCCAACCAGTAGTTTGGTTTCGGATCACCAGATCCCTCACTCCTCGCAGGTTTTCAAAACCTTTCACACCTTCAGGTTATCCCACTAGGGATTAAACCCATCATACCATCAGTTTATCTTGTACATGGGATTAAACTTTTTGGCTGCAAACCACCCTGTACATGGGGCAAACTACGCTGACCTGATCTCCCCAATAAACGGGAGTACGTAGGCAGCATTTTATATGGTCTGGTCGCAATAAAAAAAATAAAAAAAACATTTTTACACCCTTCTCACTACAAAAAAAACATCTCTACACCACTTAGCCATACAGCGTTGAACCTCAACACCAGGTTTGAACTATGCAGACCTGATCTCCTCTTCAATAGGAGTACGTAGGCAGCCATTCATGGTTCGGTCTTACCCCCTACCAAAACACAAAAACTTGTCAACGGTACCGGGATCATCTTTCAATCCATCACATATCATCGACTTCAGACCAAAGGGATGGAACTACCTGACCTCCCTATGTAAACAGGAGAATCGGCGACCATCTAAGCTGCGGTTGATTCCTCAAAGAGAAACACCAATCCATAAGAGATGGAACTAACTCGGCTCCCCCATACAAGGTACTGGCGGCCATCTGTGGTGCGGTCAACCTCAAAGAGGAAACCCACACTCCTCTCCACATCTACATACAGAAACCGTCCCAAGACACCAAAGAAGGTAAGGAATACATATAGATTAACGATCCATTCTGAAAGATCCTGAGACATCTCAATGTTCGTCCATCAAGGAGGAGTTCAGAATACATTAAGATCACAAGCCCTGGAGAAACATGCAAATATCAAGCAAGCAATAAGGCATAACTAAAAGGGAGGTGATCAACATATGTTTCCCTGCTATATATAATGATGTTTGATATATACAATGTGTACTGTACATGACAAAATGGCTAAGCTAGTCTGTGCAGGAAAATATAAGCCCATCTACAAGTCAGTATGTATGAGGGCTATCATGCCTAACATGGCATCCCTCTCAGAAGAAGGGGGTAACGCTGTGATCTACTGCCCAAGGGTCTCTACACGAGTCAACAGATCTACAGCCAACTGCATGGTGGCATTATGCTCATCAATATACGTGCTCATCTTTGTAACGATACCAGAAGTAAGGGACCTCACTACAGTACTATCTGTAACAGAGATATCTTGAGCAGATACAGTGCTATCCCGCTCAATAATCCCTGTATCTCTAAATGATCTGGCCTCATTTCGCTCAGCAACAATGACATCTCTATGAGCTAATGCCTAGTCTTTCTCTAATAGAGCAACGTCTCTCCCATCAAGAGCTGTCAACATCAAGGCCCTAGCTTGATCTCTCTCAAAGGTCATCAGATGAAGACTCTACTCCAAATACTGTGCTGAATGTTGGATCACAATAGCACTCGTACTGGTAGAATCTACAAGAGCTGCTGGCAACCTAGTGAATGGCTCCTCCTCGGTATGAGAATCAATGTCCTCCATGGGCTCTCCACCATATAAATTAATCCTCGGCACTGTGGATATTGTCACAGTCGATGTAGTCTCTATCTCCATCCATTTAGAATACTCTGTCGAACAGCCCGGATCGCTAACAAAAAACTCAGCACTCTCACTCTGATCCTAACAGGCATACACCCTATATCTATCCTCTGCTGGCAAATGCTGAGATGACAAACGCTGAGCTAACACCCCCTCAAAAGGATGCACATCCTGAAACTGATCAAACTGTGACATCACGACCAGTGGGTGATATGTGGTCATGCCCCTTAAACCAGCGAAAAGGAGATAATCTATGCCCAGTGCATGAGTAATGAAGTTATAGGGTGAACTGAGCCCTGAACATGGCAGAATGGATCTCCAATCCCTGCCAAGAACACCAACCAGGATGTAGCGTCTACACACTCTAACAGCTGAAAGGAGTAAGACATGGCTATATCATGGAAAAAGCAATACCCATACCATATGAACGTGCCAATCGGTCTCAAGTGTGACATGAACCACACATATAACATGATCGAGCTGCCTATAAACACCCCTACAGGATAGGTGTGGCAATACGTTGTTGACCTCAGTGTCTCTGCCACAATCATCGGCACAATGGTATGACCCTCCCTGAGAGTTCTCACCGCCATGACAACACCGATGTCCAGCTCATCCATATACAGTGACATGTCCAATTAAGCTACTATGCACATCACGAGTACATCTACTCTGGCCACATGCCACTAATCCTCTGGCATGGTGAAATCCTCGGAGTATCGTGTGTAACTGTCCACTGAGCCAAATCTGTCTATCAGAAAACACGAGGACAATACATAGCTAGATGTAATCTCGTCCTTTACAACTCTACGCCGCAACCAGAAGAAGGTCATGAACTGTCGGCGCATATCTCTGATAGCCATTAGAGCGCAAGGCCTGTCTAAGGGCAAAGCTGTCAACTGCTCATACTCCTCTAAGGTAGGAGTCAACTCATGGCTCCCAAACTAAAAAACCTGCCTCTCTGGTACCCAATGCTTTAGTATGCCATCTACAAAGCCCAACGGAACCTGGAACGTCAGAGGGTCATGGAATGCTGCAATAGCTGATCTACAATCACCCTGTCTGAAGGGGATACACTATTATACCAAGGTCTCAGATTGGAGGCCACCAATACTGGTGGGGTGTGATTAATGCAGCTAACTGTCGAAGAAGACATCTGTGTGGGCCGTATCATAAGACCATCCAGGGGTCAGTGCTGAACATCTCTGGATATATATATATGCATGATATAATACATGCATGACAAATAATATATGGCAATATGATGCAGGGAATAGAAAATAGTACATACATTCCTAAGTATATCATCATCTAAATACATCATCTCTGTACAGCTGAAAAATACAGGGAAATGGGGCACAAACACCCTACAACTAACAGAGGCCTATCAAAAGATATCTAACAGAGGCCTATCAAAAAAATATAGCGAGAATACACATCAGAAGAAGACAGTGGTGTCTATATCTACATCATTAATCATGTCCACCTGATGTAACTCCTCCTGAGTTGCTGGATCTCCGCCAAGAGGGATGTCAGACCTATACAAGGGAGGATCTGCACCGACAAAGCCATATAGGTCATCTGAAGAGCCAGCCCCCGAGCTGGAAGGATCAAAAGTATCCGCCTCTGAAGGATCTTTGCCCAAATGTCGGATAAAAAAATGTTCCGGGTCAAACTATCAATCTGTGTCAAATGAGTTGGATCTCGGACACAGGTCATCCAATCTATAATCATCACGAATCTAGGAACCATATCCCCCATGAACTGAGTGGCGCAGGTCTGGGCTCTGATGGTATGAGGGGACCACTAGCGGTATAATGTCTCCTGAGTAAACGGACCTTCTGACAAAGTAAAGTCGTCAACGCCCATCAACGGGATATCACTGACAGGCGACTGTGACATAGGCCAATAACGCCTGGGAAGAGGCAAGATCGGTACATAAATCTCTCATGTGGTGCTCCTAATAGCACGCTCTCCTAAATAGAGCTCTCATCCTCCATCTGTGAAGAGAGGAATCCTACGGGTGGACATCACATGCTCGACACCAGTCGGGTATCCATCCTCAAAGTTGATAGTCAAATGGTCCCTAGAATAGGGAACCCAAGTGATGACATCAGCTATCAACAACTCCAACTATAAGAGACAATGGGTGAAACCCTTAGCTACATGAACCTCCGCCAAAATGGAGTGATGCGATCGTCGTCCTCATGGATAGGTATCTAAACCTAACACAGTAACAGGACGCAAACATGGAAGCCTCTCATAGGCCTAAAACTGCCAACACAAAGACAAACATCTACTGTCAGTCAACACTCTTAACCTATACATGGGAAATCAAAAGAGAAATACTCACTAGCAGAAACGAGTAAAATCCTAGCCAAGCCTCTGTCAAGCCTTGCGAACGTATGCGCATTCTCCTGAGGAAATAGGCAAAGGTATAGAAGCCTCAATCATACTCTCCAATATAGTTCACCTCCCGAGTGGCACTAATCAAAGCGAATGACACCATGGAAGAGTTGTCTACTATGAAACAACCCCTGATAATAACCAGGAATAATCGCCGAAGAATGCGATCCCTAACTCTCACATCAGCGGGCATGGGCTCACTAAATAGCCCACTCATAGCATCTACACTCAAAGGACCCGTACAGACGATCATGCCCTTGAACGCCTCAGTCGGAACTCCTAATAAGGATCTAACGGCAGTCGGGGTAATATTCGACGTACATGGCACTGTCGCCCCTCCAAACTCCATACTGGTGATAAACTGCCAATCCATCGGCGTCATCATCACCTCATAATCCAACAAATGGAGAGACTGAGTCTGGTGAAATCAGCGCTCAGATAATGCCCTGAGGTAACCCCAAGGACAACAACGTGGAAGAATGGAAAAGAACGCCCCCAAAGCCACAACCATGCACAATACCTCGGTAATCTGGGTGCAGAGCCTGATACAGAGAGTGTATGCTGAACCAGTTCCCTCGAGGCTTTGTAAAGCCAGGAACCTACATCAAATACAAATTAACATTAGAATCCTTAATTCTCATCAATAGAAAAAAGGAAGATTCAAACCCAGCTTGCACCTCGTTTGCCTACAAGTAAACTGAGGGGTGGCAACTCAAATCACCCAGAAGATCTGGAATCGTCACAACAATGCCTGGAAGATCCCTACGGGGAGCATAAGTAGTAGGATCTGGAGCCACAACCGGTACATCCTCCTCCTCATCCTCAACATCCGGTACATCAACCCGGATAAGACGTATCACTGCCTCCGCCAAACGACGAGGCTATCTAACTGAATAGGGTCAAGACACTTCAAAAGCCCTCCTACGTACACCTGAAGTGGTCTTGCGAAAACTACTCGACTGATCCGGATCCATATATATCTAGACACAAGTCTCCAAATCACCTAAGAAAGGGTGTGGTAAATTCTAACCTGGAGTTTTTCAAATGCATTTTATGACTACATCCATGTATGCATTACTTTAACATACGCCTACAGTATGCATGACTAGGTGGCCATTCAGTAGCACGCCTACCCACAGTCATAAATATCCTATATGTATAAGCATGTAACAGTCATAATCCATGATGGTAGATTAATTACCCGGATTATTTTATTTTACTACCTTTGCTCATTTGTCCTCAAATAGGATAAGAAACAACAGAAAAAAGGTACCAATTTAACAGTTTCAAAAGTTAAATTTTTTCACATCATTATGTTCAACATGGTTTAATACTAACATTTACTATGTTGAATATTTTTTATCAAGTCATGTGAGCATGCATATTCACTACTATGTGTTGAGACGCATTTCATATGATAATTCATTTTCCAACGGACGAAAACTAGAAACGAAGACATGCATACGTTTCCCGGATAGTGTGACAAACTTGTACGGTGACAGAATTTGTAGAAAGCAGCCCGAACTCAGCAGATCTAAAGAAAAACTCTTAGATTTCCCATGTGACGCAATATAAAAATGACTTGTGAAAGGAACATTCCACTTAAGACCACCCACGGTTGGCCGCAAGTGTACCTGTAGCTGCCACAGGTGTACCTATAGCTCCCACCCCTTTGGCTTAGTCCAATTCGAGTTGTAAAGGAGGTCTCACAAGTTGAAATAGTCAAATAAGGAGAAAAGATGCCACGCGATTGAGCAAAAAAGCGTGAAATCCTATTTTTCAAGACCAAACTGCGGGTCTTTCTATCACTCATTAGCATTCGCCCATACACAGGGTTCACTGTACTGATGATCACAAATGTTGCAAACTATAATCGAAAATACCTCACGAAGGTCCTATGGCGTCAGTTCGGGGTCATAACTCCAAAACACTTCCCCCCAACGGGAACTTCATATATCATCAGTCGTTGATGCATATGTCAACAAAGATTAAACAGCCTTGACATCACCAGCTGTTGGTGATTAAACCCAACGAAGCGACGGAAGACATCCGATGACATCAGTCGTTGATACACATGTCAACGAGGGTCAGGCAACCCCAAAAAACACTAACTGTTTGCAGTAACTCCGAAAGATCACTTGAAGGACCTAGCGATGCAAACCAGGGAAGACCATCCTCATCAGGGAGGACCGATGATGGAATCTAATATACATAATCTGCATCAGATAAATGCTCATTTCCCCAGAGTCTCTTGCACGTGAGAGGAACATCTATGGTTGAAAGTCTGTGCAAAGGATTAAAGACTTTGGTGATAACCCCAACGTCAACATCCAAGTAGTTCATCGGAGACATCAGTAGTAACTCCAATTCTCCATCAGAAGTCATGGGAGTAAACAGTCATCACATCCCGTTGGAAAATAGTCCAACGAACCACATACATTTGCATCATGTTGCAGTACATTGCATCGTAAATATCTTATCATGATTCAAGTGTCTAGTGTTCTTTATCCTATCCATGCCATTACACTGCATGAATATGATAAAGAGGGCCATCTATAGACACTCAAAAATTTTTGCATTCCTGTTACTAACCCTGGAAGAGGGCAAAGTCATCTTCCAGAGATAACCCTGGAAGTCAAAGAAGAACCATCCCAGAGACATCCCCGAGATACTCAGTGTTTGCCATCTCAGAGATAACCCTGAGATAGTCAGTTCCAGTCCCGGAGATATCCTCAGGAGTTTCAGTTTCAACCTCAGAGACAACCCCGAGGAATGCAGTTCCAGTTCCAAAGATAACCTCGAAATCCTCAGCACCATCTCGGAGAGAACCCTGAGATCTTCAGTTCTAATCCAGGAGACAACCCCGTGAGGTACAGTTCAAACCTCGAAGATAACTACGAGGTATGTAGTTGCAGTTCCAGAGATAACCCTGGAAATGCTGGTTTCAAACCCATGCGATCTACTTCAACACTCGGTGATAGCCCCGAGGCACTTAGTTCCAAACCCAGAGATGATCCCGGGAGGACAGGCACACCTCAGAGATAACCCTGAGGACATTCAGCACTTGTAGCAGCCCAATCTCAGAGATAACCCTGAGCAACGACTGCTAAATCAACCCAGAACCGAAGATAACCCCAATTAGGGGAAAAATTATTATTTTACCACCTCGATCCCACATTCACGCCATCTCAACATTTCAAACTACATGCTACACAGAAGTGTCCTATAAGAACCTTAACTCCAATCCCAAGTGACTAATACACAAGACAGCACACCGGATAGAATTTGAAGCCTGAAGACCTGGGCATAAACCCATCTTCCCGACTTCGTACAACCTCTTATCCCAAGTCCTTGTGTATCTCTCAACAACAACATTTCGTAAAAGGTCTTATACACCTCGATCGGATGCCCAGATTAATGTTTTGAAGGTTCAAGCGGACAACACGTTGCACGAGTGCACGTAATTCGAAACGGCAGGGCTCGCAGAGCCCAGGGAATCCCGGGCAGCCGCAGGTACATCTGCGGCTAACGTAGGTACACCTGTGGCTGCCGCAGGTACACCTGTGGCTCCCCCCTCTATAAATAGATGGCTTAGGATAGTCATTTTCAAGAAGGAAAAGGCGAGAAAGCCCTGTCCAATTTGCTATGTACACACTATAAATTGAGTGTTTTCTCATTTCAAACACTTGTGAGCTTATATTTAGCTACTTTTTATCGATGGGAATCGAGTGTTCATCCATTTAAAGCTATAGAAGTCTTATTTGGCAGTCCACTGTAAGCCTTCTTACATTATCTAAAGCCTTTTCCTCACTTCTTGCACACACTTATATTCGCGTTGAGAGTCGCGTGTGTGTATGCCCAGACCGTCGGTTCGTGGTTTATTTCTTTTATATATATATATGTAAATACTATATATATATATATATATGTATAATATATTATATATATATATATATATATATATATATATATATATATATATATATATATATATATATATATATATATTGTAGACACTCGAAATTTTCTGTACTACTGACACTAACATTGCAGGAAGGCAGATTCGTCTTTTATGAGAGAACCCTGAAAGACAATCCACAACCATACCGGATACTACCGGAGGTTCAGCATCAACCCCAGATCGCAATCTGGGAGTAATCGTTCCAATCTTAGAGAACCCCGAGGCATGCAGATCAATACCGAAACACACACCGGAGAAGATCGATTAATCTGGGAGATAACCCCGAGGTATCCAGTCTCAGCCCTAAACATGGGAATAGCCTCCAACCTTGGTGATAGCCCCAAGGAAAGCAATTTCGGCATTAACCCCGGAAATGTTTGTTATAAGTGTAACCAGCTTCAATCTCGGTGCTCACAACGAGATACACTGTATTAGCCCGGCGATGACATCGGGAAGACAGACACACCTCAAAGATGACCATGAGGACTTTCAACCAATTGCAGCAGTCCTATCCCAGCGAAGCTGAGCAACGTCTGCTTTATCGACCCAACCCGGCAATAACACCGATAAGGGGCAACATCGTCATCTGACCAACACGATGTCGCGTCAAGTCGTCTCAACACATCTACGCAATAATGGCCCACAAGGCTAACCAATCCCGAGTTGCTATTGTGTGGGGTAACGGATGAACCGGAGGGCACCGTCCCATCTTCAAAGACTTCGTACAAACTCTAATCCCATGCCATCGTACAAACTCTCGACAACGGCGGTCCGAAATAGGTCCTGTATACCTGAAACGGATACCCGAATTGCACTTTAGAAAAACCGAGCGGACATTACAGTGCCCGCGTGCACGTACTTCGAGACGACCCGACCCGACCAAACCGGGCCGACCCGACCCGCCTCTGGTACACCTGCGGCACCTTTTGCCTATAAATAAGAGGCTTGGGGTGCTGATTTTTAAGAGAAAAAAGACGGGGAAACCCTGTAGAATTCGCTCTACACTTGCCATACAGTGTATTTTTCCATTTTAAACACCCGTGATCTCATATACAGCCCTCTTTTGTACCTACAAAAGTCTGCGTTTACTCACTCTAAAGATATAGAAGTCTTCTTTGGCAGCCCACTGTAAGCCTTCTCACACACTTTAGAGTCTTTCTCTTCATTTTTGAACACACCCTTCTACACGTTGAGAATCGTGTTGCTTGCTTTTACCCGGACTTCGGTCCGTGGTTTCATTTCAGTCTATATATATATATATATATATATATATATATATATATATATATATATATATATATATATATATATATTTACATATATATTGACTAACATTACCGAGTTATGCGTCTGTTGAGCCTAGACTTCGGTCTGGAGCGTTTATTTGCTTATATATATATATATATATATATATATATATATATATATATATATATATATATATATATGAATTGTGTATCGGACTTTGTTCGATTGAGCCTAAACTTCGGTTTGGTGCGTTTATTGCTTTAATATATATATACTTATATATATTAACTGTGTGTCGGACTTTGTTCGATGAGCCTAAACTTCGGTTTGGTGTGTTTAATTGCTTTCTATATATATATATATATATATATATATATATATATATATATATATATATATATATACTTATATATATAAATTGTGGTTGAACTCCGTTCGATGAGCCTGGATTTTACATCCGGTGCGTTTACTCGCTTTTATATATATATACTTATATATATGAACTGCTATCGAACTCTATTCGGTGAGCCTGGATTTTATATCCGGTGCGTTTACATGCTATATATATATATATATATATATATATATATATATATATATATAGTTACATATTTACATTTCGTCTCACCTGGAGTTTACTTCGTGGTGGTTGACTGTTTTTACAACTTTATCTATGTTTTGTCCCGCCTGGAGTTTCCTCCGTGGCGGTTGATAGCTTTTAACAGCTTTATTTACATTTCTGATCCTCCATGGAGCTACCTCGTGGTTGGTGATCATGTCTGTATATATATATTTACGGCTTTTATATATATATATACCTGCTTACTGCTTTCATACAAATTGCGGTATCATGTGAGCCTAGGAATCATGTGATCACAGATTCATCCCATTGGATCTAGATTCGGTTCCCGTGATGGACATTTTCAGCTGTAAGCAGCTTGTAAATTATTATGCGGTGTCTGAATTTCCTCAGATGGTTTCCATACCCACGAGGAAGTCGACATTATTTTGTACATTATTTTCGTACGGATGCTTCGCAGCCGTCAAATAAAATCAACCAAGCCGCGCATTTAATAAAATGGGAGTGCAAAAGGCCTCAATTACTATTGAGCGTCAGGGTTTGAAAAACCTCTTTTATAAAACATCACTGCCATATCTTGCTAAAATTGAATTTTTACATAAATTCAAACCCTGCGCATATAGGTGCGAACGAGGCCTCGTACCACTTTCAAATAACAGCACATTGACTCACACACACACACCCACATTCAGATAATAGTTTCTTGAAAAGAGGCTGTCACCATGGTAACACGGATGTCGGGGGGTGCCTAACACCTCCCCCCCCGCATAACCAAGTCCCCGGACCCTAAATGAATCTCGGTTTCACCGACCCGTATAGCAGTGTCACATCACTGGGTCAATGTGCAAACCTTTCCTCGGTTGTGTTGGTACAACTATTTAAAAAACCAACTGGCGATGCTTAACAGTCCATCGTCGACATTATACATGTCGGACCTTTTTCACTTGTTTTTTCAAATAAATCTCACATAAAATGAGAACACCAAAGAACAAGTAACGGAAAGGGACATCTAAAAATCCCGACGTCGACAGGTGGCGACTCTGCTGGGGACTCCAGTAAGAGGACTTAAGCCGCTATTTCAATCTTTTCAAAACTGTTATCTGCTTGTGTGTGGATGTTGCATTTACATTGAATGAATGTGTACGAATGCATGTCTTGTTTATTTAGTGCCTCGCACTATAAACTGCCTGTGATATTAGTGCCTCGCACTATAAACTGCATGTGATGTTAGTGCCTCGCACTATAAACTGCTCATGATATTAGTGCTTCGCACATGTCATCATTTCATACGGTGAGAAGTGATGTATGTGAATGTATGTTGTGTGGTCCCTCCACCAGGAGGCTATCCCGTCGGTGTTTGATTACTGGACTCGCGAGAAGCCTGATTCTCCAAGGCTCGGGAAAGGCACCACCCAAATTCGCTCCAGTTGAAAGACCGAATTAATTTTCCGTCAAGTAGATTGCGATGATTTGGGAACCTTCATGTCAAAAAGCCGCGAGAGTAACCTAAGATAGGTCAGCCTCTGATAAACCCAAAATGGAGGAAAGTCTCTTCATGCTCTCATTACACAATTTCATGACATATCTATCTCCATGTAATGAGAAATATGAAGGAATGTGTACACATATACATACATGCTACAAACAGCTGACATCCGTTTTTGCAGGATAAAATTCGTAAAATGGACTCATCACATTGCATGTTAATATTCACCTTCCCTAAGGACTAAACTATGCAAGTCTTTCGCAGGGAGTCAATCGGGCCTACTACCCGTTCAAAGTCCAAAAAGGCAACAGGCCTACAGTCAATTATGTCGTCATCTGACCAGACTAAACTTAATCCAGTTTCTCGCAAAGAATTCGACGGATTAAGCAAATAAATTACAGATTTGGTTGTTCTGCTCAAAGAATTACACCAGTCTACACTGGGTCAAAAAATACCCATGCATGCTGAATCCCCCACAAAAGAAGGAGCCCAGGTCGTTACCATACCTGAACTGCAATTGAATCCAACTGATAAAACTCATGATGCTACCCATCCCACTAGAGACTAGACACTATTGACACCAAAAAGAA
Organism: Panax notoginseng; assembly: GCA_016801055.1. NCBI lineage: Eukaryota > Viridiplantae > Streptophyta > Magnoliopsida > Apiales > Araliaceae > Panax > Panax notoginseng. Next base: position 155,645,608 of record CM029015.1, on the reverse strand, counting down.
AGTCCTCCAAATGGAAGAGACACTTCGCACTATTAAAAGAATTGGAACACACGGGAGTGTTTCATATGCTGATCTATGTATTTTTCCTGGTGTGCATTATCCAAAAAAGTTTAAAACTCCGGACTTTGAAAAATATGACGGGTTAGGAGATCCTTATACACACTTAAAGGTATTTATTGGAGAACTTGGATCTTATGCAGAGGATGAAAAGCTCAGAATGCAATTATTCCAAAAGAGTCTAACTGGAGAAGCCCGTTCATGGTACACAAGATTAGACAACTCCAAAATCCACAGCTGGGAAGAGCTAGCACATGCCTTCCTCACTTAATACAACTTTTAAACTCAAATGGCTCCTGATCGGTACCAAATTACCAAGATCAAAAAATAGTCTAACGAGTCTTTCACAGAGTATGCCCAGAGGTGGAGACGCCTGGCTACCCAAGTGAATCCTTCCATGACCGAATCAGAAATGGTCATGACGTTCATAGACATACAAGAAGCTCCCTTCTATGAGAGAGTTTTAGCCGGCATCGGCAAACCATTTTCTGGAATGGTCAAACATGGGGAGATGGCTGAGATGGGATTGAAATCCAGAAAGATTCAAGACCTAGCTGCACTCAAAGCTATTGTTGATCACATCTAGTCTGGAAATTATGGGAACAACCCCAGAAGGATCCATTAAAAAAAGAGGAAGATGTTTCCCTGATAATACAAGGTCAAAAAGGCAGTCAAAATATGCCTGTTCAGAGGAGAAACTATACTCCCTTTCCAGCACAGTCTGTAAACCCTCCAATACCAAAAGGTGGAGAAGCCAAACGCCCTCGAGTGTTCACACCCTTAGGGGATACCCTCGAGAATATCCTTAATCTTCTGACAACACAAAAGAAGATTACACATCCACTTCCACCAGCCAACCCAAATTGAAGGGGTTTTAATGCTGCTCAGAAATGTGTTTATCATGCCGGGGCACCTGGACATGATACTCAGGATTGTTGGGCCTTGAAACACAAGATCCAAGACCTGATAGACAACGATGAGATCGTGGTCACTAAACAAGATCAACCTAACGTTCAAGACAACCCTCTTCCTCAACACAAAGAAGAAGAGGTCAACATAATTAATTGGAGCAGTGGACAGAGTTCCAACTTCAGCTGTGATTCTTCCCAAACCATAAAAGATGGTGATAACAGATGGGATTATGCTAAGTTCCAGTTCACAATAGAACGAAAAATGAAAGCTCTCTGCAAAAAAATTGAGCAATTGGCGGAACTGGTGACTTATCAGCATCAAGTGACTCGTCAGCTAATCAGCCAGGAGCATGCCAGTCTCCTGCCCATTGTCATGAATATTCCCTCTTCACTTTCTGAAAATGAAATGCTGGAAGACAAAGTGACGAAGAGAGCAAATGCCAAGACCCGTCGGGATTTCGCCAATAAAAAGGAATTCACCTATTTGGGTCAACCTATGGAGGAGATACTTCACATGTTAATCAATGAAGGAAGAATCAGTTCCCTTCTACCTCCAATCAGCCCCCATTCGTGACGGTACAATTCTGAGGGAGTATGTCAATATCATTCCCAATCTCGTGGTCACAACATAGAAGAATGCTAGGCACTCCGCCACCTTATTCAGAACCTAATCGACAGTGGCGTACTGCGCCTGGAAGATGACGACACTGTGCTACGAGCCAGTGAGAATGCAGGTCCCACTAAATGGAAGAGTGTGGTAGCCGTTATATCTACTGAAGCTAATCAATCACTCGTCATGCCAATAATTCAACTCAAAGGAAGCAACAATCCTTTGAAAGTGGCCGCTCCCGAGCCAATCAACTTGCCATGCAGAGCACAATATCCTATTATTAGCTTGCATAAAGTTTCATGGAATTATGGAGAAGGTGAAGGATCCACCTCACATACCACTGCTGCAGTGTGGAAAGAAAATCCACTGTACCTTCCCCAACGGGTGATGAAATCTGCCGTCAAATCAAAGGGGAAAATACCCACGAAAAAGATTAAAAAATTCCTCCGTACTATGGGTCATAACGAAGCTACGGTGGTTTTAAGCTTGAAAGAAGCACCACAACAGATATCAATTTTGGACTTGGTCCTCACTTCCGAGAATCACCAGAAGATCTTGTTAAAGGTTTTAGAAGAAGCCTATCTCCCGACATCCGTGGATGAGGAAAAATTTCAACATCTGGTTGATCACATTTTCAACGACAATGTGATATCCTTCACTGATGATGACATTTCGCCTGAAGGGACCGGTCATTACAAACCGTTGCACATCGCAGTCTTGTCCTCCGGATATATGGTGGCTGGAGTCCTGATAGATGGAGGCTCATCCCTAAATATCTGCCCATATGCTACCTTGGTGAAGATGAATATCAATACTAATCGAATCCGGAGTAGCCATACTATTATCAAAGCTTTTGATGGAGCCCGCCGGAATTCGGTTGGAGTAATTAAGCTGCCAATTGAGATTGGTCCTCATACATTCTGCGTATCCTTCCATGTGCTCAAGATAGAGTCGGGATACAACCTGCTCTTGGGACGACCATGGATCCACATAGCTGGGGCAGTCCCCTCCACCCTTCATCAACAATTAAAATATATTGTCAACAACAGCCTGGTCACGGTCAACGCTGATCCAGAGTGTCCTCAACACAGGGATTTACCAGTCATCAGTGCTAATGCAGACGTTGAACCAGTCAGTCTTCATGCTTTGGAAATAAGAAATACCCAATACCATGCTATTGGAGCACCACTGCCCGAACCCCAGATTTCTACCGAAGTGATGTCAGCCACTCAAGAAATGATGTCGTTGGGTCATAAACCAGGACAAGGGTTGGGTAAAGATTGTCAGGGTATCAAGTACCCTATTCGCTTAACCAAGCACACTGGAACAGCTGGACTAGGCTATTCGGCCAGCTCTAGTCACAGGAACCCTCATAAACATCCACAGGTTCCTTCAGCTTCAACTATGTGGCGTTTATCTTCGCCTTCAAGTGCTGAGTCCGCATAACCTCCTGTAAAGGTGCAAGCCAATGTCATGGCTATGTTATTTCCTAAGCCGAAACCGGTGGAGGAAAACAAAATCATTATTCCAGATCCCGCAATCGAAGAAGAGGAGCAGAGAATCAAGGAGAACGTTGTCCGAATAATGTCAGGCACGCGTATCATCGTCCATGATGAACATACCAACTGATACACCCCAGACGATGATTGCCCAGACATAATGGCCATCATTCGGGACAAGAAGAATGATGACAGTCCCTCCATCACTGCGGTTCACCCGAACTTTGCTCTTGCCAATTAGAACAGCATTCCTTACATTGGTCGTCAAGGGTAAAGAGGGCAGAAGTTCTTTCTGCCCTGTAGATATAATAACTGCTTACTTTTTTGTATAGTATTAGCAGTTTATTTTTCCAGTATATGCTAACACTGTGTATGATCAAACATGTTTCATATATACTAAGTGAAAGCATATTTTGTTTCAGGACTCTGAATTTAGATGTGCCTGTACTTGCTGATACGATGCCTCTCCTACACAGGGATTGTACCTTTGATGTAGAGATGAATTCAACCTTGGTGGATACACATGATGACATTGAGGTGCCTCCAAAAATTCAAGAATGGGTCAAAGATACACCTAAACCCAACCTTGATCAAACCACTTCTTTCAATCTCGGAACCTTAGAAAGCCCTAAGTTAATCCAGATTGGTTCAGACCTTACCCCAAACCAACGGAATGACATGGTTACACTATTAACCCAGTTCCAGGATGTGTTTGCATGGTCTCATGAAGACATGGTGGGTTTGTCCACTGACATTGTCCTTCATCGCCTTCCCATTGAAGAGGGATTTAAGCCAGTCAAACAGAAACTCAGGCAATTGAAACCTGAGTGGAGTTTAAAGGTGAAAGAGGAAATTGTGAAACAATTTTAGGTTGGCATCATCATGGTGTCTACATATCCTGAGTGGATATCCAATATCGTGCCCATGCCTAAACCTGGAGGGAAGGTGTGAGTTTGCGTGGATTACCGGGACTTCAATAAAGCTTGCCTAAAAGACAGCTTTCCGTGCCATTTGTCCACATTCTCATTGACAATACTGCGCAATATGACATGTACTCCTTTGCTGATTGCTTTGCGGGGTATCATCAAATCATGGTTGCCGAGGTAGATCGTGAGAAGACTGCCTTCATCATTCATTGGGGAACTTTTTGTTATAGACGGTTGTCATTCGGCCTCATCAATGCCGGAGCTACCTATCAACGAGCTATGATGGCTCTTTTCCACGACTTAATGCATAAAGAGATTGAGATCTACGTGGATGACATCATTGTCAAGTCCCGGAAGGAGGATCACCATATAGACCATCTCAGAAAGCTATTCAACAGGTTGCGTAAGTACAACTTGAAGTTGAATCCAGCCAAATGCGCCTTTGGCGTTAAATCAGGCAAGTTGCTAGGATTTCTAGTCAGCCACAAAGGGATTGAGCTAGATCCTGCCAAAATCCAAGCCATCACGAAAATGCCCATTCGTCAGACAGAAAAGGAAATTCGGGGATTTTTGGGAAGAATCAACTTCATTAGCAGGTTCATCCCCCAACTCACAGCAACCTGTGAACCAATCTTCAAACTATTAAGGAAGAACTCCTCCATGAAATGGAATGATGAGTGTCAGAATGCCTTCCTTACAATCAAGAAACAACTAGTCAAAGCTCCTGTGTTGGTACCACCCAGGGATGATGTTCCCCTATTTATGTACATGTCCGTAAGTGACAATGCTATGGGCTGCATGCTGGGGCAGAAGGACGATAGAGGCCAAGAACGAGCTATCTATTACCTCAATAAAAGGTTCAGCAGTAGTGAACACAAGTACATTCTGATCGAAAAGACGTGTTGTGCTTTAGCATGGGCTTCCATGAGGTTACAACATTACCTCCATGGTCACACAACCCATCTTATATCCCGCGTGGATCCTCTCAAGTACGTGTTCAACAAACCCATGTTAAATTGTCGGCTGTCCAAATGGCAGTTGATCCTACAACAATTTGACATCGTATATGTGACTCAAAAGTCCATCAAAGGTCAAGGAATCGCGGATCAACTGGCCGCCGCACCTTCAGGGGATTTCAAACCCTTAGAAACATATTTCCCTGATGAAGGAGTAATGACAGTAGAGCAACACCATCAGTACGATACGCGCCAATCATGGAAGATGTATTTTGATGGAGCTGTTAATATGGAAGGTTCTGGAGCTGGAGCAGTTCTAGTATCTAATACGGGGGAGCAGTATCCCGTCGCCGTAAAATTACAGTTTGACAGCACCAATAATACGGCTGAGTATGAAGGCTGTCTCATGGGGCTAAAACTTGCCCGTTCAATTGGCATCAGACGCTTAACTGTCCTTGGAGATTCAGAGTTGGTAATCCGATAATCCACCAGAATCTATCAAACCAAGGAACTACATTTGCTGCCTTACCATTGGCAGGTTTTAAAGATGGCTTTGGAGTTCGAAGAAATCTCCTTTCTACATGTTCCTTGTAATAGGAATGACTTTACGGACGCATTAGCAACTTTGGCCTCCTTGGTTCATATATCAGACAAGGAGCAATTGCCAAGCGTCACAATTTCCCTGAACAAGGCCCCAGCCTACGGGAATTATGTTGGAGAAGTATCGGATGAGCTACCTCCCATCCCACAGCCTTGGTATCAGCATATCAAGGAATATCTGCGAGATGGATCTACACTCGCTGAGGCGAGCCCGATCGAGAAAAGGCGGATCCATCGACTTGTAATGAAATTCTACCTGAGTGGAGATGCGCTCTACAAAAGAGATGCAGGATTAGGCCTCCTCCAGTGTTTAGACAAAGATCAAGCCCAAAGGCTCATGGATGAAATCCATGGCGGAGTCTGTGGCCCCCACATGAGTGGCCCCCTCCTTGTCAAGAAAATCCTCAGAATGGGACATTATTGGCTATCTCTCAAAGCTGATTGCCATGACCACGTCAAAAGATGCTATCAGTGCCAGATTCATGGGAATGCTATACACGCCCCTCCACGGGAACTCCACAGTATGAGTTCACCTTGGCCCTTCTCAATGTGGAGAATGGACGTTATCGGGCCCATTGAACCTAAAGCCAGTAATGGACATCAGTTTATATTCATCATGATCGACTACTTCACCAAGTGGGTAGAGGCAGCCTCCTTCCCCAGGGTCACTAAAGAAGTCATCATTGCTTTCATCAAAAATAATGTTGTTTGTCGTTATGGGCAACCAGAGGTGATTGTGTCAGACAATGCCAAAAACCTCAACAATAAGATGATGGAGGAATTGTGCAGTAAATTCCACATCAAACATCTCAACTCAGTCATCTATCGTCCAAAGATGAACGGTGTTGTTGAAGCGGCTAACAAAAACATCAAGAAGATTATGCAAAAGATGTCCGCCAACCACAAAGATTGGCCTGATGTATTGCCTCTGACTCTGTTAGTCTACAGAACATCCATGCGTACTTCAACTGGGGTAACCCCCTACGCACTAACCTATGGGATGGAAGCAGTGCTCCCCATAGAAGTTGAGATGGAATCTCTCAGAGTGTTGATAGACGCTCAGCTGGACGAAGATCAATGGGTACAAGACAGGTATCACCAATTGTCTCTAATAGACGAAAGGCGAACCGCGGCTATCTTCCATGGTCAGTTATATCAGCAAAGGATCGCCCGATCCTACTACAAAAAAGTCCGTCTACGGAAATTTAAACAATATGACTTGGTTTTGAAGAAAATCCTGGACAACCAAGATCAATCTAAGTGAAAATTCGCTCCTAACTGGGAAGGCCCGTTTATTGTCAAATAAGTATTGACGGGAGACTCTCTCAGATTGCAAGAAATGGACGGTGATGAATTTCCACAACTCATCAACTCAGACGCCGTGAAACGGTACTATGTCTGAAGTAACTCGCAAATACCCTGGTGTCAAACCATCAGATCACCAGTCATTTCGATTTTTTAACCATTTACCACATACAACTTTTCTGCACTTTGCCCCTCAGGGAAACATACTTTTCAAGCCAGCAGCCTGGCTTTCCTTTGCGCTCATACAACTTAGGTCATCCCACCGTGGATCGAACCTCTTAAGTTTACAGTTTGGCTACCCATACCTGGGATCAAACTTTTTCTTTGCAGTTTATCCTCAACTTAGGATTAAACTTTCTCATCCCTGCACTCTAACCTGCACATGGGATTACGCTTTCTCTTCTTGCCCTGAGGGGCGAACTACGTCGACCTGATCTCCTCTTCAATAGGAGTACGTAGGCAACCATTTCATATGGCCCGGTCGCAATAAAACAAAAACAACAAAAACATTTCTACCCTTCTCTCCTCACAAAAAACAACAAAAATATTCCTACACCATTTCTGCCACATACAACGTTGAACCTCTTACACCAGGTTCGAACTACGCAGACCTGATCTCCTCTTCAATAGAAGTACGTAGCCAGCCATTCATGGTACGGTATCACCCCCTACCAAAACACAAACCCTTGTCAGTTGGTACTAGGATCAAACATCAATCCACTACGTTTCATTCGGCTTCAGACCAAAGGGATGGAATTACCCAACCTCTCCTCCCAAATAGGAGATTCGGCGACCATCTAAGTTGCGGTCATACCTTGAAGAGTAACGCCATAAAAGATGGAATTAACTAGGCTTCTCCTGAATAGAAGTACTGGCGACCATCTGTGGTGCGGTCAATCTCAGAGAGGAAAGCCACACTCCTCTCCATATTTCCATACAGAAACCAGTCCCAAGACACCAAAAGATGGTAGGGATACACAGATCGATGATCCATTCTGAACTATCTAGAGATAACTCAATGTCCATCCACCCAGGAGGATTTCAGAATACATCAAGATCATAAGCCCTGAAGCAGCAGGAAAAATATCAAAAAAATAGCAAGGTGTATCTAAAAGGGAAGTGATCCAAAAATATATTTCCCTGTCATATATAATGTTGTTTGATATACATGATGTAAACTGTACATGACAAAATGGCTAAGCTAGTCTGTGGAGGTAAGTATAAGCTAATCTATGAGTCAGGATACACGCGAGCTAGCAAGCCCAACATAGCATCCCTCTCAGAAGAAGGAGGTAAAGATGTGGTCTCCTGTATGAGAGTATCCACACGACCTAATAGATCAGAAGCCGTCTGCATGATGACTATATGCTCATCAATATATGCGCTCATCTCTACGATTATGTCAGTGGTAAGGGACCTCGCTGCAGTACTGTCTGTGACGGCTACATCTCGGGCAGATATGGCACTATCCCGATCAACTATCACTGCATCTCTGGCTAATCTGGCCTCATCCCGCTCAATAATAGCGGCATCCCTACGAGCTAAGGCCTCATCTCTCTCCAACAGAGCGGCCTCCCTCATATCCAGAGCAGTCGACATCATAGATCGAACCTGATCTCTCTCAAAGGTCATCAGCTGAAGACTCTGCTCTAAGTACTGTGTCGATTGCTGAATCGCAGCAGTGCTGGTACTAGGAGAATCCAGAAGAAATGCTGGCAACCTAGCAGCGGGCTCCTCCTCGAAGTGGGTATCAATGTCCTCCATAGGCTCCACACCCTCTGCGTCACAATCCGGTACTACAGATACTGCTGCAACCGATAAAACCTCCGTCTCCATTCAGGCAGAATACTTTGCGGTATAACCTGAACTGCTCACTGAAAAAGCAGCTACCTCACGATGGTCCCAACAAGCGTATACACGAGATCGATCCTCGGCTGAGAGGTATCGGGCAGTTGAATGTTGACCTGTCGCCCTGTGAAAGGATAAAAATCCTGAAACTGGTCGAACTGCGACATCACGACCAATGGGTGATAAGTAGTCACATCCCTCAAGCCGGCCAGAGGGAGAAAATCCATGCCCGGAGCGTGAGCAATAAAGCTGTATGCGGACCAGGACTGAGCATCTATACACTCCGATGGCTGAAAGGAGTATGACATGGCCACATTGTGGGTAAACCAATATCCATGCTGTCTAAGGGTACCAATCGGTCTCAAGTGTGAAATGAACCACACATACAGAAAGACTGAGCTCCAAGTAAACACTCCTGATGGATAAGTACTACAGTAGGATGCTGACCGCAGAGTCTCTGCCAAGATCATAGGCACAATGGTATGACCCTCCCTGAAAGCTCTCATGGCCATGATAATGCCTATATCTATCTCATCCATATACCGCGGCATGTACACATATGATAGTACACATAACATCAGTACGTCAACTCTGGCTAGATGCCAATAATCCTCCGGTGCGGTGAAACCCCTGGAATGTCGTGAGTAACTGTCCTCTGAGCCAAATCTGTCGTACAGAAAATGCTGAGAGATCATATGGCGAGATGTCAGCTCATCCTGCACTACTCTACGCCTCAATCCTGTGAGAGTCATAAATAGTCTACTCATGTCTCCCAGAGCCATATGCACGCATGGACTATTTAAAGGCATCATCGTCAAACGTGCATACTCCTCCAGAGTATGAGTCAACTCATGGGTGCCGAATCGGAATACCTGCCTATCAGGTCGCCAATGCTCTAGCATCCCATCTACGAATCTTGTAGGAACCTGAAATGCCAAAAAAGTCATGGTATGCTGCAGTAACATATCTACGGTCACCCTGTCTGGTGGTGACATACTATCATACCATGATCGCATACCCGATGCCACCACTGACAGTGGAGTATGATCTATACGGCTAACTTTCGAAGAAGATATCTGTGAGGGCCGTGTTATAAGACCATCCAGGGGTCAATGCCGAATATCTCTGGACATACATACATATGCATAACATGATACATGCATAACAGATAATGGATGACAATATGATATAGGGAATGGAAAAGACTGTGCATACATTCCTAAGTATATCATCATCTAATACATCAGCTCTGTACAGCTACAAATACAGGGAAATGGGGTACAGACGCCCTACTACTAACAGAGGCCTATCAAAAGATATAGCGAGAATGGGGAACAACCACCCAATATCTAGTAGAGGCCTATCAAAAGATATAACGAGAATACATGAGAAGAAGACAATGGTGTCGATATCCACATCATCAATCTGTCCACCTGATATAACTCCTCCTGAGTCACTAGATCTCTATCAACAGGGATGTCAGGCCTATAAAGAGGAGGATCTGCGTCGATAAAACCAAATGGGTCATCCGAGGAGCCAGCGCCTGAGCTAGAAGGAACAAATGACTCCGCCTCTGCTGGATCTCTGCCCAAGTGCCAAATAAATATATGTGCCTGGTCCAACTGCCAGGTCAAACTATCAATCTGGGTCATATGAGTCAGATCTCGGACACAAGCTATCCAATCCATCATCATCAAGGATCCAGGAACCATGTCCCCCTTAAATTATGTGGCACGAGACTGGGCTCCAATAATACGAGGAAGCCACCAACGCTGGAATATCTCCTAAGTACATGAACCCTCTAATAATGCAAATCCGTCAACACCCAACAACGAGATATCAATGGCGGGTGACTGCGATATAGGCCAGTGACGCCTGACAGGAGGTAAGATCGGTATACGAATCTCTCCTGTGGTGCTCCTGATAGCACGCTCTCCTAGATAGAGCTCCCAACCGCCAACTGTGAAGAATGGAACTCTCCTGGTGGAAATCAAATACTCGACCCTAGTCGGGTATCCATCTCAAAACCCACTATCAAGTGTTCCCCAGAATAGGGAAGCCAGGTGATGGTGTCGGCCGTCAGCAACTCCAGCTGCATACGGCAATGAGTGAATCCCTCCGCTAGAGGGACCTCGGGCAGAATTGAATGATGTCATCTTCGTCCTCGTGGATAGGTATCTAAACCTAACACACTCACGGGACACAAATAGGGAAGCCTCTCATAGGCCCAAAACTGCCAACACAATGGTAAGACATATGCTATCAGTAAACACTCTTAACCTATAAATGGGAAAAGACAAGAGAAATACTCACCAGCAGAAACGGGTAAAATCCTAGCCAAGCCTCGGTCAAACCCTGTGAGCGCATACACTTGCCCCGGAGGAAATAGGCAAAGGTATAGGAGCCCCAATCGTACTCTCCAATACGGTCCACATCACACGTAGCGCTGACCAAAGCAAAAGATACCGTGGAAGAGTAATCTGCTATGAAGCAGCCTCGAATGATCATCAGGAACAACCGCCGCAGAACGCGATCCCTGATCCTGACATCATCAGGCATGGGCTCACTCAATAGCCCGCTCACAGCATCCACGCTCAAAGGACCTAAACGGACGGTCCTGCCTTTGAGCGCCGCCGCCGGAACTCCTAACAAGGATCTGACGGCAGTAGGGGTAATATTCGTCATGGAAGGCACTGGCTCCCCTCCAAACTCCACGCCGATGATAAATCACCAATCCATCGGCGTCATCATCACCTCCCAATCCAGCAGGTGGAGTGACTGAGTCTGGTGAAACCACCGCTCAGACAATGCCCTGAGGTAACTCCAGGGACAACGACGGGGAAGGATGGAAAAGAATGCCCCAAATCCCCACTCATGCACTACTGCTCTATAATCAGGATGAAGCGCCTGGTACATGGAGTGGATGCTAAACCAGTTCACTCGAGGCTGTGTAAAACTTGGAACCTGCATGAAATGTAAATCTACGTCAGAACCCTTTAAACCTCATCAATAGGAAATAAGGAAAAGCAAAGTCTAACGCCATACCTCGTTAGCATGTAAGTACATCGATGGATGTCTGACCAAATCACCCAGCAACTCTGGGTTTGCCACCTAAATGCTCGAAAGCTCCCTACGAGGGACAGATGCAGTAGGAGCAGGGTCCTCAATATCCACCTCCTCATCCTTAACGTCTGGAACATCTGTCTGGACAGGACGGATCACAGCCTCCACCAACCGACGAGGCTGTCTGACAGAACGGGGACGAAGCACTTTAGAAGCCCTCCATCGTACGCCAGAAGCGGTCCTATAGGAACTGCTCGGCTGATCTAGATCCATAATATCTGGACAACAAGTCTCCAAATCACCTCAGAAAGGGTGTGGTATTTCCTTACCTGGAGCTTTCTCTAATGCATTTATGATTATATGCATGCATGCATTTACTTTAACAAACAATAGAGTTAAAATGCATGACTACCCAATGCCTACCTTTTGAAAATTTTTTCCATAGTCCCCTTTGAAAATAGGACAATCCAAATGCACTCAGGCATGTTTAGGTGGCCATTTAGTAGCACACCTGCCCCAAAGTCATATACACAATATATGCATTAAAAATCAAAAGCATCATGCATAAGGCCAACCTCAATGCTAGGAGTACTTTGCCTTTCTACCTTTTGCTCATTGGACCTCAAATAGGACAAAAAATAGCAAAAAAAGGTGCCAATTTGACTGTCTCAAAAGTCAAATTTTTTCACATCATTATGTTCAGCATGGTTTAATACTAACATTTACTATGTTGAATATTTTTTATCAAGTCATTTGTGCATACATAACCACTACTATGTGTTTAGATGCATTTCGTGCGATAACTCACAATCTAACGGACAGAAACTAGAGAAAATACAGGCATACGTTACCAGGATAGTGTGAAACACTTGTACGGTGATAGAATTTGCAGAAAGCAACCCGAACTCAGCAGATCTAAAGATGGCTCGCGGTTGTCTCTAAGCGAAACAAGTTGAAAGTGACTTGTGAATGCTGCTGGCTGATGGATATATGATCCATGCATGGCCGCAGGCCTATCTGCGGCTGCAACAGGTACACCTGCGGCACCCCCATGTGGGTCCCATCCCTCCGGCTTGGTCTAGTTCGAGTTGCAAAGGAGGTATTACGAATTAAAAAGGTCAAATTGAGAATAAAAACACCACGCGATTGAGCAAAACTGCATACAATCCTGGTCTTCTCTGATGAGACTTTGAATCGGTACATCACACATTGGTATTCGCCCATACACAGGGTACACTATACCAGTGATCTCAAATGATCTCAGTCAAGCTCGGCAATACCGTACGCAGGTCCAATGCCGCTTTCTCAGGATCATCGTCCTTGACAACGTGAGTCCCCGACGGGGGTTACAACGTGAGTCCCCAACGGGGGTTACAACATGAGTCCTCGACGGGGGTTACAACATAGATCCCCGGCGGGGGTTACAACGCGTGTTCATCTGTTGACACACAAATCAACGAAGGTCAACCAGCCTTGACATTATCTCAGCCGATGGCAAGTAAACCTATCAGAGCATACACAGTTGTTCGATCAATGCATACGTCCCCAGTAGATCATCCGAGGGGTTTGCAACGTGAATTCACGGCAGGGGAATACCACGTACATTCAAGCCGTTGACACACACATCAACGAAGGTCAAGCAGCCTTGACATCATTCCAGCCGATAGAGGGTTAAACCTATCAGAGCTCTAGAGCCATTCGGGGTTCTTACCACCCGATTACCCATATTCCCCGGCGGGGGGTCACAATGCACTGTTTCGTTGATCTACACGACAGCGGAAGTCAAGAAACCTTGACAGTATATCCCACAGGATTTTTCAGCCGTTGATTCACATATCGGTGAAATACACGTCAATGAAGGTCAAGCATCCCTGACAGCATTTGCTGTTGGCAGTAACTCCAACAGAACCCTGATATGTCCTGACGATACAAACCAGGAAATGGTCATCAAGGAGGATGGATGATGGAATATGTTATACACATCCTCAAACAGATCAAGCTTTATCCCCACAGATCTCTTACACATAAGAGGTACCTCTGTAGGATCCAGTCCTTATCCTAGAATTTGATGATAACTCCAACATTAACATCCTGACAGACTCAGATTATACATCAAATCTGGTCATCATTGCCAATCCCCGGTTGAAGCAACAGGGAGCCAACAATTATCCTCAGCGTGTTGGGCTACAACCCCGTACACATGCATCATACATCTATATCATGTTGCTATCCATAGTACCATGTTCGTCTTATTACGTTTCAAGTGTCTAGGATTCTTTATCCTACCCATGCATTGCCATGCATGAGTATGATAAAGAGGGGCATCTGTAGACACTCAAAATTTTTTGTACTACTGACACTAACATTGCAGGAAGGCAGATTTGTCTTTTATGAAAGAACCCTGAAAGACAATCCACAACCATACCGGATACTACCGGAGGTTCAGCATCAACCCCAGATCGTAATCTGGGAGTAATCGTTCCAATCTTGGAGAACCCCAAGGCATGCATATCAATACCGGAACACACACCAGAGAAGACCGATTAATCTCGGAGATAACCCTGAGGTATCCTGACTCAGCCCTAAACATGGGAATAGCCTCCAACCTTGGTGACAGCCCCAAGGAAAGCAATTTCGGCATTAACCCCGGAAATGCTTGTTACAAGTGCAACCAGCTTTAATCTCGGCGCTCACAACGAGATACACTGTATCAGCCCGGCGATGACATCGGGAAGACAGACACACCTCAAAGATGACCATGAGGACTTTCAACCAATTGCAGCAGTCCAATCCCAGCGAAGCTGAGCAACGTCTGCTTTATCGACCCAACCCGGCAATAACACTGATAAGGGGCAACATCATCATCTGACCAACACGATGCCACGCCAAGTCGTCTCAACACATCTACGCAACAACGGCCCAGAAGGCTAACCAATCCCGAGTTGATATTGTGTGGGGTAACGGATGAAAGATGAAGCTTGAAGACCGGAGGGCACCGTCCCATCTTCAAAGACTTTGTACAAACTCTAATCCCATGCCATCATACAAACTCTCGACAACGGCGGTCCGAAATAGGTCCTGTATACCTCAAACGGATGCCCGTATTGCACTTCAAAAAAATCGAGTGGACATTATAGTGTCCGCGTGCACGTACTTCGAGACGACCCGACCCGACCAAACCGGGCCGACCCGACCCGCCTCTGGTACACCTGCGGCTGAACCACAGGTACACCTGCGGCACTTTTTGCCTACAAATAAGAGGCTTGGGGTGCTAATTTTTAAGAGAAAAAAGACGGGGAAACCCTGCAGAATTCGCTCTACACTTGCCATACAGTGTATTTTCCCATTTTAAACACCTGTGAGCTCATATACAGCCCTCTTTTGTACCTACAAAAGTCTATGTTTACTCACTCTAAAGATATAGAAGTCTTCTTTGGCAGCCCACTGTAAGCCTTCTCACATACTTTAGAGTCTTTCTCTTCATTTTTGCACACACCCTTCTACACGTTGAGAGTCGTGTTGCTTGCTTTTGCCCGGACTTCGGTCCGTGGTTTCATTTCAGTCTATATATATATATATATATATATATATATATATATATATATATATATGAACTGTGTATCGTACTTTGTTCGATTGAGCCTAAACTTCGGTTTGGTGCGTTTATTGCTTTAATATATATATACTTATATATATTAACTGTGTGTCGGACTTTGTTCGATGAGCCTAAACTTCAGTTTGGTGCGTTTAATTGCTTTCTTATATATATATACTTATATATATAAACTGTGGTCGAACTCCGTTCGATGAGCCTGAATTTTACATCCGGTGCGTTTACTCACTTATATATATATATATATATATATATATATATATATTTATATGTCGTCCCGCCTGGAGTTTACTTAATGGTGGTTGACCGTTTTTACAGCTTTATCTACGTTTTGTCCCGCCTGGAGTTTCCTCCATGGCGGTTGATAGCTTTTAACAGCTTTATTTACATTTTTGATCCCCCATGGAGCTACCTCGTGGTTGGTGATCATGTCTGTATATATATATATATATATATATATTTACGGCTTTTATATATATATACCTGCTTACTGCTTTCATACAAATTGTGATATCATGTGAGCCTAGGAATCATGTGATCACAGATTCATCCCATTGGATCTAGATTCGGTTCCCGTGATGGACATTTTCAGCTGTAAGCAGCTTGCAAATTATTCTGCGGTGTCTGAATTTTCTCAGATGGTTTCCATACCCACGAGGAAGTCGGCATTATTTTGTACAATATTTTCGTACGGATGCTTCGCAGCCGTCAAATAAAATCAACCAAGCCGCGCATTTAATAAAATGGGAGTGAAAAAGGCCTCAATTACTATTGAGCGTCAGGGTTTGAAAAACCTCTTTTATAAAACATCACTGCCATATCTTGCTAAAATTGAATTTTTACATAAATTCAAACCCTGCGTATATAGGTGCGAACGAGGCCTCGTACCACTTTCAAATAACAGCACATTGACTCACACATACACACACATTCAGATAATAGTTTCTTGAAAAGAGGCGGTCACCGTGGTAACACGGATGTCGGGGGGTGCCTAACACCTTCCCCCCGCATAACCAAGTCCCCGGACCCTAAATGAATCTCGATTTCACCGACCCGTATAGCAGTGTCACATCACTGGGTCAATGTGCAAACCTTTTCTCGGTTATGTTGGTACAACCATTTAAAAAACTAACTGGCGACTCTTAACAGTCCATCGTAGTTGACATTATACATGTCGGACCTTTTTCACTTGTTTTTTCAAACAAATCTCACATAAAATGAGAACACCAAAGAACAAGTAACGGAAAGGGACATCTAAAAATCCCGACGTCGACATATATATATTGTTATCATCAAACTCTCTTTGATTGAGCGTAGATTTGTAGCTGGTGCAGTTACCACTTTTATACACACACACGCACACACACACATGGATATATATATATATATATATATATATATATATATATATATATATATATATATATATATCCTCGAACTCGAATTAACGAACCGAGCCTGGATCGATATATATCCAGTGCGTTTACCGCTTATATATATATATATATATATATATATATATATATATATATATATATATATATATATATATATGTGTGTGTATTCACATTTCTGTCTGGTCTGGAGTTTACTTCGAGGTCTTTTACTGCTTTATTTACATTTTTGTCAGGCCTGGAGTTTACTTCGTGGCCTTTTACTGCTTCATTTACATTTCGTCCCACCTAGAGTTTACTTTGAGGCGGTTGATCGTTCATATATATATATTTACAACTTTTTATATATATATATATATATATATATATATATATATATATATATAACTGTTTACAGCTTTCATACAAATTGCTACATCATGTGAGCCTAGGAATTATGTGATCACAGATTTAGTCTCCTGAATCTAGATTCGGTTCCCGTGATGGACATTTTCAGCTGTACATGGCTTGTAAATCATTCACGGTGTTTTAATTTCCTTAGATGGTTCTCATGCCCACAAGGAATTCGGCACTACTTTTTATCTTGTTTTCTCGAAGATGCTTCGCATCTCGAAAATAAAAGCAATTAAGCCGAACACATAATAAAATTGAAGTATCAAAGGCCTCAATTACTATTGAGCACAAGGGTTTGAAAAAACCTCATTTACAAAACATCACTACTATATCTTGTTAAAACTGAACTTTTATACAAAATTCAAACCCTTTGTATATTGGTGCAAACGAGGCATAACACTTCTTCCAGATAATTGAACATTGATCTACATACACACACATTCAAATAATTGTTTAAACTAAAAAGTGGTAGTCACCGTGGTAACACGGATGTCGGGGGGTGCCTAACACCTTCCCTCCGCATAATTAAGCTCCCGGACCCTAACGAATCTCGGTTTCACAGACCTGTTAAATAGTGTCACATCACTAGGTCAATGTGCAAACCTTTTCTCAGTTGAGTTGGTGCAACCATTTAAAAATATCAACTGGCGACTCTTACAGTCCAATAGTCGACATATACATGTTGGACCTTTTCACAACTTATTTTTTCAAACAAATCTCACGTAACATGAGAACACCAAAAGTCAAGAACAGAAAAGGGACAAATAAAAATCTCGACGTCGACAACAACATGATAATATATAATTGTATCGAGGACTTAAGATGTGTGTGTTGTATTTTATACGTCACTTAATAATTGATTTTGGTGAACACCAATTGGGTGATGAGAACCCAACTGTGAAAGCATAAAAAATACACACCATTGGAATGAACATGATAGTAATCTTCTCATTCTTCTTTGGGGTCTATTAGGTCAACCAAGGGTAATGCTCAAGTCCTTTGATATCTATTATAACTTAGATACATGGTCTCCCATGTATGAAGGATTCCTTGAGCATTTTCTAAAGATTTTAATTCCTATAACAATTATCGGCTATACCTTTATGTAGAGTATCATTAATATGGAGTGTGAGTACTGTTATTTGTATTGAAACTCAGAGCTTATGTGTTGTCGTATTTCGCACGACAGTTTAACAGTTGTATAAATGAAGTTTGTATTTAAATTCTGTAGTGTGCATCTGGCCACCCAAAATGGGTTGTGTGGACCTATTCTGGGGGCGTCACATTTTATATGAGTTTGTTGTGCACACACAAGGCAAGTATTAAATATCTAAGATGTTGCTTTATTACATTGGATATTTATAAGGAATTGAACATTACCGCTCTGTTGTGCACACACAAGGGCTGTAGTTTTCTCTTTGTTTATGTGGAAATGTTAAATTTGACTTAACTCAGATTATTTTAGTTCAGATGTGCACACACTTGACCATTATAATCTAAGAGACAAAATTAAAAGGGGTTGCATAGAGATGCAATTGACAAGAGTTGTCTACCTTTTGAATAAATATGTAGTTTGTTGTGCACACACAAGGCTATATATTTATTGCAATTGGATCTTTTCTCACTAAGCAGATTTTATAAAGTCACCATTACAAAATCTGTCAGACTATATAAAGAAGGAGGGTTATATAGTTTGAAGAAATAGTGGGAGCCACCATTTTAATAAAGACCTAAATTAATCTAGTTATTAATAAAATGAATGCATGCTAATGTTGTTAAATTACAAATTCATTTACAGAATTTTACAAATGTGTAATTCACTATCACTGCAGAACATATTAGAAGCTAAAAGTTAACCGAACCTAATTAACCAGATTGGTTAAGAAATTTGATAATAGTTCTCACGAATGAAAAATTATCTTATGTCCTTAATACGCCAGTCTCTGCAACGGTTGTAGACAATACCTCTGAGGAAGAGCATGCTACTTTTAGAAAGTGGCAAGATGGTGCATAGGTGGCTTAGTGCATCATGTTAGCATCTATGAGTAATGAGTTACAACATCAACATGAGAAAATGGGTGCGCCTACTATTATCCTACACCTCAAGTAGTTGAATGGTGAGGAAAGTAAGTCTTATAGATATCGAAGAAGCTCTTCCGATCTAGAATAACCAATGACACTATAGCATAGACACATGTCCTTAAGGTGATCAATTTGATTAGATAATTAGGACAACATGGTTTTGTCATGAATGAAGAGTTGAGCCAAATTTTGATCTTGTAGTAACTCACGGACTCCTTTTTAAAATTTGTTGTGAATTTGTCGTATGAACAAGCTAGAAATTAGCCTGCCTGATTTGCTTAACATATTTAAAAACTGTTGAGAGTCACTTTCCAACTAAGAAAAACTAGGTCTTACTGGTAGATAACTCTTTCAAGAAGCGAAAGAGGGCCAAAGGATCTTCTGAAAAGAAGAATAATTCAAAGAAGGTATAAGGAAAGACAAAAAATAAAGGATAATAAGAACAAACCTGAAACAGATAATAAAAGAGTTTACTTCCACTGCAATATGCCTGGACACTGGAAAAGAAACTGCAAGAAGTGTTTTGTAAAATCCTAACCAGAATAAGCTTAGTGAAGCTTTGGTTACAGACATAGGTTTGTTCATGATTGAAATTAATCCTTTTGTAATTCAAGGTTCTACTTGGGTATTGGATACCTACTGTGGTTATCATAAATACAGATTTGTGCAGGGACCAAGCAGAAGTAGAAAGCTAAACAAAGGAAAGTAATCATGCATGTGGGAAATGGAGTAAAGGTTGTTACATTAACTGTATGAACTTATTGTTCAGCATTGCCTACGAGCAAGTTTTTAAAATTGTTATTATGTTCCAGTTCTTGTTAGAAATATTATTTCCATTCCGTTGTTGGACAAAGAAAGTTTGTGATATTATATTTAAGAATAATAGTTCTTCTATTTATAATAATGATGTTTTTGTTTAGAACTAGACGATTACTTGATAGACTTTATATACTTGACTTATATGAAAAATAATTTGCAAACTGAACAAACTAATAAAATAAAAGGAGATGATCATTTAACAATTGAATATATGTTTTTAATGAAATATAAGTCTGAATCATTTGAAAGGTTCAAAGAATTCAAAAGTGAAACAAATTAGCTAAGTATTAAGATTATTCGATCGGATCCATGAAGGGAATACTTGAGCAATAAGTTTCTAGATCATCTCAAATGATTTTCTCTAACAATGGAAGTTTCCTGATACACAATAATTGTAAGAACCCGGATTTTCAGAAATTATTAAATAAGAATTTAATGAATAAAATTCTTAAGTGTGAAATGAGTTCGAATAAAAATATTTATGTGATACGAGGTTTGTAGGAATGGGTTACATAGGGTAATATGAACTATGTAATATGTGATTTTGTGATTAATAAATATATTATTATTTATCACAAAGACAATTCAGTTGAGATAAAAGAAGTGGATAAAATTTCCTATCGATATTAAATAGTTTATAGGATTATTTTATCATAGTAAGTGGTTGACATTAATGTATAATCGTCATTTTCTTATGTATGTATACTAATAAATGGTATGATTATAATATAGGTTATTGATAGTACGCACGTTATCCACGAATGGGCTTGGATATTGAAACATGAGTTAGTTGAGAGAATTAACTAATAAGAATAAATATTGGTTAATTGATAGTTGAGAGTTATATTATGGAATAATATAATGTGTATGTTAAACCTTAAATAACTATGGTAATATAGTACAAGGTTTAATTTACTTAAGTAAAGGAGTGAATTAATATGTGTGTTGAATATGTGATACTTTATATATATTACTCAGAATGGTAATGTGACAATATGAGAATTTAGAAAAATTTTAAAATTTTAATTAAATTGATTTAAGGTTCATAATTAGAACCTAGACATAAAATAAGTGTATGTGTTTGACATTTTTGAGAAGGAAATTTTGAAGATTTCAAAATTCTGTGAAGGATTTAGGTGAATTATTCAAGATTAAGTGTATATGTGTTTATGTTCTGTGTATATGGTCATTTATGTGTTCAGAATGTGGTTAAGAGTCAAAGGTTGACCAGATAAATTTTATCAGTGTCAAACCCTAATATGATTAAGAACGTCAGCGTTCGGTTAGAAAACCCTAGCGATTAACAAGAAACCCTAGAAACCGGTTCTGGAAACCCTAATTTCAATTCTGAGTATTCAAAACCCTAATTCGATGTATGAAACCCTAATCTGGGAACTTAAATGATTATTATATTGCTTAAGTGCTATTAATTATAATATTAATTAGGGTAAAGCTTAATTAATTAGCAAACCCTAATTTTAAATTTAGAAAATCCTGATTTCTGGTTTACGAACCCTAATTCGTAAATAGGAGAAAATCTAAGTGTTAATTAAATAATTTTAATGTTAATTAAGAAATATTAATCCTAATTTTCAAGTTTTAGGTAATTAGAAAACCCTAATCTAATTACGAAAATCTAATTTCTAATTTAGGAAAAATTATTTTTCTATTAAAAACTCTAATTCGTGGGTTGTAAACCCTAATGATCATTTTGACCCTAATTGCTTAATTAGCAATTGTAATTAGGAAATGCTAATCCTAATTGGCAAGATTTAAGTAATGATTAAGAAATTTTAATATAATTAGAACATTTTAATTATAATTTAGAAATATTAATTTCTATATTTGAAAATCTAAATTTGGAAAATGTTAGAAACTAATTTGCTAAACTTGAGGGTTCAAACCCTAAACTCTAAATGTTCCAAACCCAAAACCCTAACCAAACCCTAAACCCTAAGGGTTTGACTAATTGACAAGAATTCCATTAATTTTGTATGTGAAAAGACTAAAATGCCCTCAATGCATTATTGTGACTTAACTAGTAAGAGTTGGCCTAGTGAAGTGGTGACCCACCCTAGCCTATACATGTGACTGAAATCCAGCAATATCAGCTCCCATGCCAGCCATTATACATTACATACATCAAATATATAAGTTAGAGAGAAAGAGAGAGAATGCACACTTCATTTTTCAACCATCCAAGACATTCTCTCTCAAAGATTTCGGGAATGAGAGTGAAGAAGGTATGAGAAGTTAAGATACGATCATATCATAGTTTCCCGTAACAAGATCAAAGTCAGAATCAAAGATCAAAACTCTAAAGAGGTATAAACCCTAATTTTTGTAAATCTTGTGTTTTGATGCTAGTTGTTGGTTAGATATGTGTTATAAGGTGTCATATAGAGATCTGAGTTGTTGGATCATGGATCCATAACATCTAGATGGTCAAAATTAAAGATTTAACAAATCTGGAAAAAATGAAAAAATAAGGCCTGACAGCCTAATGTCAGAGCCTTTAGATCTTTATGTGTTTGATGTTTTGCGTATTGTTTGTTTTGAAGGACTGTGATTTGAAACTGGAAGTAAGGTCATAGCATGTCTAGATCGTAAGATATATGCGGTCAAAAGGCGTTAACAGTTCACGGATATCAAAATCTGGGTAACCCAGAATATTTCCAATGGTCTGACAACATTTTTAACGTCCCATATCTTGTTGTATGTTAATGTTTTGGCCCAGTTGTCGTTTGTTTGTTGTAGCCTGGCATGTAATCTATATACTAAAGTCATTAGATCACCATGATATATCTCATAATCAAAATTAGGAGTGGTCAAACCACCGTTGACCGACTGCTCGGATGAAGATTCTGGAAAACCCAGAATCTTCAAGAACAAAATTTTGACAGTAATTTGACCAACCTTTATTTCTTAAACGTGTTGTTGTTAGACCAACATGTTGATATATTATTGTAGCCTGACATCTCGTCTACAAGACTGAACCACTAGATCATATAAACCGAACCCAGAAAGCTAAGATGTAAAGCTTCAAAATAAAAGCCTCGACTGTTCTTCAATTTCTAGAAAACCCAGAAATTGAAGAATAGGTCTGACATTAAGTTGGATGGCTTAGATCTCTCTATGATTATATGTTTTGGACATGAACGTTGCTTAAGTTTGTAGTACTACATCAGTACTATAACATTAGAACAATTAAAAACTCAGAAACGTATGGATCAAAGAAATATAATCGGTCAAACTAAGCCCCTCAACCTCTGACATGATTTCTGGGTTTATTGAAGAACAACCCAAGAACACTATTAGCGACGGATTCGTCGCCAGGAGCCTCTATAGCGACCGTTTATTTAGAAAATGATTTATTTTATTTAATAAATCGAAATAAATAAATTTTAATTATTAAAACTACAAAATAAATTCTGAAAAATTATTTTAAATTCTGAAAAAAAGTTTTTAATTATTTAGAGTATATTTCATAAATATTTAATATTTTTAGAATATAAATGGTATTTAATTTATTTAATTATAATACTAAATAAATTATTTAAAAATAATTTTAATACATAAAAAATCATGAAAAATAATATTATGGTATAATAAAATATTTTAAGTTATTTTTAGTGAATTTTAATATATTAGGATTAATTTCATTAATTAATTAATATTAATGGTAATTAGTTTATTTAATAAATATATTATGGAAAAATAAAATAAATGATTTAAAAATCATATGAAAATGATTTAAGTATTATAAAAATATTTTAAATTATAAAATATAACTTTTGATATTTTGTCATGAAAATATTAATATTTTAATATTAAAAGCAATTATCGGATAATGGATTTAAGTGTTTAAAAATCATATAATTTTGATTTAAAGGTATTAAAAATACTTTGATATATTATAAATATATTATAATATTAAGTGATGATTTTCATTAATATTTGATATTAAATAAATATTAATGGTAAAGGAATTATGTAGTATTTAATTCATTTAAATACGATATTAATGATTTAAAATTCATGATAAATAGTAATAATTATTTAAAAATTATTACAAGCCTATGAAAAATATTTCGACTGTTAATCAAATTATCTAAGATAATTGTTAACTGTTAAGTCAGAGTTTAATTGAACTTAAACTCGTGAAAAGTCCGACTAGACTATCGGGATGTTAGAATTGTGTCGGGTTCAACTCAGACTGCAATAGTTTAACTTGATACCGAGTCTTATGTATGTTATAGACTGATAGGGTTATGTGTTATGTGTTATGTGTTTAGGTTATTCCATGTATATCTATATATATAATAGTATTATATTGTGATGATATTATTCTAATATTGGAGATCTATATTACTAATATTAGGTCATCGGATAAGGCGATATAAATTGCGTAGCGGTAATCAACGGTTCAGGCAAGTTTGTTTTTCCTTAACTCTACTAAGAGTTGTTTCATTCGGATAAGCTTATGGTTAATCATTGTTGGTTGCCATGAATTGTACTCTGTACATATTGCATGTATAAGTCAGGTATGAAAGGCTGATCACCTTCATTACCAGTTGGTTTCAGATATATTTGTTCATGTATAATACTTGTTCAGTCATAAATGTGTTCCTGCTATTTCATAATTATATTGTTGAATTATAGCCAGCTTATTATTCAGACTCTTTCAATCATGATATATCGTTATATTATTGAACTTAAACTTACTGGGCAATCCTTATGCTCACCCTTGCTATATCATGATAAAACATTACAGATTAAGGCGAATGCTTCGGATACAAGGAAAGGCTAAAGACGGTTACATCGTAAAGTTAATATGTGCGATTAGATTGTAATAGTATTGTATAATATTAATGTTATTGTAAGTTAAATAAGTTAAGAATTGTGTATTAAGTTAAGGTTACTCGACCTTGGGGAATAGTGTGTAATGTAATGTATAAACAATTTATGTTTATATCTTCCGCAAATAGTAATAGTGATAGAATGATCGAACCGGATCCGCGGTGATTCGAGACCTCGGATTCGGGGCTGTCACAGTTGGTATCAGAACTGTAGGTTATGAATCTTAGGTAGGAATACCTGAGACTAATAATCGCGGTGATTAGGATAAATATTAACTCAAATAGAGTTAGTTGGTCGGTAAGATTCAAAGACGAATCTCGGTTATAAGATACGGAGTTCTCTAACTCTGATAATAAAGTTGAACAGTAGTGATGAATAGATCGAGTCTAAAAGACTGAAAGTACAGTGATAGGAGATCGTAAAATAAAACGATCATAGTGTAGAAATGAATCATAATATATACGATGAGATCACCCCGTGATCTGATAAGGTGATAGTAGGGATAAGAATCAATCTGATGATTGGAAAGTTTACAGCAAGATTGATGTGTGAATTGGTACATATTCAGGAAAGAATTATGAATACAAGTTAAATGAAATTTGTATTGAGAAGGGTGTTAAGGTTAGGTGGGGATTCAATTGAGGATTCATGTCGGTAGCTGAGTTGTATGATTCCTTGTATTGGCGGAGAATTGTACTTGGTGTAACAACTACTTAGTTCTGACAATGATAATCATTGAAATGTTTGTGTCGCGCTATTTGCTATATGAGTGTTAAGAGGGTGATTCTTTTCTCATGTGTATAACAGATAGATAGGTTATAGGTAGAGGATATAGGATTAAGTACGAGTTCTTAAAACTCATACTTATGTGATATTCTTGATTCATAGTTATATGAAATGTTTATGAACCCCTCAGCGAATGGACGCCAACGGTTTGTCTAGGAAGTTCTCAAACTCATATGATTGTGGCAATTTATGAATTCATAAGTGTGGTTTGACGAATTGGGTATAGTTTTGTGTGAATGAAGAATTGAGGATTATAGGAACAGATAGACCGTTTAAGCAAATGATTATTAGTGGAGACATAAGTTTTTCAAAACTCCTACCTATGCTAGACTTTGAAATTTTGACATCAAGCTAAATACGCACTATGTGCTTTTAAAAAAAATATAAACTCGTAATCATTTTTGAAACGGTTTAAAGTATAGTCTATGCTACTTGTTTCAGCTAGACGAAGATGATTTGAAATATCAAAATATATTTATCACTCATGTACCATGTAACCTGATGCAGATATGATAAAAAGTTGATGGAGTTATAAATACAGGAATACTTAGTGTGGATTTGATCTAAAATTGTTATTCCACTATCGTATGATGTGTTATGATAAAGTCATATAATGACGGCATCCTCAAACGGACTGTTAATATAGTACGGCATCATGACGTCATTCTCGAAAATATTTTCAAAAATTTTAATTTGCCAACAGGGTTTGGCTGCACCTAAATAATTCGATTGAATTGAATTATTGATATGGGTCTATGCTATTCGATTCAGCTAGACTAAAGTTTATGAAAACTCTAAGTGTTCATTGAAAGAAATTTCTTGAACCAAATTATTTTGGTGCGAAATCCCATAAGACTGAGGTAGAATTTTGTGCCTATGGCAGTGACGAGAAACAGATAAAAGCAGTACTTGGCCAGTACAGGGCATATCAGGCTAATCACCCTTTGTGTCCGTAAGTAATGACAGTTTGCGGATGAAATTCCATAAAACTTTTGCGAAAATGACAGACAAATAGTCTGTACGACTCCTCAGCACAATTTAAAAATTTTTACTCTTGTGAGTGGTGTATTGGGTAGTATGTGATAATGTGTTTGAATGGTGTAAGAAGTATGGTGTAAGGTGTAAGGTAAATTTTGGGGACGAAATTTTTAGAAGAAGGGGTGAATGTGACAACCCGAGAATTTAGAGAATTTTTAAAATTTTAATTAAATTGATTTAAGTTTCATAATTAGAACCTAGACAGAAAATAAGTGTATGTGTTTGAAATTTTTTAGAAGGAATTTTGATGATTTCAAAATTCTGTGAAGGATTTAGGTGAATTATTCAAGATTAAGTGTATATGTGTTTATGTTCTGTGTATATGGTCATTTATGTGTTCAGAATGTGGTTAAGAGTCAAAGGTTGACCAGATAAATTTTATCAGTGTCAAACCCTAATATGATTAAGAACGTCAGCGTTCGGTTAGAAAACCCTAGCGATTAACAAGAAACCCTAGAAACCGGTTCTGGAAACCCTAATTTCAATTCTGAGTATTCAAAACCCTAATTCGATGTATGAAACCCTAATCTGGGAACTTAAATGATTATTATATTGCTTAAGTGCTATTAATTATAATATTAATTAGGGTAAAGCTTAATTAATTAGCAAACCCTAATTTTAAATTTAGAAAATCCTGATTTCTGGTTTACGAACCCTAATTCGTAAATAGGAGAAAATCTAAGTGTTAATTAAATAATTTTAATGTTAATTAAGAAATATTAATCCTAATTTTCAAGTTTTAGGTAATTAGAAAACCCTAATCTAATTACGAAAATCTAATTTCTAATTTAGGAAAAATTATTTTTCTATTAAAAACTCTAATTCGTGGGTTGTAAACCCTAATGATCATTTTGACCCTAATTGCTTAATTAGCAATTGTAATTAGGAAATGCTAATCCTAATTGGCAAGATTTAAGTAATGATTAAGAAATTTTAATATAATTAGAACATTTTAATTATAATTTAGAAATATTAATTTCTATATTTGAAAATCTAAATTTGGAAAATGTTAGAAACTAATTTGCTAAACTTGAGGGTTCAAACCCTAAACTCTAAATGTTCCAAACCCAAAACCCTAACCAAACCCTAAACCCTATGGGTTTGACTAATTGACAAGAATTCCATTAATTTTGTATGTGAAAAGACTAAAATGCCCTCAATGCATTATTGTGACTTAACTTGTAAGAGTTGGCCTAGTGAAGTGGGTGACCCACCCTAGCCTATACATGTGACTGAAATCCAGCAATATCAGCTCCCATGCCAGCCATTATACATTACATACATCAAATATATAAGTTAGAGAGAAAGAGAGAGAATGCACACTTCATTTTTCAACCATCCAAGACATTCTCTCTCAAAGATTTCGGGAATGAGAGTGAAGAAGGTATGAGAAGTTAAGACATGATCAGATCATAGTTTCCCATAACAGGATCAAAGTCAGAATCAAAGATCAAAACTCTAAAGAGGTATAAACCCTAATTTTTGTAAATTTTGTGTTTTGATGTTAGTTGTTGGTTAGATATGTGTTATAAGGTGTCATATAGAGATCTGAGTTGTTGGATCATGGATCCATAACATCTAGATGGTCAAAATTAAAGATTTATCAAATCTGGAAAAAATGAAAAAATAAGGCCTGACAGCCTAATGTCAGAGCCTCTAGATCTTTATGTGTTTGATGTTTTATGTATTGTTTGTTTTGAATCTGTTCTATGACATGAGGACTATGCTCTGAAACTGAAAGTAAGGTCATAGCATGTCTAGATTGTAAGATATATGCGGTCAAAAGGCATTGACCGTTCACGGATATCAAAATCTGGGTAACCCAGAATATTTCCAGTGGTCTGACAACATTTTTAACGTCCCAGATCTTGCTGTATGTTAATGTTTTGGCCCAGTTGTCGTTTATTTGTTGTAACCTGGCATGTAGTCTACATACTAAAGTCATTAGATCACCATGATATATCTCAGAATCAAAATTAGGAGTGGTCAAACCACCGTTGACCAACTGCTTGGATGAAGATTCTGGAAAACCCAGAATCTTCAAGAACAAAATTTTTACAATAGTTTGACTAACCTTTATTTCTTAAACGTGTTTTTGTTAGACCAACCTGTTGATATATTATTGTAGCCTAACATCTCGTCTAAAAGATTGAATCATTAGATCACATAAACCGAACCCAGAAAGCTAAGATGTAAAGCTTCAAAATAAAAGCCTCGACTGTTCTTCAATTTCTGGAAAACCCAGAAATTGAAGAACATGTCTGACATTAAGTTGGATGGCTTAGATCTCTCTATGATTATATGTTTTGGATATGAACGTTGCTTAAGTTTGTAGTACTACATCAGTACTATAACATTAGAACAATTAAAAACTCGGAAACGTATGGATCAAAGAAATACAATCGGTCAAACTAAGCCCCTCAACCTCTGACATGATTTTTGGGTTTACTGAAGAACAGCCCAAGAACACTATTAGCGACGGATTCGTCGCCAGAAGCCTCTATAGCGACAGTTTATTTAGAAAATGATTATTTTATTTAATAAATCGAAATAAATAATTTTTAATTATTAAAAATACAAAATAAATTCTGAAAAATTATTTTAAATTCTGAAAAAAAGTTTTTAATTATTTAGAGTATATTTCATAAATATTTAATATTTTTGGAATATAAATGGTATTTAATTTATTTAATTAAAATATTAAATAAATTATTTAAAATTTATTTTTAATACATGAAAAATCATGAAAAATAATATTATGGTATAATAAAATATTTTTTGTTATTTTTAGTGACTTTTAATATTTTAGGATGAATTTGATTAATTAATTAATATTAATGGTAATTAGTTTATTCAATAAATATATTATGGAAAAATAGAATAAATGATTTAAAAATCATATGAAAATGATTTAAGTATTATAAAAATATTTTAAGTTATAAAATATAACTTTTAATATTTTATCATGAAAATATTAATATTTTAATATTAAAAACAATTATCGGATAATGGATTTAAGTGTTTAAAAATCATATAATTATGATTTAAAGGTATTAAAAATACTTTGATATATTATAAATATATTATAATATTAAGTGATGATTTTCATTAATATTTGATATTAAATAAATATTAATGATAAATGAATTATGTAGTATTTAATTCATTTAAATACGATATTAATGATTTAAAATTCATGATAAATAGTAATAATTATTTAAAAATTATTACAAGCCTATGAAAAATATTTCGACTATTATAAAAATCATATAAGATAAATGTTAACTGTTAAGTCAGAGTTTAATTGAACTTAAACTCGTGAAAAGTCTGACTAGACCGTCGGGATGTTAGAATTATGTCAGGTTCAACTCAAACTGCAATAGTTTGACTTGATACCGAGTCTTATGTATGTTATAGACTGATAGGGTTATGTGTTATGTGTTATGTGTTTAGGTTATTCCATATATATCTATATATATAATAGTATTATATTGTGATGATATTATTCTAATATTGGAGATCTATCTATATTACTAATATTAGGTCTTCAGATAAGGCGATATAAATTGTGTAGCGGTAATCAACGGTTCAGGCAAGTTTGTTTTTACTTAAATCTACTAAGAGTTGTTTCATTCGGATAAGCTTATGGTTAATCATTGCTAGTTGCCATGAATTGTACACTGTACATATTGCATGTATAAGTCAGGTATGAAAGGCTGATCACCTTTATTACCAATCGATTTCAGATATATTTGTTCATTTTTAATACTTGTTCAATCATAAATTTGTTCCTGCTATTTCATAATTATATTGTTGAATTATAGCCAGCTTATTATTCAGACTCTTTCAATCATGATATATCGTTATATTATTGAACTTAAACTTGCTGGGCAATCCTTATGCTCACCCTTGCTATTTCATGATAAAATATTACAGATTAAGGCGAATGCTTTGGATACAAGGAAAGGCTAAAGACGGTTACAACGTAAAGTTAATATGTGCGATTAGATTGTAATAGTATTGTATAATATTAATGTTATTGTAAGTTAAATAAGTTAAGAATTGTGTATTAAGTTAAGGTTACTCGACCTTGGGGAATAGTGTGTAATGTAATGTATAAACAATTTATGTTTATATCTTCCGCAAATAGTAATAGTGATAGAATTATCAAACCGAATCCGCTGTAATTCGGGACCTCAGATTCGGGGCTGTCACAGGTAATATGTGAGAAAGTCTAATGTACGAATAACGTTAAATATATATATATATATATATATATATATATATATATATATATATATATATATATATATATATATATATATATATACGTTATTAAAGGGAGACATAAATCATTATATCTTTAAATTGCTATTTAATATTTGAAAAAATTGTTATGGGAACAATTTATAGAGGGAGAGAGAAATAATAATTATATATTTCTAATAAGGATATTAAAATAATTTCTAATATTGAGTTATTTTAATAAAAGGAAGAAATGTTATTTTTAAATAATAATATTACCTTATATATTTTTGTATGAGGTATGATTAATAATATATTAAATATATTAAAACGTATTTGCTATATGTAAATAAATTAATGAAAATAATTTATTATAATAGAAAATAAACGTATTATCTATTTTCTATATATAATATATGTACATGTGTCATACATATAGTTAATTGATATTATATTAAGAATAATATCTTGAGACAATAAGTAAATTAATTTCTAATTGTAAATGTCTTTATTCGGAGAAAACATAATATTTATGTTATGAAAAAATACATAATTTCTAATGTATTTTCAAGGGAGTTAATTAATGAAAGAAAACTAAGTTATTTTGATATATTAAATAACTTAAGTTATTACTTTATCGTTGATGTTATCATTTAAATAATTAATAGAGTATATATTAATTATTTTAAGCGTAAAGGTTATACTTATAATTAATTGAGGTAGTTTAGCATTTAAATGCTTGAGTCACACAAATATTATATTGAAAAAATAATAAGTGTGGAGAATGAGAGAAGCTTAAGATCGAGCTTGTGAAATATGCCTTGTGTGGCACAGTGATGAGATATATTAATGATGATATTAATTAACGAAGGATTTATTAAGTGAATAATTAATCTATATTAATTGTTAATTATTATCGTAGAATATTAATTAATTATTATAGTATGTTGCTATGGCTAGTAATAATGTAATAATAAGAAAATTGATTATGAATATAATCAGAAATTGTATTGATGAGGAATGAGATATATTGTCTTATAATATTAATTATTGTTATGAACAATATACTAGTATCTAGTAATTATTTGATGGTATATTGAATTATTATTTTTGCGAGTGATAGCATGATAATAAATATATTGGTTATAAATATTATAAGATTTATATTTATTATGATAATTAACCATATAAATGATAATAATTCAATATACTATTAATTGATAAGATAAGTAATTTATTAATTTCTATGTGCAAGTATGCGATATTAAAAGTATAAAGTATGGTAGTTAACTATATATTATACGAAGTGTAAAGTGTGGTGTGACTATATTATATAGAAACCATATATTAAGATTTATTAATCTATATCACATGAAACGTTGTGATTGGACATATTAAAACTATATGATATGAATACATCATGAAATGTGTATGTGGCAATGTAAGTGTGTGAACATCAAAATAGTACATCACAAGTATATTGTAAACATTTATTGATTAATAAAATTTAATAATAAAGGAGACAATGTAATGTGATAATACCCGGTAGAATTATATCCGGTAGGATGAGATATATATGGATGATATATGATACATTGTAATTAGAAATTACATTTGTAATTTAATTATAACCTAAGTTATATGGGAGGAATGGTATACATACATATATATATATATATATATATATATATATATATATATATATATATATATATATTATATAACTTAGTGTACTTATTATATGACTAAAAGTTGGGCATAAATGATTTATACTTACAAGTTGCTGAGGTTTGTTTGCCCCATATTAAGTGTCTAATTGCTCTTCCTTTTCTCATCCACATGAACTCTAGAGACTAGCCTACTCTTCCCTCATTTTCATCAAAGTGTAGCAAATAATTTCAAGGGGAGTGGGCAACATGATGGGATTCACCAACCACTCACCAACTCTTCCTTAACCATAATACAATTCTCATTCTCGTTGGTTTGAATTAGGGAGCAAAGCTATGGATTGTGTTTTGGGTTTTCTATATATAGAGCATTCTTCTCCCTCATTACACTTGCTAAGATTCTAAGTTGAGTTTGTATAAGTAAGTGAATTGAGAGTGAGTGTACTGATATTGAAGGAGAGTGGTATAGCATCAATTGTTTCACAGAGGCATAATTTCTATATTTTCCCACTCATGTTCATCAATGGCAATTTTTTTTTGATTCTTGCTAATTAGATGTTGATTGGTTTGGAGAATAGTTATTAATCGATATATAACCATTATAAACATGTTAGAACCATTATGAAGCATGTTTAGATTCGAATTGCTGTGAAAATTCTGAGATGGATTGTTAAAACTGTCGAAGCAGTCATGCTCTCTGGTCTGGAAAGGGTGCCGCGCGGCCGTGCGTCTCCCTAATACAAATGGGGCGTGGCCGCGCCCCTCTGCAAAATCAGTTCCTGGTTTCTGTTAGGTATTGTTATATGCTAGCATGCGGTATACCATTACAACAAGCATGTACACATAAATAACATGTATATATGAGTATCATGACATGACATAAGCATGATAGTATACATTATTGATGAAGAACTTATAGTTTTAAAATGAAACTTATAGTTTTTAATATGAACTTTGATACATGTGTAACATGTGTTATGACCTTGTAAGCGCATTTGTATAACTTAGACATGCTGATGATTGGGTAATATACCCATGAATTGGATATACGTGGGCTTAAATTGTTGTATTCTTAAGTCGTTTAGAAGCATTTTTACTGTGTTTAGTTGTTATTTTGCAGATTCGGGAGCTGTAGGGGCAATATGGGATTTTTGAGCTAAAAATGGCATTTTGGTAAATAACTCAAAGAGTAGCGCCGGGGCGCTGGTTCTAGTATTAAAGGCAGCGCCAGGGCGCTGAAGCTCGGCTTATGTTGACCGGGTGCGTGTTTGACCTACGGTGACCAGGGATTTGGGAGCTTATTGAGAGGTTGATTTGAAGAAGGATTGTGGTGAGATGAGAGGATTATATAAAGGCTAATTTGCTGAATTAAAAGGGGATCGACCATAATTGAAGGCTAAGAAAGGGATTACTTGAGGATTGAAGGATTTGCTCTAGAGTTTCTTCTTCTCCTTATTTTTTCAATTGGTGTAATTCCTTAAGGATGTTGTTCAAAAGATTGTTGGTTTTATTATTCGTTATGAACTAATTCTTTTATTAAGACTACAATTGAACCTTTTATGTCTATAAATTAATTTTTCGATTTATTCCAATTATTTATGTCAAAGTGGATTGTTTATCTTGTCTTGCGCTTATTGTTTAATTATTTTGCCAGTAATTACCTTATTATTCTAAAAGGATTCAGGAGATGAGATCTAGGGTTAGAACAGAGCAGGATAACATGTATGCTTAATTATTTGCATGACGAATAATTAGGGTCGTGGATTCAATAGGAATATATGTTCACTGTGTGTAACAAATTGGGAATTGGAACTTAAAGAGTTTAATTTAATTGTTTTGCATAGGAATAACGCAAGATTAATTGGATTAAATAAAAGTTAATTGATCACTTGGAAAAGGGCTTTTGACACTTAGAATTCATGTTAGCAATTCAGTAGGCATAATAATTAGGATAATTGGATAATTGGTTTATACTTCGTAACTGGGGATATTGGAGTCTTAACCTTATTTATCTGAATTCATTCGTCAAATCATAGTTTTTATTTAATTTTAGAATAATCTCTTTTAATTGCTTAATTTAGTTTTTTTTTTATTTTAAAAAATCACACTTTATGGTTGTTTAAATAAAATTGGATTGATATAGTACTAGTAGTTGGAATTTATTGGTTAGAATTCTCTGTGGTATCGACACTTTATCTTATCACTTTATTACTTGTTGACCATGTATACTTGCACGTATTCATTGATTGTGAAATTGATCAAAAAAAATTTGGCGCCGCTGCCGGGGATCTCTTTATTAATATTAATTCCATATTAGTTATAATCAATTCGGTCTTAATATAAACGTTATTTATTTAGTTTTCTTCTTGTATTGGCAGGAATTCTTTGTGAGTGTATGCACACTAGATCAATGGCTAAAAAGGAACTTTTTCCTTATACAGACGATATCGAAAGGAAGTTTTGGAAATTTCAGTTGACTAGTGAGGTTATACTTTTGGAAGAAGATCTGGCGGCACAAGAAATACCAGTAGACATGGCAGGGGCAGAACAAAAATCACATAGGGATTATGCCATGCCGACAGTCACGGATATACAGTCGAGTATTTGGAGGCCGACAATTAATGCAAACAGTTTTGAGATGCTCCAAAATGCATGCCAGTTTGGGGGTAGTTCGACAGATGATCCTAACGAGCACATCTTAAGTTTCTTGGAAGTTTGCGACTCCTTCAAGTTCAATAATGTTTCGAAAGATGCTATAAGGTTGAGGTTGTTTCCGTTTATGTTGAAAGATAAAGCTCGAAGTTGGTTACATTCTTTGCCTCCTGGTTCAATCACAGCCTGGGACGACTTAGCTCAAAAATTTTTAGCTAAATTTTTCCCACCAGCGAAGTCGGCAAAACTACGGAACGATATCCACACCTTCACACAGTTCGACTCGGAAATGTTATATGAGGTGTGGGAAAGATTCAAGGATATGCTCCGTAAATGCCCACATCACGGAATCCCACAGTGGATGCAGGTTGGGTTATTTTGTGATGGATTGCACGCGCCCACAAGAGCCAGTATTGATGCAGCAGTAGGTAGAGTGATCATGTCTAAGAACTTTGATGAGGCTTATCAACTGCTAGAAACGATGGCCAACAACAACTATCAGTGGCCCATGACTAGGTCTAATCCTTCGAAAATACCGGGAAAGTTTGAAGTGGATCCAGTGATAGCATTGGCAGCACAGGTGTCCGCAATAGCTAAGAAAATGAAAACATGGAGTCCACCATCCACACAGTAAGTAGCAATGGTCTGTGAGTTATGTGCTGGGAGTCATGCTATAAATCAATGTGCCATCAGCTATAATCGATCAGCCCAACCGTATCCGAATCAAAATGCATATAAACCAGGTTGGAGAAATCACCCGGGATTTTCATGGATTAATAATGAAGCGCAAGCACCTAGACAGCAAAACACATCCGGATTTCAAAATCAGACTCAACAACAGCCATAGAGGAAAACAAGTTTGGAAGAGGCTTTGGAAAAATTCATTTTAGCTACTGACAAAAGGATCGGTGAACAAGAAAAGTTATTGAGTCAAGTAGATATGAATGTGAAAAGCCAAGGTGCTTCGATAAAGAATCTAGAAAATTAATTGGGGCAGATAGCACATGCGTTGAATAGCCGTCCACATGGAACACTCCCTAGTGATACAGAGATAAATCCGAGCAGAGATGAGCATTCCAAGGCTGTGACTTTACGTAGGGGAAAGAATTGCAAGAAACACTCAAGGACACAGAAAAAAGGGACAACGCAACAGGAGAAAAAGAGGAAGTTTCGAAAATCGGAAAACGTCAAGATGAGGGGTTAGAGCAGAAAGCCCCAGAACAAACCCTCACAATACCTCCCGTACCATATCCGCAGAGGTTTTAGAAATCTAAGTTAGATAAATAGTTTTCAAGATTCTTGGATATTTTCAAAAAATTGCATATCAACATCCCATTTTTCGAAGCCTTGGAACAAATGCCAAGTTACGCCAAGTTTATGAAGGAAGTTGATGAGTGGGTTTTAACCCATGAATTATGTTTATATGGCTTGTTATCTTGCTAGTTTTTGAGTATTTTCATGTTATCTTTGATGGGGTTTGTGTTTGGTTGTAGGTAATTCCGACTCATGTAGAAAATTGGAGCATTTGAGGATGTCTTGAGGATATGTTGAAGTTTCTGTTTACCTGGCGCGGAGCGCGCCGCATCACTAGGCTGGAGAGCACGGACCACGCTGTGGCGTGAAAGAGCTGCTGGCAGGCTAGCGCGGAGCGCGCGGCGGTAGTGTAAAAGCCAGCGCGGACCGCGCTGGTGCGTGAACTGAACTGTTTTTTTTTTGGCGAGCTGGACTCTGTTGGGCAGAACTTTGTGATGGAATAGGAGTCTTGGTTGGAGGAGTAAAAAGGCTATTAATAACAGATATAGAGAGGCGTTCAGGGGAGGAGCTTATCTATCAACGGGAGCAAGGATTGGAAAGAACGAAGAAGAGGAAAATTCACGAAGTTTCAGAATTAGAGGCGGAGAAGGGTGGTGTATCAATTTTCTTCTCTAACTTTCTAGCTCTGTATTCGGGATGATGTTTCCTTTGGTTTATTTAGCGTATTATTCGTTTATTATGGGCTAAATTATTTATTAGGCTTTTAATGGATCTCTAAGTGGAATGATGATTGTGAAACCTTGGTTTTCAGTTTAATATAGCTATTATGCAGTTTATCTATATTAATTTGAGCGTTAATTTATAAATTGCTTGATCAACAATTTTATGTGTGATTTGTATGAATTTGAGAGATGAAATATAAATCTAGACTTAATTAATATAGCATGTGTCATTAAATTTGTTGAGAGCAAATTAGTGATTATTGTTGAGATAGAGATATGCTGAACATCATATGTAATCTTGAAGACGACTTGGGATTAAACCTTGCTTAATTGGAAGTCACTTAGAAATATAGTGACTTGATTAATTAAGGTGTTTGATTAAATTCTATCTTAATTGTGGATTTGAGTCAATACGGTGTTAATTCATCGAGAGGTGATTAATACTACTTATGTGTTCTTGATTAATAAGCTGGAATGGTGAGTTAAACTGGAATAAGGTAATACAAATCAAAAGGGTGCTTAGAGTGAAGTTATTAGCCTAATTCTCTATACTTGTTTGGACTTTCTTATTTGGTATTTGTGGTGATTATTTATTTTTCTTTTATGATTGAGATACAATTTAATTTAATTGGACATTGATTAGTTTAATAAAATTTGGATTAGTAGGAAATTAGTAGTTGCGAGGGAAATTTGTGTTAATCTCTGTGGGAACGATACTTTACTTACTATTATATTACTTGTTGACCACGTACACTTGCGTGTTGTGCGTAATTAAATTTTACCCAACAAGTTTTTGGCGCCGTTACCGGGGAATAAATACAAATTTTCTTTATATATTTGCAATATCAGTTTAATTAGTCCAGTTTTACTTAAACACGTTTTTTTTAGATATTCGCATTTCAGGTTTTTGACATTGGTTTATGCAAACTCGATCCAAAAATCCAGACCTGCTTCCTTTTGAGGACGACATCGACAAAAGGTTTCAGAGGTTAAGCAAGTGGATAGAGGAAACAAGGGACGAATTCGAAAACGCTGAAAAAGAAGAAGTAATGGCTGCCGAAGACCAGAAAGCGTTGAGAGATTTTGCAACACCCAAGATGACTGAGCTACAGTCTAGTATCACCAGGCCTGCAATAGCTGCAAACACATTCGAAATCAAGCCTGGGACAATTCAAATGATACAGAACTCAGTGCAGTTTGTGGGAATGGTTAATGACGATCCAAACGATCATTTAATCGATTTTCTGGAAATATGCGACACCTTCAAATACAACGGGGTGTCGGATGAGGCAGTTAGGCTTCGCCTGTTCCCATTCACTCTGTGGGACAAGGCGAAGAGTTGGTTAAACTCTCTACCAGTAGGCTCAATAACGACGTGGGAGGACCTGGCTCATAAATTCTTAGCAAAATTCTTCCCACCCGCAAAAACTGCGAAGATGAGGAATGAGATCACCATGTTTGATCAGCAACATGGGGAGTCACTGTACGAGGCATGGGAGAGATATAAAGAGTTACTTCAGAAATGTCCACATCACGGATTGCCCAAGTGGTTGCAATTGAATACCTTTTACAACGGCCTGCATGGGAATCTCAGGTCTAGTATCGATGCGGCATCAGGGGGAGCATTTATGGCTAAGACGTATGAGGAAGCTTACCAGCTGATAGAGACTATGGCTACTAATAATTATCAGTGGCCCACATCAAGAATGACGCAACCTACGGTCGCTGGGGTTTTAGAAGTAGATGGAGTGACGACTATAACAGCACAGATTTTAGCACTTTCTAAGAAGTTCGACATGTGGTCCGGGGGACAGACACATTCAGTTGCGATCATTTGTGAATTGTGCGCAGGGGAACATTCTACGGATCAATGCACAATCAACCCAGAGTCGGTACAATTCATGGGTAGCTACAACAGAATTCCTCAGAATGAATATCAGAACGCATATAATCAAGGGAATAGAAATCTGAATCAGTCGTGGATTAATACTCAGAATCAGCAAGCTCCACGACAATCGTACCCTCCGGGATTTCAGAATCAACAATCAGTTCCACGTCAAGAGAGAAAATCGGACTTAGAGGAATTGTTATCGAAGTATATAACAAGTAACGAGGCAGCTATGAAGAACCAAGCA
Organism: Panax notoginseng; assembly: GCA_016801055.1. Classification (NCBI taxonomy): domain Eukaryota; kingdom Viridiplantae; phylum Streptophyta; class Magnoliopsida; order Apiales; family Araliaceae; genus Panax; species Panax notoginseng. The sequence continues at coordinate 155,606,173 of CM029015.1, read as the reverse complement.
ATGGCAATGAAGTCACAAGAGATGGACATTAAGAATTTGGAAAACTAGATGGGACAAATTGCTTTAGCACTGAATAATAGACCACAAGGAACTCTACCAAGTGATACCGAAAGAAATCCAAAGGGAAATAATGAACAGTGTCAGGCAGTTACCTTGAGGAGTGGAAAACAAATAGTGGAAAGAGATAATAACAACTCCGTTTTCTCGGAGAATAAGGGCAATGATAACACAGTGGATACAGAAAACCAAGGTGCGAATACCCAATTTAGGAAAACAAAGTTAGATGACTTGCCAGTTGTGTATCCGCCACCACCATTTCAGCAACAAGTCCAAAAGCAGAAATTAGACAAGCAATTTGCAAGGTTCTTGGAAGTATTTCAGAAATTGCAAATTAACATTCCGTTTGCGGAAGCTCTAGAGCAAATGCCTAGTTATGCAAAATTCATGAAGGGGATTCTGTCTAGAAAGAAGAAGTTAGAAGACTTCGAGACAGTGGCACTAACAGAGGAGTGCAGTGCGGTTCTACAGCGGAAGTTGCCACCCAAATTGAAAGATCCTGGGAGTTTCACCATTCCGTGCACGATTCGGAACACGGCCTTCAATAAATGCTTGTGCGATCTAGGAGCAAGTGTGAACCTCATGCCATTATCAGTTTACACAGAATTGGGATTGCCGGCTCCGAAGCCTACGAACATCTCATTACAGTTGGCAGACAGGTCAGTCACATATCCGAGGGGAATTGTGGAAGACATATTGGTAAAAGTTGATAAACTCATTTTCCCCGCTGATTTCATTATTCTGGACTTGGAGGAGGACAAAAACATCCCGATTATCCTCGGAAGGCATTTCTTGGCGACTGGCAGGACACTCATCGATGTCCAAAGAGGCGAGTTAACTATGAGGGTCCAAGATCAAGAAGTTAAGTTTAACGTTTTCAAAGCCATGAAATTTCCCGCGGATGAAGAAGAGTGCTTTCGGATGGAAATCATTGATCGAATAGTCAATGAAGACATGGGAAAGAGCCTGAGCAACGATCCTCTCGAGACAACATTATTGGGGGATGAGGAGTTCGATGACCCAGAATACATGGACTATCTACAGATGTTGGACTCATTACCACGAGTAAGTAGGTTCAAAACTCCTTTTGAATCTTTACAGACAAAGGAGATAGACACGAAAAGATTGAAACCATCATTGGAGGAACCACCAACTCTTGAACTCAAGCCTCTCCCTAAACATCTCAGGTACGCGTATTTAGGAAATTCAAGTTCTTTACTTGTAATTATTTCTGCTGCACTTAACAATTTGTAGGAAGAGAAATTGCTAAGGGTGCTGAGAGAACATAAGGCAGCAATAGGATGGACAATTGCAGATATCAAGGGAATAAGCCCGTCGTTTTGTATGCATAAAATTTTGATGGAAGATGACGCAAAACCAACGATGGAGCAACAACGACGACTAAACCCAATTATGAAGGAAGTAGTCAAGAAGGAAATTTTGAAATTACTGGATGCTGGAATCATTTACCCGATATCCGATAGCAAGTGGGTTAGTTCGGTTCATTGTGTGCCGAAAAAAGGGGGGATGACTGTGGTACAAAACGAAGATAATGAGTTAATACCGACAAGAACAGTAACAGGTTGGAGGGTATGCATAGATTATAAGAGGCTGAATAAGGCAACCAGAAAAGATCATTTTCCGCTACCGTTCATCGACCAAATGTTGGACAGACTTGCTGGTCATGATTTTTACTGTCTTTTGGATGGGTACTCAGGATATAACCAGATCGCCATTGCTCCTGAAGATCAAGAGAAGACTACATTTACGTGTCCATATGGCACGTTCGCATTCAGAAGGATGTCATTCGGGTTATGTAATGCACCGGTTACTTTCCAACGGTGTATGATGGCCATTTTCTCTGATATGGTAGAGAAAAACGTGGAAGTCTTCATGGACGACTTCTCTATTCATGGAGACAATTTCGATACATGTCTTGGGAATTTGGTAATGGTGTTACAACGATGCGAGGAGACAAACCTTGTACTTAATTGGGAAAAGTGCCACTTCATGGTTGAGGAGGGCATAATTTTGGGCCACAAGGTTTCGGCTCAAGGCCTGGAAGTGGATAAAGCTAAGTTGGAAATGATCGAAAAATTGCCTCCACCAAGCTCCATCAAAGGAATTAGAAGTTTTTTGGGACATGCGGGATTCTACAGACGATTCATAAAGGACTTCTCTAAAGTTGCAAAACCATTGTGCAGTCTTTTAGAGAAGGACTCTGTGTTTAGTTTTGATGTAGAATGCAAGATGGCTTTTGAACTGTTGAAAAAGAAGTTGACGACAGCCCCAGTTATCGTCGCACCAGATTGGAACATACCTTTCGAACTGATGTGTGATGCAAGCAACTATGCAGTGAGGGCCGTTTTGGGACAACGTCGGGATAAGGTATTTCATGCTATATATTACGCAAGCAAGACCCTTACGGAAACTCAATTGAATTATACAACAACAGAAAAGGAATTGCTTGCCGTGGTATATGCATTTGATAAATTCAGAGCATACTTGGTTGGCACTAAGGTAATAGTTTATACAGACCATTCAGCTATTCGTTACCTATTTGCGAAGAAATACGCTAAACCACGCCTTATTCGGTGGATTCTCCTTCTTCAAGAGTTCGATCTTGAAATAATGGACAGGAAGGGGACGGATAATCCAGTAGCTGATCATCTGTCTCGGCTGGATAATCCGATCACACAAGAAGGGGATAAGAGCATCATAAACGAATCATTTCCGGACGAGCAATTATTTGGGGTAAATGCAGAATTTCCATGGTATGTGGACTTCGCAAACTACTTAGTCAGTAACATGCTTCCCCTTGATATGACAAGACAACAAAAGAAGAAGTTTCTTTCTGACGTCAAGTGGTATATGTGGGACGAGCCTTACCTATTTAAACAATGTGCTGACAAGACGATCAGAAGGTGTGTACCCCACAGCGAAGTGCATAATATCCTGCATGAGTGCCATTCATCGGCCTACGGGGGACACTACGGTAGTGAAAGAACAGCAGCAAAAGTCCTCCAAGCCGGGTTTTATTGGCCTACATTATTTAAAGACGCCCATCAATTTTTGAAAACTTGCGATCGCTGTCAAAGAGTGGGTAACATATCAAAAAGAAATGAGATGCCATTACAAACAATTTTAGAGGTCGAAATCTTCGACGTATGGGGTATTGACTTCATGGGACCATTCCCCGCGTCTCTCAGCAATCAATACATTTTACTTGCTGTGGATTACGTTCTGAAATGGGTGGAAGCCACAGCACTACCATCTAACGATGCCAAAGTGGTCTTAAGGTTTCTACAGAAGAATATCTTTACATGGTTTGAAACACCGAGGGCCATAATAAGTGATGAGGGAAGTCATTTCTGCAACAAAGCATTTACAGCCCTCCTGACAAAATATGGGGTCAACCACAAAATAGCGACAGCGTATCATCCCCAAACCAATGGACAAGTAGATGTGTCCAACAGAGAAGTCAAGAAAATTTTGGAAAAAGTAGTCAACCCAAATTGTAAGGATTGGTCGCTCCGATTAGATGATGCCCTTTGGGCATACAGAACTGCATACAAGACCCCTATCGGCATGTCACCCTACCAGCTGTTATATGGAAAAGCATGTCACTTACCGGTTGAGCTTCAACACAAGGCTTATTGGGCTATTCAAAAACTGAATTTCGATCAAGCAGCAGTGGGGGAAAAGAGGTTATTACAGTTAAATGAGCTTGATGAATTCAGATTACAAGCTTACGAGAATGCACACTTATACAAGGAAAAGGTTAAAAAATGGCACGATCATAAAATTAAGCACCGAACTTTCATGCCAGGACAAGCCGTGCTACTGTTCAATTCAAGACTGAGATTGTTCCCAGGAAAACTCAAATCACGGTGGTCAGGGCCTTTCACCATAAAAACTGTTTTCCCACATGGCGTCGTGGAGTTATATAGCAGAAATCCATTGGAAACATTCAAGGTTAACGGTAAAAGATTGAAGCATTACTGGGGTGCGGATGCAAATGTGGACACCGTCAACATTACCGTCACAGACACATAAGCAGACATGACGGACTGTCGGGCTAGCGACGTTAAACCAAGCGCTACTTGGGAGGCAACCCAAGCTCTAAATTTTATTTTCTTACTTTCATTTAATTTTTTGTAGTTACTTAGTACCCATAATAATATATTACGAGATAACATAATCTCTTGAATAAATGCAGAAAGGTTCAGAAGGAGCAGGAGCACGAGAACATAAAGCAATCTAGTTACTGGACTACCAGCGCGGAACGCGCCACAACTATGCTAAGGACCGCGCGGACCGCGCCACCAGTCCAGTCTCTACAGTCCACTCAACGCACACACTGCCCTACCAGCGCGCTGCGCGCTCCAAGTGGCGCGGACCGCGCCACAATGCCAGAACTTTTCATCAAAAATAGGCGCTCCCAATTCAGTCCAGGTGCGTAGCGCGCCACCTTAACCGCGGACCGCGCGGCGACGATAGTTGCCCAACACAGAGACCTATTCAGTCCAAAAAGTCCCACCCCTTCATCTCTCCACAACATTGATACCACCTTTCCACTTCTCCTAAATCTACTACACTTCCTCTTCCCCATAACTCCACATTTAATTCACCTTTACTCTCCTTCTCTTTTCCAAATTCCAAACCCATTAACCCTTTCCAATTCCAACTCTCACCCACGTTGGTCTCCTAGCATCTATATGAAGCCACCCAATTCCAAACCAAGTGGTACTCTAACTCTCAGATATCACAACCCCATCCTCATTCCAACACTACCTTTGTCCAATTTGACACACGGGGATATTTCTTCAACAAGACAAACCACACTTCTTCAAGGTACGAAATTTCTTTCATCTCTTACAAAATCTAAGTGCTACAACAACGAAGGTGCTGGGTTTTAACCAATTTTGGGTAGCAAAGCATCATCAACAAATCTAGTTTGGGGGAGTCACACATTCCGCCCACTACCTGTTCGATAAAAAGCCTGAACTACCTGCATGTGCCCATTTACACCGGAAACAACATGTCTTCCCACAAACGCCAACGAGCATCATCCTCCACAACTCGGCCGGCATATGATCATTTAAAATTTGTAAGTGAAACGGCTGCGTACAAATTCAAGTCCTCCATCGACAAGAAGAACTTGGTGCAAGAGCGAGGCTTGAAACCGGATGCAAATTTAGATGGAGACATAGCTCTGCAAATTGTCGAACGTCATTGGTTTCGACTAGTGGAACAACCACTTCCGGCGGCAATCAATATCGTAAAGGAATTTTATGCTAATGCTACGGAGCACGTTGATCATGTCACCATGGTTCGCGGTAAACCGGTGGCGTTTCATGCTAACGCAATTAATGCTTATTTTGGGTTGGAAACACTAACCGATGACTTGTATGAAGATGCTTTACCGGAGATGAATGAGTTGATCGCCACCTTATGCAAGCCAGGGACTAAATGGGTAACTCAGGCCGGCACGACTGAAAAGATAAGTTTTCCCTAATCAGCATTAAGTCGATATGGTAAAGCATGGCACGCATTTATATGTGCTCGTTTAATGCCCACGCGCCACCAAAATGATGTGACAAAGGCACGGGCTAAACTGTTGTATGGGATTGTGCACCACCACTACAATCGGGACAATTCCATTGCCTTTTATGATGTTGATGTGGGGGCGTGTATTCAAGATTCTATTGACCGGGCCTTACGTGGGAGTACTACCGGCGGGTTACTCCATGGGTTTCTCATTACAGACTTATGCCGGAAAGCTGGTGTACAGTGGAACCCTAACGAGCCATCACTACAACCAACGGGAGTGATTGACCATGCTACTATTGAAAGATACAAAGCCTGGGATGGGCCGCGTTCACACCCGCGTGGTGAAGGTTACATCATGATCTGCCAACCATCACCACCAGTTACAGCAGAACAACCGCAGGCTCCAAGGAATCAATTCTTGTGGTTGGCCGAACGGCAAGAATTAATGCATCAATACAATGCACATGCTCTCGATACGCTTGCTGAGGCGTTTTCTCGCTGTAATCCTAGTGCTCAGCCGGTTGTTATGCCAATTCCACCAATCCTTCCACCTTATCTTCCTTTGGAGGAGGAGTAGTCACGCGTTCAGGGAAGTCCTCATTTTATTTACTTAAGGTGTATATTTTACGTAATGAGGGCATTCCTTTATCTAAGTTTGGGGGATTGGGTATTTAGATTTTACAGTATTAATTTGTTATTTAGGTTGCATGCTAGTGCTTTATCTATGAAAAAAAAATTTATTTCTTTTCCATATAGTTGCATGAATCCAGTTATTAGATCATATTTGTGATTTGCTTTGGCCAATGATGAAATTGAAATTATGTAAATGAGTTTTTCCCTAAGTATAAGAATTTTGATGCAAGTTCTATTGTGATTGAATCTTGCTCGATCTGAAATTAGTATAAAACGGATAGCACGTAACAACAGTTGTGTTAATTGATTAGTTCGACTTGCTACATAAATATTTTCTAAAAGGATAGTGCTAGTATAAATAAGAAAGTGAACAAGATAGGTATGAACCTAAGCTTGGGGGAAGATTTGGGTATATAAGCTCGGATGGCTTGTGGTGGATTGAGAAGAAATACTCTCCATAAACGCAAGTGTGAGATGGAGCGTAAAACGCACTCACCAACCATCTCTTTAGTAAAAAAAAGAAAAAAAAAGAAAAGAAAGAAGAGAAAAGAAAAGAAAAATTGAGTATGAATACCCTTCTCGGAACCGGAACTTGGTTATTTAGCTAATGCTAGAGTTTGTTTATCTGTGAATTTTTGAGTTTTTACTGCATGATTCCTGAAAAGAAATTGGTTATGTAGCTATGTTGATTCAGTATCGGTTAGCATGGGTGTTGCGCACACACACACTATACTAATAATGACAGGGTTAGATTATAGAGTGATGGTCTTGCAGATGGAATTTTGTATGAAGGGTGTTTGTTTACTAATTTTTCTGAGGATGCATGAGTAAATCATTTGTATGGTTTTAATTTTGGATTCATAGTTTAGATTTTAGTTGCATTGTATTTTTGCTCGAGGACAAGCAATGTTCAAGCTTGGGGGAGTTTGATGAGTGGGTTTTAACCCATGAATTATGTTTATATGGCTTGTTATCTTGCTAGTTTTTGAGTATTTTCATGTTATCTTTGATGGGGTTTGCGTTTGGTTGTAGGTAATTCTGACTCATGTAGCAAATTGGAGCATTTGAGGATGTCTTGAGGATATGTTGAAGTTTCTGTCTACCTGGCGCGGAGCTCGCCGCATCACTAGGCTGGAGAGCGCGGACCGCGCTGTGGCGTGAAAGAGCTGCTGGCAGGCTAGCGCGGAGCGCGCGGTGGTAGTGTAAAAGCCAGCGCGGACCGCGCTGGTGCGTGAACTGAACTATTTTTTTTTTGCGAGCTGGACTCTGTTTGGCAGAACTTTGTGATGGAATAGGAGTCTTGGTTGGAGGAGTAAAAAGGCTATTAATAACAGATATAGAGAGGCGTTCAGGGGAGGAGCTTATCTATCAATGGGAGCAAGGATTGGAAAGAACGAAGAAGATGAAAATTCACGAAGTTTCAGAATTAGAGGCGGAGAAGGGTGGTGTATCAATTTTCTTCTCTAACTTTCTAGCTCTGTATTCGGGATGATGTTTCCTTTGGTTTATTTAGCGTATTATTCGTTTATTATGGGCTAAATTATTTATTAGGCTTTTAATGGATCTCTAAGTGGAATGAGGATTGTGAAACCTTGGTTTTCAGTTTAATATAGCTATTATGCAGTTTATCTATATTAATTTGAGCGTTAATTTATAAATTGCTTGATCAACAATTTTATGTGTGATTTGTATGAATTTGAGAGATGAAATATAAATCTAGACTTAATTAATATAGCATGTGTCATTAAATTTGTTGAGAGCAAATTAGTGATTATTGTTGAGATAGAGATATGCTGAACATCATATGTAATCTTGAAGAGGACTTGGGATTAAACCTTGCTTAATTGGAAGTCACTTAGAAATATAGTGACTTGATTAATTAAGGTGTTTGATTAAATTCTATCTTAATTGTGGATTTGAGTCAATACGGTGTTAATTCATCGAGAGGTGATTAATACTACTTATGTGTTCTTGATTAATAAGCTGGAATGGTGAGTTAAACTGGAATAAGGTAATACAAATCAAAGGGGTGCTTAGAGTGAAGTTATTAGCCTAATTCTCTATACTTGTTTGGACTTTCTTATTTGGTATTTGTGGTGATTATTTATTTTTCTTTTATGATTGAGATACAATTTAATTTAATTGGAGATTGATTAGTTTAATAAAATTTGGATTAGTAGGAAATTGGTAGTTGCGAGGGAAATTTGTGTTAATCTCTGTGGGAACGATACTTTACTTACTATTATATTACTTGTTGACCACGTATACTTGCGTGTTGTGCGTAATTAAATTTTACCCAACAGAAGTCTTATCGAAAAGGAGAAAATTGGGTGATTTTGAGATAGTGGCATTGACTGAAGAGAGCAACGCAATTATCCAGAATAAGTTACCTCCGAAGCTCAAGGATCCAGGTAGTTTTACTATTCCTTGTGAAATTGGAAATCATTTTTTGGGAAGAGCATTGTGTGATTTGGGGGTTAGTATAAACTTGATGCCATTATCCGTCTACAGTCAGTTTGGACTTCAAGCACCAAAACTGACGAATGTTAGTTTGCAGTTGGCTGATCGGTCTGTTACATACCCACGAGGTATCGTTGAAGACGTGTTAGTAAAAGTGGATAAATTCATCTTCCCTGCGGATTTCTTTATCTTGGATTGTGAAGTAGATAGAGAAATTCCAATTATTCTCGGGCGACCATTTTTAGCAACGGGGAGAACATTGATTGACGTGCAAAAAGGTGAATTGACGATGCGAGTTGAAGATCAATAGGTCACCTTTAATGTATTTAAGTCGATGTCTTATCTGAAAGAAAAAGGTGAGTGTTTGCGGGTGGATACCATGGATGAATTAGTTAATCACAAGTTCAGCGAAAATTATTCAGAGGACCCACTAGAATCCGTTTTGTTCAGGATGGACGACTATGGTATTGAAGATGACATTGAGTATGTCAAATGGCTAGATGCATTACCTTCCACTCGAAAAAGTAATCAATCCTTTGACACCCTTGATAGGCCCGAAACGGAAGGTAAAAAGTTCAAACCCTCGATAGAAGAGCCACCGGTGTTGGAATTAAAATCGCTACCATCTCATCTGCAATATGCCTATTTGGGAAAAGATACTACCCTACCAGTCATTGTTTCGTCAGAGTTAACTGACACGCAAAAAGAGAAGCTGCTAAGGGTATTGCGAGAGTTCAAAACAGCAATCGGATGGACTATAGCGGATATTCGAGGAATTAGTCCATCATTTTTTATGCATAAGATCATATTGGAAGAGGGAGCAAAACCAACCATTTAGCAGCAAAGAAGGCTAAACCCCATTATGAAGGATGTGGTGAAAAAGGAGATAATAAAGTGGTTAGATGCCGGCATTATTTATCCAATCTCGGACAGTTCATGGGTAAGTCCTGTACATTGCGTACCGAAGAAAGGGGGCATGATAGTGGTGAAAAATGATGCTAATGAGCTCATCGCCACTAGAATCGTTACAGGATAGAGAGTATGCATAGATTACCGCAAACTAAATAAAGCCACACGCAAGGATCACTTTCCCTTGTCGTTCATTGATCAGATGTTGGATAGGTTAGCGGGACGTCAGTTCTACTGTCTTTTGGATGGATATTCCAGATATAATCAAATTGCCATAGCCCCGGAAGATCAAGAAAAAACTATATTCACATGCCCTTATGGTACGTTTGCCTTCCGTCGTATGTCTTTTGGTCTATGTAATGCACCGACAACTTCTCAATGGTGCATGATGGTGATCTTCTCAGATATGGTATAATAGAATTTGGAAGTATTTATGGATGACTTCTCCGTATTCGATGATAGTTTCAACCTATGCTTGAAAAATCTGGTCTTAGTATTGAAGCGATGTGTGGAGACTAACCTAGTTCTTAACTGGGAAAAATGTCACTTTATGGTGCAAGAGGGGATAATTTTGGGGCATAAGATTTCTGCAGCAGGGTTAGAGGTTGATAAAGCAAAGATTGAGACGATTGTGAAATTATCTCCTTCATCATCTGTGAAAGGAATACGGAGCTTCTTGGGACATGCGGGTTTCTACAGACGCTTCATTAAAGATTTCTCCAAAATATTGAAACCCTTATGTTCCCTCTTGGAGAAAGATGTGCCTTTCAAAATGGATCAGTCATGCATCGAGGCTTTTGAAATATTAAAGAAGAAATTGGTCTTAGATCCAATTATAGTGGCGCCCGATTTGAAATATTAAAGAAGAAATTGGTCTTAGCTCCAATCATAGTGGCGCCCGATTGGTCTTTACCGTTTGAATTGATGTGCGACGCCAGTGACTACGCACTTAGAGCAGTATTGGGACAACGTCGAGAGAAAAAAAATTCACACTATCTACTACTCCAGCAAAACGTTGACGGACGCTCAGTTGAACTACACGACCACCAAAAAAGAATTACTTGCGGTAGTGTTTGCATTCGACAAGTTCAGAGCATATCTCATAGGGACCAAGGTAATTGTCTACACTGATCATTTTGCTATTAAATATTTGATTGAGAAGAAGGATGGCAAACCACGGTTAATACGGTGGGAACTGTTGTTACAAGAATTTAACTTGGAGATCCGAGATAGAAAAGGTACAGAGAATTAGGTGGCGGATCATCTATCTCGGTTGGAAAATGCAGCGGTTCAGCAAAAAGACAACTTCATGATCAATGAGAGGTTTCCGAATGAACAGCTTCTTCGAGTAACAACGACATTGCCATGGTATGCAGATTACGTGAATTACTTGGTTAGTAAGGTATTACCTGCAGATTTAAATTCGCAACAATGAAAAAAGTTCCTCCATGATGTTAGGCAATATTATTGGGACAAACCATTTTTATTTAAAACTTGTGCGGATCAAATGATTAGACGATGTGTGCCACACGAAGAGAAGGATAGCATATTAGGTCATTGTCACTCATCCGATTATGGAGGTCATTACGCCGGTGATCGGACAGCGGCCAAAGTGTTGCAATTAGGATTCTTCTGGCCTTCTCTATTCAAAGATGCATATCTCTATGTGCTAAAATGTGATCGGTGTCAACGAGTAGGCAATATCTCCAAACGCAATGAAATTCCGCTTAATACCATTTTAGAGGTAGAGTAATTCGACGTGTGGGGAATTGACTTTATGGGACCCTGTCCATCCCCATTCAATAATCAGTATATTCTGTTAGCGGTCGATTATGTTTCCAAATGGGTAGAAGCCATAGCTTTACCCATGAATTATGTCAACGTAGTCCTACGGTTCTTGAAGAAAAATATCTTCACACGATTTGGGACACCAAGGGCAATAATCAGTGATGAGGAAACTCACTTCTGTAATAAGTAGTTCAGTAAATTGCTTATAAAGTATGGGGTCCTTTATAAAATTGCAGCCGCGTATCATCCCCAAACCAATGGTCAAGCGAAAGTCTCGAATCGGGAGGTTAAGCGAATCCTGGAGAAGGTGGTAAATTCGTCACACAAAGATTGGGCCATATGACTAGACGATGCCCTATGGGCATATCGAACATCTTATAAGAATCCGATTAGCATGTCACCTTACAGGATGGTTTACAGAAAGGTGTGTCACCTCCCGGTCGAAATAGAACATAGTGCACACTGGGCCATTCGGAAACTTAATTTCGATCTACAAGCAGCGGGTGAGAAAAGGTTACTTCAATTAAATGAGATGGACGAATTCTGATTTAATGCCTATGAGAACGCAAAACTCTATAAGGAGAAAGTTAAAACCGGGCATGATAAGAAAATCCTTGATCGAAAATTCGAACCAGGCCAACAAGTCTTACTTTTCAACTCACGATTGCGTTTATTCCTCGGAAAGTTGAAATCTCGCTGGTCCGGGCCGTTCGTGATTATATCTGTCACTCCACACGGAAATGTTTAAGTTAAGGAGCCGAATTCAAATCGCACATTCAAGGTGAACAACCAACGGCTCAAGCATTATTGGAGTGGACCCATCGAATGACAATCTACGGCTATGTACCTCTCCGATCTGGTGGAAAATTAAGCAAAATGACAAAGTCGGGCTGACGACTATAAACCAAGCGTTATAGGGAGGCAACCCCAAGATTTTTTTTATTTTATTTGACTTCATTCAAAATAATTGTTATTTTAATTTATTTAATTTTTCTAGATTAGTTGCTAGTATACACTCGAGTATAACATTTTTTTATAAATTTCTTATGTCCAGGTACGTTGCAAAGTGAGTACTAGAGTCCAGGAATGGTGGTGAGCACTAAAAGATAACTTTAGAAGCTACAAAATTGACCCAGCGCCCAAACGCTAGTTTACCAGTCTTTCATAGCGCCCCAGCGCTAGCTCCCATTAACGGACACTGATGCCCAGAGCCCCGGCGCTCTGTTCTACTTGCAATCCAGCGCCCCGACGCTGTGGTACCTCATGCCTACTGATCATCAGCACCCCGGCGCTATCCTGTAAGCCAAACCTAGAGCCCCGGCGCTAGGACTCATAATCAGTTTCTGCTGCTTAGCGCCCCGGCGCTCGTTCATGACTAAATCCCAACGCTCCAGCGCTGGGAGCCCGGACTTGAAAATAAAATACGTACTCTCATTTTCTTTTTCTTTGTTCACACTCCTTAGCCCATTCAACTTCCTCCACCACCCATACACATTCTAACCATTTCTATTCCTTGCTAACTGACCAACCCCATATGACAATATATATCCTACACATCTGTTGGTGACAGTACAATTTGATTCAGTCACTTCCTTCCTACTTGAATTCGGTTATTTCTTTCAACAATCCAAGGTATGTATTGTAATATCTTCCACTCTCTGTCGCACCGAATATTATGTCTCTCATACTCAGGGCTACAAATTTTTACGGATTCGAGAGTGAGTAGATTTTCATTCGCCTACATCTACAAGTACAAATTTTCATTCTTTTGATTTTAAATATCTCATATTGCATGTATGTGAATCACTTTTGATTGGGATATCACACATGTGGGGATTGAATGTTAGGGGTTTGAATTGATAGGAAACTAATGGTGATTCAAAGAAAAATAGGAACTGCCCATAAGGTGTTCGATATTTTGCCTGACTCAATATTGCTTGTTTAATTTGCACCTCTCTATATCCAACACTGCCTATACTTGCATTCTGACCATCCCAATATCGTAGGACAACGGATATATCATTAGATTGGGGAAAGGGATTACACCGTATTACTGCGTAATTGGGGGTCCTAGTTCTACAGGACTAATGTTTTTCACTACCCATGTCCCAAATATAGGGGTTGATTGCTACATAATTGTTACACGTCACACATGTTGGGCATATCATGGACTTCTTTGACCAATCATGCTATGAAGACATAAAATGAGACCACTAGGTCAAATTTCTACTTTCTTATTATTATATGTCTCATGACACCCACAACCATGCTACACAACGTCCACTTATCCTAAAGTTTAGGGGTATTACTATGGTTACGTTTTCTGTCCAAGCCTATTACATGTGAATACGAATTTCTTGCGGACTTTTCTGAATGGCATCGAAGCGTCATCGTGGTGAAGGTTCTGGGATAGCCTCGACCCCACCTAAATTTGATAGCCGTCAATTCGTCAGTACCGTAGCTCAAGAACGCTATAACCCAATGGCCACCCGATCTCTCGTTCCCGAACGCGGTTTAAGGCCCGACCAATCAAAGGATGGAGACATGGCTGTGTTGATTGTGGAAAGGAATTGGTTCACACTCACCGCACAACCCGACCCGACAGTAATTGCAGTTGTGAAAGAGTTTTATGCCAATGTGACTGAGCATTTCCACTATGGGGTGTATATGAGAGGCAAAACTGTTAAATTTGGCAAAGAAGACATCAACGGCTGCTACCAACTGCCGTTAGAGGCACTAAACAACGAGTATGCAAGTCTTGTGAGTTAAGGACCAAATTATGAAACCATCATACCTGAGCTTTGTCAACCGGGCACCACATGGACATTGCATGAGCGAGGCAGCATGACATTCCCACTTTCGCACCTCAGTTTATATGGCAGGGCTTGGTATGCATTTATATGCGCCAAACTTATGCCATGCACACATGTGAGCCATGTCACCAAGGAGAGGGTTATGTTGCTATATTCCATTATATAAGGCTTGAAAATTGATGTCGGCCTCGTCATTCAGCAATCAATTCTGTGTGCTGCACGAGGAGGTACCACGAGAGGTTTACCCCATCCATCTCTCATTTGCATGTTATGTGCGAAATTTGGGGTCAAATGGAAATCGGATGAGATGATTTAAACTCCAATGCTGGTGTTGGACCGTAAGTTGATAAGTAGGTATAGAGTATGGACTAGTGGGGCGAACCACCTTAGGGGATTGGGTTTTATAATTCCCCAAGTTGAAGCTCAACAAGCTTCACCACCTTCGGCCCTACCCACATATGGTCCTTCCTCTGCTGCTCACCGTGGTGTTGTTCCTGACGCCGTCCAGCGTGAAATTGAGGGTTGGTTTTACAATCTCGAATCCCAGAATGTCCGCCTATGCGAACGCCAAGATGTGATCTACAAGTTTTTCGTCGACTTCTTCCACGCCCAGAAGACGATGTATGCTCAGCTATACCCTGGAGTTGATCTTAGCCATTTCCCTACTGCTCCTGTTCTGCCTGTTTTTCCCCCTTCTGATCAAGAGATGAGTGAGGATGATGATGATGCACCTGAGGAATAAGCTCGTCAGGGAAGTCCTCTATTTTATATTGTTCTATTTTTCGCATGAGGACATTGCTCTTGATACGTTTGGGGGTAGTTTAGTTTCTATTTGCATTAGTATTTGCCATGTTTCTAGTAGTTGTGGATAATTTGTTTTTACTTTTCGTTATGTGTTGCATTTAGGATTTCACATTAATTCCAGCTGTTTAATAGTTCAGTATATTTGGGGCCAACGATGAAACTAAAATTGCATAAACAAGTTTAGTAAGGATTGTTAAGCTGGGATGTGCTTTCTTGACATAATTTAAATCTTTATTTGTTTGAAACTGATATTATCAGGATAGCACATGTTAAGAAACGATCATGATGGCTGAGAAAGTTTAAATGGATAGATAATAGATTTCTAAAGGATAAATACTAGTTAAATGAAAGAATAACATGAATACCTAGTGATGGCTGAGGTTAGACATGAATTTAAGTTTGGGGGGATATATTTGGAGTATATAAGATTAAAAAAAAACCGTGGCATGCTTGTCTAGTTTTGTGGCCTTTGTTACTTGAGTAAGTAAGCCCGAGGAGATTGTCTTTACACCTAGCGCCCTAAGGTTTTAATGACTTGGGAGTCGTTGGTCGAAAGCTCGTTAAGGTAACACTGAAAAGCCTAAGGGAATAGGACACTGCATAGCCATGAGACAAAAATAATGAATAAAGCGGGAAAAAGTACAAAAAGCCCCCGTTAAAAAAAATAAAATTAAAATAATTTTTTTTAAATCATAAGTATTCCATTTTGACCCTTGGATTTTGGTAATTGTTTGAATTTAGTCGAATCTAGTTTATTTGAGGAGTTCTCAAGTTTGTATTGTATGATGCCTTCTAACAAAACTATTATGTTTCGCATTTTGCTTTTCATCAGTTAGCATGGTTGTTGAGCACATACGCACGATATCAGTAATAACATATTTAGATTTGTTGATTGTTGGGATATTATTGATCGGTCTTAATATGATGTACTAGCATGTTATTATGATTTTTCTGAGGCCTAATGAATATACGGTGTTCTATTCGATTGCTGGAATTACAAACATGTAGTTAGTTATAGGTGCATTTACATGGGTTATTTAGTTTTTCTTGTTGCATTGTGTTTTGTTGCTTGAGGACAAGCACCGATTTAAGTTTGGGGGTATTTGATGATTGGGTGATATACCTATGAATTGGATATACGTGGGCTTAAATTGTTGTATTCTTGAGTCGTTTAGAAGCATTTTTACTATGTTTAGTTGTTATTTTGCAGATTCGGGAGCTGTAGGGGCAATATGGGATTTTTGAGCTAAAAATGACATTTTGGTAAATAACTCGAAGAGTAGCGCCGGGGCGCTGGTTCTAGTATTAAAGGCAGCGCCGGGGCGCTGAAGCTCGGCTTATGTTGACCAGGCGCGCGTTTGATCAGGGACTTGGGAGCTTATTGAGCGGTTGATTTGAAGAAGGATTGTGGTGAGATGAGAGGAGTATATAAAGGCTAATTTGCTGAATTAAAAGGGGATCGACCATAATTGAAGGCTAAGAAAGGGATTACTTGAGGATTGAAGGATTTGCTCTAGAGTTTCTTCTTCTCCTTTATTTTTTAATTGGTGTAATTCCTTAAGGATGTTGTTCAAAAGATTGTTGGTTTTATTATTCGTTATGAACTAATTCTTTTATTAAGACTACAATTGAGCCTTTTATGTCTATAAATTAGTTTTTCGATTTATTCCAATTATTTATGTCAAAGTGGATTGTTTATCTTGTCTTGCGCTTATTGTTTAATTATTTGGCCAGTAATTACCTTGTTATTCTAGAAGGATTCGGGAGATGATATCTAGGGTTAGAACATAGCAGGATAACATGTATACTTAATTATTTTCATGACGAATAATTAGGGTCGCGAATTGAATAGGAATATTTGTTCACTACATGTAACAAATTGGGAATTGGAACTTAAAGAGTTTAATTTAATTGTTTTACATAGGAATAAAGCAAGATTAATTGGATTAAATAAAAGTTAATTGATCACTTGGAAAAGGGCTTTTGACACTTAGAATTCCTGTTAGCAATTCAGTAGGCATAATAATTGGGATAATTGAATAATTAGTTTATAGTTCATTATTGGGGATATTGGAGTCTTAACCTTATTTATCTGAATTCATTCGTCAAATCTTAGTTTTTATTTAATTTTAGAATAATCTCTTTTAATTGCTTAATTTAGTTTTTTTAATTTTGAAAAATCACACTTTACAGTTGTTTAAATAAAATTGGATTTATATAGTGCTAGTAGTTGGAATTTATTGGTTAGAATTCTCTATAGGATCGACACTTTATCTTATCACTTTATTACTTGTTGACCGTGTATACTTGCACGCATTCATTGATTGCGAAATCGATCAACACATGCATAAGAGTTGGTATTAACTTAAAGTATGTGTTCAAGAACTTTCATGGCCATGTTAGTCCATACTATGGAAGGAAAACGTATGATTTTAAAATAAAACCTATGGTCTTGGGTTTGAACCTTGACTCCTACAAAACATGTATATATTCTGATTTTGTGAACGTAGTCATGTGGCCTATATTCACATGAAAGGCATGCTTAAAGTGTTGAGCACAAACTAGCATACATGATTAAAGATTACATTGATTTCAAAAGACAAACTTAGAGTTTTTGGACGTATATATAGGATGTCCACCTTCCGATCATTTGAGCACGTATAAGTGACTTGTATAGGTGCTCTAATATATGAGAGTCGTTGTTACAAGGCACTTGACATGTACTAAGTTACCTTGTTGACTTAGTGCGATTTTTATGAAAAATTTAGAGTGTGTAAGATGATAGCATCAAACACTGTGTGAGTTACATTATGATCATGCAAGCATGTATACTAAGATTCATTATGCCTATAGACATGTTAACATAAGCATCATTTGATGAAACCTGGATTTCACCTACGCACGCATATTCAAGGAAATGAATTTCTAAAGCATAGACTATGTGATTAAGTATACATGTGTATTATAAGCACGGGCATGCCTACTTAGTATTGTTTAAGCTTGTTATGTGATAACATGACCTTAGTAGTTGACCTTGAAGCATGGACTTGAATTACTTAAGGTATATAAAAGTCCGACATGAAAACCATGTAACTTTGAATTGGATTTGAATGAGTATGCTAGGTTTTAAAACTTAAGTTAATGCCCTTATAAACGTGTATACATGAGGAACATAATAGCCTTGCATGACTAGTTTAAGTATGACAAGGATTTTGAAAAAGTGAAACTTAGAAAGTTGAATGTAAGGGTTTCAAAAAGGTTTGAGAAACATAAGAGCAATATAGATTACATATTTATGAGTTTTAAATATGTGTCGAACACTTAGATAGTTAAGTGTTTTAATATTGATATTAAGTGTGGTTAAGGTATAACTATACATACCTAACGATACTAAGTGTATGATAGGAAAGTGAAACAAGGTTCTAAGAACCAACATAGAAAACAATGTAATACTTATTATTATATTTAGAATGTATGGAAGTGTATAACTGATGAGTGTGATCTCTATGATTAATATAAATGTGTAGGATTACACGAAGTGCAGATATCAATAAGCAGTTAAGTCCTAGTTGTTAAACTACGCATCAGGCAAGTCTTTCAGTTCCTATTTGTTATATGAATTCGATAACTGTTAGTTGAGCTATATTATGCAATGAGAATGTTGATGTATATATATGAAATGCATGAGATATGTATGAAATGTGAAAGTTGATCTTTGATGATATGCTTGTGATATAAACTTATACGCCTGTTATATGAGAAGTAGCATGCGTAGTAAATATTGATTGACTATGAATGCATGAATTGTGTATGTTATTATATGCTATGTGCTGCATGAAAACTGTTAAAATTACTGGGCTATCGAGCTCACCCTTGCAAATAACCACTTTTGCAGGTTAAGGACTCATGGTAAAGTTACGTGCTACTTGATTGATAAAGTTCAATAGCGCGAAGGAGATTGATTTATTTACTTAAATATATGCTCTTGAACCATGTTTAGGTTCTAGGAGATGTACATGATTGTAGTTTACGATATGTAATACATTATAAGTTCTACTATGAGGTACATAGAGGAGTTTGAATTGAGATGTAAAAGTTTATACATTAATCCGAATAAAATGAATCATAAAATAATTTGATTCAGGGATTTGTAATTGATTCAAGTTAAGATATCAATAAAAGATTAATTTTCAAGGGAAATTGAAAAAGTTTAAATTATTTCGCATACTTATATAACATCGAATGTGATGTGATACAGGGATAGTAAATGACCAAGATTAGAAACTTATAAAAGTTTGGGGTCATTGTGCAAATCCTGGAAATGGAATGTGTGACGCCCCCAAAATAGGTATACATCACCCATTCTGAGTCGCCAAATACATGGTACAGAAATAACTACAACTTTATTAATACAATTGTCGTGCAAAATACGGTAACACTTAATTGTGAGTTTAAAATATAAATATTGTCTTCTAGACAATATCCACACTCAAATAAGTCCTCATAACAATTATTGATACTTTATTTTATAAAAATGATGAGGACTACTAAAACATCTTTCTAGAACCATCATTCCATACCCCGACTAGCACTCGCCACATTCTCGCCTCCTGAGAAGAAAAATGGAACAAAAAGGAAAGTGTGAGCTCAACTAGCCCAGTAAAGAATATTATGACTAAGATAATATATAACAAATAATCGTTAGTCCTCAACAGGGAAAAATCTAATAGAATACAATAGACAACAAATTTCAAATCAATATTCGCAGCGGAAATAATAATTCATTAAAAGAGTTAAGTAGAGGATGAAATCTACTATTATCTATGAATTTAAAAGTCCATCATCAATATTTTATCCATGTAACATCAATCAATATACATCTTGAATCATATATTCATCTTTGCACTATAGGCCAAAGATATTTATTAGTTGGTCATGCTCATCTCAATACCTGTTCATCTTTGCACTACAGCCAAATATATTCCTCAGAAAATCATTCATCTTTGCACTACAAGACAAAGATATTCAGTAATATCATCATTTAGGACTAAGGATGATGAAAAATATTTTAAAGAAAACGAATCCAGTGAAACAAAAGAACAAATATTAAGGATTCGTACTTTAAACAATCAGAGTTCAAAAATACTTCATAAATAATCACAGTGAAGTAAAATTTAAGAATGATCAAAATATGGATACAATCAAAGCTAGTATCCATAATAGATATCTTGGACAAAAAAACAAAATTTTAATTTTTCGGTGAATAGTGCCGTATTCGTGAATAATGCCGTATACGTGAATAGTAACCTCGACACAACAAGTTTCAAATTTGATAAAAAGTTCAGACTAATATTTCGGCATATTAATATTGAAAGAAATAATATCATTTATAAAAAAATAACATCCCTTACCTCCATAAAGACAGTACCTCTGACTCGAATATTGGATATAGTGCTGAAGGTACTTGCACCGTATAGCAACACTCAAAGTATCAAAATACTTACAAGAATACACTCGATAATATAGAGAGAGAGAAGATTTTAGTTTCTAGTGTGATTTTTAATTCTAACCTAAGCACCCTATTTATAAGAAAATGCTAAAAACACCAAAGCAGAAAATTTAATAAAATATTAATATAATTAAAAATTTTCAAGTCCACCTTAGACCAACTGAATTTAGCACATTTATATCACATGTGGGGCCCACCCAATTGCAAAAAACGTTTTTCATAAAAAAAATAACTAAAACTTCAAAAATCAATTATTCCGGAACTTCAATAATTCATAATAAATAGCCCTTTTATTAGAAAAATTCGAATCTTATGTCCATTTCATAGAAAATTTAATTCTCTACAACTTTGTAAGTTTAAGTTTTTCTAAATTTCGAACAGAAATTGACCGAAATCCACATATGGACGATTTTATAGGCTATAATCATATTTCGGTCAAAAATTGGGGTCCACAAACATGAAAAATATGTTTTAAATATTTTTTATAACAAAAATGCTCTTCCTCCTCATTTATTCATATATCACACATTCATTGTAAAAATATCACCATTATTATATTATTAAAATATAATAATATATTTAAATGAATTATTTTATTTGAAAAGATAAAATATCAATTTTCAACAATTGTCACCTTAAAAATTTTCTCCATCTATATCCACATAAAATAAATATTTTCCTTATCATATAAATCAATAATTAATTATTTGCAAATAATATTACAGAATCACAATACTGACAACGAGGCCGTTCCAAGGAAAGATGGTGCTTTCCAATAAGGATTTCTCCTTACTGGCGTGCAATTAGGTGACCAAACCTCTCATTAGACAGAACTTTCTAGACATTGTCAATAATGCTATCTAATAATATTATTCAAATATGAATTATTAATCTGATAATAGAAAATACTGTGTAGTGACAATTATTGAAACAACAATAATATAAAATATCAACGTAGCAATTATTGAATCAATAAAATAAAATATTGAACAGTAATTACTGTAACAATTATTGAGTAGTGCCTTCTTACGTAAGAATCAATAATTGGTGCAATACCGTGTGCTACTGTGCAATAACGCGTATTACTGTGTTTTAACCACCGGGTATTCTAACAGTGTTAAAGGTATCCAATTGCTTTTCGTTATGGGGCCCACAAAAGGCTGCGCCGTCGTACGAATATTCACTGACAGCAAGAATATTCCACGACCAAACGAATATTTCCCGACAACAAAGAATATTTTATAACCACTTGTTTATTTAAGATATTTGCACATTTTACCCATAATTAACCACATTAATCAAATCAACCCTTACTATTTCTAAATAATAAATAGAGAAAATTTAATTTTATTTATAAAAAGTTGGGGTCTTACAACCTCCCCTCCTTATGAAATTTCGTCCTCGAAATTGACGTACGTACCTGGTGTTTTGAAACGGTAAGGATACCTCACTTTCATTTCTGTTTCCAACTCCCAAGTCATTTCCTCAATAGCATGGTTCCTCCACAAAATCTTAACTTGTGGTATAACCTTGGTGCGTAGGACATGCTCCTTTCTATCCAAGATCTTGATAGGTACATCCTCGTACGTTAAGTCTTCGGCTATCTCGTCTGGTTCTAACTCAATAATGTGATTTGGGTCTTTCATATATTTACGAAGCACAGATATGTGAAAAACATTATGAATACGAGACATGCTTGGAGGTAACGCGAGTCTATAGGCCACATTTCCTACTCGGTCAAGAATTTGAAATGGACCAATAAATCGTGGCTTGAGCTTTCCTCTCTTCCCAAATCTTGTAACTCCCTTCCATGGAGCAACACGTAACAATACATGATCCCCAATGTCAAATTTCACGTCCTTTCGATGAAGATCCGCATAACTCTTTTGTCGATCTTGTGCCGTTTGTATACGTTGTCGAATCATTTGGATCTTTTCTGTAGTCATACGTACCAACTCTGGTCCCAACAATGTTGCTTCACCCACCTCATCCCAACATACTGGAGAGCGACACTTTCGACCATATAATGCTATAAATGGAGCCACACCTATACTTGCCTGATAACTATTGTTGTAGGAGAAATTCACTAATGATAAATACTTATCCCAACTCCCTTTGAAGTCTAGAATACAGAGTCTTAATAGATCTTCAAGAGTTTGAATAGTCCTCTCTGATTTTCCGTCCGTTTGAGGATGGTATGCCGAACTGAATTATAAATTCGTGCCCATAACTTTCTACAAGCTAACCCAAAATCGTGAAGTGAATATTGGGTCACGATCCGAAACTATGGATACTAGCATGCCATACAACCTCACAATCTCATTCACATACATAAGTGCAAGACGTTCAAGGGAATAAGTCTCTCGTATCGGTAAGAAATGACCAGACTTCGTTAATCTATCAACAATAACCCAAATCACATCTATGCCTTGAGAAACCTTTGGAAGGCCCGTAACGAAATCCATGGTAACGTGTTCCCACTTCTATTTCGGAATCTCAAGTGGTTGCATTGGACCCTTTGGCACTTGATGCTCCGCCTTTACACGTTGACAAGTTAAACACCTCGAGATAAACTTCGCGATCTCTCTTCAGATTGCTCCACCAAAATGTATGTCGAAGATCACGATACATTTTGGTACATCCAGGGTGAATTGCAAACAGTGTGTTGTGTGCCTCCATCATGATCTTGTACTTCAAATCGGAGTCGTTAGGAACAAAAAGTCTAGAGTTAACTCGAAGTATTCCTTCTTCATCGATTTTTTCTTTTGGGATAACACCTTCTTGTACTTTCTTCTTCATTCGCATCAGCTCTGGGTCTGTGGCTTGGGCAACTTTAACTTTATCGATTAAAGTTGGTTCTCTGCGTATATTTGACACCATCGCATGGGTCCTCAGAGTCTTGAATTCAATCTTCATATTTTGTAAATCACCCAAAATGGGCCTTTGTGTTGACAGCATCGCACTCGTTCCCGCATATGATCTTCTACTCAACGCGTCAGCTACCATGTTCGCTTTTCCAATATGATATTGAATGGTATGGTCATAATCTTTCAACAGTTCAAGACAACGTCATTGCCGCATGTTGAGTTCTTTTTGGGTGAAGAAATATTTAAGGTTTTTATGATCCGAATACTTCTCCACTTTCTCCCTATATAAATAATGCCTCCAGATTTTTAATGCGAAAATGACCGCTGCCAACTCTAGATCATGAGTAGGGTAATTCTTCTCATATTCTTTGAGTTGTCGTGAGACATAGGCTATGGCCTTCCCATGTTGCATGAGAACACATCCTAACCCTTTGCCTGAAGCATCGCTGTAGATAACAAATCCATCTGAACCAAATGGTATTGTCAGAATAGGTGCCGAAATAAGTCTCCTCTTAAGCTCTTGAAAACTCTTCTCACATTCCTCGCTCCATACGAATTTTGTATCCTTTCAAGTCAGTTGAGTTAATGGAGTAGCGATTCGAGAAAATCCTTCCACGAATCTCCGATAATAACCAGCTAGGCCCAGAAAGCTACGTACTTCGATCACCGACTTCGGTTGCTCCCAACTTTGTATTGCTTCAATCTTCGCCGGGTCAATAGATACTCCATGTTTTGACACCACGTGCCCAAGGAATGCTACTTCCTCAAGCCAGAACTCGCATTTCTTCAACTTGGCATAAAGCTTGTTTTCACGAAGCCTTTGGAGTACCAGCTTCAAATGGTGGTCATGATCTTCACGACTTTTGGAATATATGATGATGTCATCAATAAAGACAACAACGAACTGATCCAAATATTCTTTGAATACTCGGTTCATCATACCCATGAAAGCCGCAGGAGCATTAGTCAATCCAAAAGACATGACTAAGAATTCATAATGCCCGTATCGAGTTCTAAAGGCAGTCTTTGGAATATCCTCAGTTCTAATCTTTAATTGATGATATCCAGAAAGAAGATCGATCTTTGAAAAGAATTGTGCTCCTTACAACTGGTCAAATAGGTCCTCAATACGAGGTAGCAGATACCTATTCTTGATGGTGATATGGTTCAATTCCCGGTAGTCAATACAAAGTCGTATACTCCCGTCCTTCTTCTTTACAAATAAAACAGGAGCAATCCACGGAGATGTAGTAGGACGAATGAAATCGATGTCCAACAATTCCTGTAGTTGAACCTTTAACTCCTGAAGTTCAATAGGAGCCATTCGATATGGGGTTTTAGAAATGGGCTTTGTACCAGGTTCAAGGTCAATAAAGAAT